>MU277984.1:811159-1307873 GCA_022385765.1 Trametes cingulata | reverse complement strand
ACGTCGCGACGGACGCGTCCCCCGTCGACCCGCCCACGCACAACCTCTGCAGCGACTACCTCCAGACGCTCAACGCGTTCGGCCCGCTCTACAGGTGCGTGCTCTCCTCCTCTCGCTCGCTATTGTCTTCCGCTGCTGACACGTCAGCGCACCCAAGGTCGATATCAGCCAGCCCCCTCCGGATGCGCCCCGGCGGCCCCGCGGACACCGCTCTGTCGACGGGACCGTCCGCCCCTGCATCTCCCCGGCCCCCAGCGATCTCTGCGCCGAACTCGCAGGTCGCGTCTCCTGCCGCGCCCTCGCCCTCCCCTCTACCTAATCAGAATCTGAGTGCTAATGTAGGTGGAACTATGGGCGGGACGGGGACGCTCCTCGCGGGACCGATCACGGCGAGCCCGTCGCCGCTCTCGCCGTCCGGGCTCGCCGTCTCTCCCAATCCCGCGCCCGCTTCCTCCGCACCCTCGACCCCGGCGCCCTCCTCTCCCCTCCCAGCCTCCCTCCCTTCCTCCGCCCCCTCGTCCTCGGCCTCACTCACCCGCCAACCCCGCCAACACCCGCGCTTCTACCCCTCCGCGTCCGCGTCGCTCGCGCCGACGGCGGCCGGCGCGGGCACGACGCTCACGTACCACCTCATCGCGCCGCAGCTGGCCCTGCTCGCGCTCGTCCCGTCGGGCGTGTTCGCGGCGCGCCGGGGGCTGTGGGAGTATAATGTGGTGTTCTTCAGGGAGGGCGTGCAGGAGATCTGCGAGGTCGAGGCGGAGGGGAGGAGGATGCGGTGAGCGGGCGGAAGGGTTGGAGGGGCAGAGATTGGTACCAGATAGGATCCCGAAGCTCAACTCGCGGAATGGGGAGAGCGATCACGACGAGTCCGTTGTCAATCTCGTCGTCCGGGAGCCCGCCTCCTCGGCACACTCGACCCCAGCGCCTTCCTCTCCCCTCGCAGCCCACGCACCGGTTCCCGCTCGAGGCCGACGTTTACGACGACCCACGCGAGTGCCCCGCCTCAAACGGCACGTCTGAGCTGTCGTCTCGCCCCGGACGCGTCCCCGTCATGCGCTTAGTTGTGCACGCCATCCGAGGGCGAGCACAACACGAGCTTGACGGCGACACGTCCCAAGCCTCGCAGTCGACCCCGAAGACTCGCTCAAGCCCGTGCTATCGAGAAACCGGTGAGTTGCGCTCATCGGCACCACGGAACTCGTCTGAACTCACCTCCAGCCCGAGCACGTTGACGGAACCTGTAGAATGTCAGTCAAGACGCCGACAGCACGGACGGACGAAGACACGCACCCAGAGGCGAGCCGCAGGCGGTCGTGAGGGATGGAGGATGGATGGTGGAGGAGACTCGGAGATGGTGGATGAGGGATGAGGGATGGGGGATAGGGGATGACATCCCTCCCTCTCCCCTCTCACACCCCATCGCGTCCTCTCCACCCTCGCCGCTCGGACCAGGATGACTCACCCACCTCGCCCGCCCACACGCGGCAAATCGCGCGGGCACGAAGAAAATCTGCACGTCCGCGTCGGCGCGAGTGACACACAACGCACTCGGCTCGTGCTCGCCCTCATGTTCGCGTGCCTGTCCGCTCCCCTCGCCGTCGTCGCCGCCTCTCCCATCTCCTCTGCGCGCCGTCTCGCCGCTCCGCTAGCCCGCCTACCGGTTGCGCGTGCGTCAGGCTCACCCCTGCAAGACGTACGTCCTCCCGCTGTCCATGGAAATGCGTGCCTCTCCGTCGGAGGTCGGACATCATGCGTCAAAGCTGGACCTCGGACGTCAGACGTTCGGAAACGGTGAGTCTCTCGCTAGTTCCGCTCGACTCTCGTGCGGCGGCATGTACACGATGCACGGCGCACGATGCCTCTATCGCGGCGCGAGCACGGCCGTCCTGCTTCCGCTCGCCGCCTGCGCGCTATGCACTGGGTGAACGTGAAACGCGAGTGCGGTAGGGCGAGCGTGTATTGCTGCTCGGCACCCACGCTCGTGCGCATGGGCTCGTGTTCGTGTGCAGGGCCCGTCGTCCGTGTGCACTTTTGCACGGGACGGCCGCCCTCTGTGAGTGCACCTGAGCAGCGGTCGATCGCGAGCTTTCTGAGGGTGGCTGCGGTGTTTAGGTGCGTGCCCGAGCAGGAGTGCGTCGTGTGTCTGAACATGTGAGTTGTGAGCGGTGGGGTGTAATCCTCTCGAGTCGAGTGCCGGACTCGACGAGATATCGTGAGTCCGTTTGCTGGGGACGAGCGGGCGAGCGGGCGAGCGAGTGCAAGGTGTGCCTCGCGTTGTCGGTACTGTGCCCAGTACGAGCGGAACGAAGGCAGAGGACGGCTCTCGAGCCTCGCCTACATCTTCAGTGCATCACACTTGAAGGCGTGAGTACGCCCGGAACGCGTCGTCCGTCCGTAGATGTATCATTCGAACGTAGTACATCGTGAACAGCCGGTGCGTGTCGCGTTCTCGAGAGGTCGCGGACGACGTGTGCGTTTCCGCAATGCATGAGTGATCACGACTTCGACTTTCCGGGTACTTCGACTTTCCGGGTCGCAGGAGAAACGCGAGTTCTACGTCTGCATTCGCTGTACGATGGGCAGCGCAGAACACACTGTCTGCGGGGAAGGAGAGCTCTGAGGCTCGAGTATGTACGGGCTATATGTCCGCGCGATAGGTCGTGGACATCTCGTTGTTACTGCTGTAGATCCACAGACTGAGCGTTAACAAACCCTATTCCTCCGTCTAGACAGGCAAGTCCGCGCCCTGGATTGCTTCATAGCTCGAGCACATCGTCATGCGCATTCCGTCCACTCTGCATTCCCAGCGACTCGGGACACATCGACCGAGGTGCTGCAAGGCGGCCAGACGTGCTGCGTGCACGGTATGAGGCGTCCGAGCAACCTGTCCACTAAGAGCATGACGCGAAGAAGCAGGACCTCCTTGCGCTTGTGTTTCAAACCCACACCGACGATGCAGCCCTTGCACCACTGCGTAGATTCTGTAGAAGTCTCCGCCGACGGGGTGCAATGCATCGCGATGGAAGCCGGTTGAAACAGTTCGGAGAGCTCGGGGCAAGACTCGTTCCCTCGTCGTCCTCATGGTGCGTACAACGTTGCTGCGGCTCAAGGGTGTACTCACTATCCTCCCACACAGGCTAGACATTTCGTCCACATGCCGCCGTGCAGGACGGATGCGAAAGCAGCATCATATCGCGGTCCGTGCACACGAATCCGCGTCCTCGACGCTCGATACGCGACACTCGAGGGGTCGCCGCCCTCGACCCTGCAAACCTGAGCGCCAGCAAATTGACACTGCCTACCCGACTCGCCTCTGGCCGCGCCGATAGCGACAGCCGCGGTGAACAGTCCTCGTGCACGAGTGCCCGTATCGAGCAATAGCGACGTCGCAAGGCGCAGATCTGACATGCGTACGTACACGGCGCCCGACGAGTCTGCCTCGACGGTGGGCTCGCTCGGCTCCGTGCGCCCGCATGACCGGTCGACCGCCCTTGCCATCAGCGGATGGACCCATCGAGGACATCGAGGACCCACAACGGGACGAGCCGCCGGCAGTTCGGTACGCATGACGACAGAGCGGGAGGGCACGGGGAGTCGGCGATGCCGGACGGACTCGCAGACTCTGCTCGCCTCCGCTCTGCTCGGCGGTCAGCTTGTTCTGCCAAGTCCCACGAGCCGCGCGAGTTTCACGCGGGAACTCAGGTTGGCTCATGCTCGTCCCGCTGGCTCTGGATGGCGGTGTCCGTCGCGCATCGAGCATGCACTTGGAGAATCGTGCACCGTGAGCTGGGATCCGCTCGACGCGCGCTCCGCGAGGTTGATCACCGAGCAAAGAGGGTACCGAACGACTACACACCCCTCGTCATGATGTAACCCCAGCGCTTCGGCGGGACAGCGGGTGCCTGTCTGCACTCGGGTGTCGGAAACGACGTCTCGCCCTCGAGGCTATGTTGTCACGATTGCCGTGGCCGATTTGCGCACACCGTACCAGACCTCTGGCTCGATCCGTCCCCGCGTTCCCGGCGACCAGGGATTAGGTAGGTCATGTCCATTCCTGCTCCGGGGAGCTGTTCCTGCTGATCATTCAAGCTCTTGGCAGTCTCTCAGGATGTTCCCCGGGAAGCTCATCCAGCGGAGAGTTCCTACGTTGTCTGACCCTTCCAGGACTCCCAGAACCCGTGGACCAGAGCGCGAAAACTGAAGCTCAGCGTGAAGGCGTATTGCCGCATCATCTCGTACGTGGTCGCACCGCAGGCTGCCCGCAACGCGTACCTGGGTATGTTCGGGTCCGCCCCTTGCGACTGCCAAGAATTGACGCAAACGGCCTCAATTTCGAAGCAGACATGCTACGCGAGTCTTGGAACCCCGGCATTGACGTGCACATGAGGTCGCGTAGCTGAGCATTACGGCTGGACATGTTCTATCAGCTCGCCCTCTCCATTCTGGTCGGACGGGATGAGTGAGAGTGTTGTACACCACCTATCAGCCACTGTGTCAATGGCATTCGTTCACCTTGCCTTTGGTAGTTGCAGCAAGTGGGTTGCACTTGCATTGCTGCCCGAGATACAGGAGGCAGAGTGCTCGGGACATTGTGCAGACCGCTCTGGCTCAGAGCACTGAATCCGAGGACTGCATGGCCTGCAAACAGGCTCGGAACTGTCTGGGATGCTAGCAAAGGAGATAGGCTCGCTGCCACGCTCGCGTCCGCAGGATCAGGCGGAAGGTGTGAACATTTTCAAGGGAAATATCGGGCTTTCCGGCCACCTCTACTCGCATCAGGATAGGTACAATACAATACAGTGTGCTGCGGTACTCCGAGGCGACCGAGCATAGCACGAGCCGTACAACTCGAATGAGCAGAGGATCACGCCTGAGGCTGTCTTTCCAGCCTCGGATCGGGATGTGTCTGGCTCTGCTATTCGCGAGTAGGAGCCAAGACGATATGTAACATTTACGCGGAGACAGAGAAGAAAAGTGCTCAGAGGGGAACTCCGAGCGGTGGATGGTGTTCGTGGACTTGTGATCGTGGGCGTCCGAGTTCGCGTCCGAGTCGTTGCGAACGCTGTCCAGTGGTGCGCGAAATTCTGCAATGAGAGTAATGAGCTATATCGGATGCAATATGCTCGGGAGGAGAGCAAGATGAACTCCCACCTTCTGTAGCGTCGCCCTCGCCCACCCGCTCCTCCTTCTGCTGCACCAGCTTCGTCATGTCTGCTTTGCCCGTCGTCATAATCCCTTTCATTCCACAGCCTCCTGTGAGCGACGACGACGCGCTCGTGAGCCTGCGAGACCGCGTGCGAGCGGAGCTGCGTGGCAACATGAACTCGAAGCTTCGTGAGTCCGCCAGTGTCTAGCGCGCTCTCAATGCATGTGGAACTGACTGCGATGCAGAGGAACTCACCGGCATTCCCGGTGCGCACTTGAGCTACACCGTCAGCAATTACGCGAGGCTCGTTGTCGTACGATACGAGCAAAAGCTCGTCGGCTGGCCCGAGACGATCCCCTTTCGCAACCTCAGCGAACGCTACCGCCTCAAGTGGCTCCAGGAGCTGCTCCCGCTCTGGAACGACGGGATCATTCGTTTCGAGCCGGCGACCGCCGTCGACCTCATCAACGCAGCGCGCGACCCAAAGAGCGTCCATCCCAACCCCAAGCTCCTCGACAAGGATACGCCCGCGCGCCCCCCGGCCGTTGTCGTCGCTCCTCTTGTGCTGCATCCCCGCGACCTGCGCATCCTCGGCGAGCACCCGACGTCCACTCGGCCGTCCGCAGCTGTCCTCGGACATCGCCCCCGCCGGCAGCGCAAGGACGTCAAGAAAGCGCGGCGCCGCTTCGTGACCAACCCGGACGACCTCCCGCCGCGGCTTCCGAGAGCTGGCGTGAAGAGCGCTCGGTACGTCTACGATTCCGACGTCGAGGACGGCTCTGGGGAGCCCGCGGCGAAGGACGGCGAGTACTGGCCCGTCGAGGACCCTATCGAAGAGTTCCGCCCTGTCGGGACAAGCGGAGCTGGGTCGTGCGCCGGGTACGCATCGTCCGAGGTCGAGGAGATCGAGACGGCGTCGGAAGGCTCGGCGGAGGAGGTTGTGTCTGAGATCGAGGACTTTTGAAGCGGAGGGATAAGTATCTTGCAATGGTCTTGTGCGTAGGCTTACCGTACGGTTCGCTGAAGTCTAGTCTGAGCATCTTCCTGTTCACGATGGACGTGAGGCGAGCCGTGAGTGAATCGCCGAGCCGGCCGGCCGCAGACTCTGTGGATGCGCTCGATGCGCTCGAATTTAGGTGCGCGCCGGCCCATCTCTCTTGCTAATGACCTAGAGCGCGCAACGTGTAGTCAGCATGCGAAGTCACAATGGAGACGAACGAGGCGGCGAGGTGTACGCAGAGCGGCGAAGAACCAACGGTACTCAGACCGCGAGTGACATGTAGTACCGAGCCGTCTTTCTCCCGCTGGACGCATATTGACGCGGACTTGACGTGCCAGATTAGTACGCGGCGGATGCGGGACCTGCAGGGACGCGGGACGGACAGAAGCGCAGAGGCGGGAAAGTGCGAATCAACCGCTCGCAACGACCACGCGCCGCGTTTCCAGCTTGCAGCCACCTCTCCGGGTACGCGCTTTCAGGGACCCAAAACCATGTATTGCACAGTACGAACGCACACGTAGAATACATGTTCGCTCACCGAGAGCGAGGGGCAATATACCGTCCCCGGCGCCGATCTGTGCCTCCTGTCCCGCTCGCACTGCCGACCGCTCAGATCCGCCGCCCTTCGTCGATGCGGTCCCGAGTAATGCACGCACTACACATCTTCTCTCCCTGGATTCTTCTCTGGCTTTTGCTCGCCAGCGCACGGACGAGGCTCGCACTCACCTGCATCGCACTTACCTGCTATCTGCCGCAGACGCACCGGGCACCAACTTCTTCGTCAAGATGCTATACTGCACCTCGTTCGCGAGCTGGATCATCGCGTCCACCTCCTGCTGCGTCTTCTTGCCCTTCGCGACGAGCTCCTGGAACTCGGCGTCCATCGTGTGCTCGCCGCGGAGGAACGCGTTCACGAGGTGCTCCTTGATCGGGAACCGCGCCTTCACCGACTTCTCGCCCGTCCAGTCCTCGCGGTGCGTCTTCCGCTCGACGAAGATCTGTGTGGGGCGAGGGTGGTTAGCACGGAGAGGGAATAGAGGGAGGGGAAGGGAAGGGGGCTTACGGTCTTCTGGTCCATGTCGCCGTACCAGCGTAGCCGGATTGCCTCTGCGCCTTCTGTCTTCTCCAGCCGGCCGAGGTACAGCTCCAGGTCCTCGTTATCGAAGTATACCGACGAGATCGCTGTACAGTCCCCATTAGCAGCTGCAGGCAGTACATGCGAGAGCAAGGACGTACCTGCATCCTTCGGCTCGAACTCCTTGTCCGGGTTGAATACTGATGTGAAAGCAAGGTCAGCAATGCATTCAGACGCATGCTCCATGGATACCTACCCAGCACCGGCAGATGCTTCAAAATCGCCAGCTTCAGATGCACCAAGTTGTCCGGGTGCACCCAGTACTTCGTCGTCTGGCGCACGAACGCGCTCTGGTTCCCGCCCGCGCTCGCGTCGCCCTGCGCGGGGTGCCCGCGCGTGCGCACGAGGTCGTACAGCCGCGAGAGCTTCACGATCAGCCCGTCCCAGTTGTACTTGTAGAACGGCCGCTTCTCGAGGTACTCCTGGATGAACGTCGGCTTGAGCGGGCGGTTCGTTTGTTTCTGCTCGCGTGCGGATCGAGAGTTAGTGGGCTATGGGAGGTGGGAAGGGAGAAGGGCGTACGTCGTGTTTCTACACCCGATAGGGACAGGGCGGGTGGTCGCGTGACAGATAGGCTCACTATCAGCATCCCGAACGCTTATGCAGACGCAAGCGAGCCGCGCGCACCTTCAGAATCTTCATGAAGCCCGTGATATTGAGCTTCGTATAGAGCGCGAGGTCATGCACGTCCGCGACGAGCGTCGCGACCTCCTCCTCGAGGAGCATGAACTGGTCCTCGAGCGCGTCGACGGACATGTCGTCCGTGTCCGTCTCCCCGTCGACATCATCGTCGTCGTCGTCCGAGCCCGCGTCCTGCGTGAGGCCCTCGCGCCGTTGCTGCGCTTCCGCGTCCGTAACTTGGGCTTGCGCGCCGTTGGTGCCGCCGGTGCTGGACTGGGCGTGGTGGTGGCCGTTGGCGTACTGGGAGGAGGCGACGAGGCGCTTGACGGCCTTCTCCGCGTCGTTGATGCGGCGCGAGAGTTCATAGGTCTAGGGACAGAAGGTGTGAGAGAGGAGGAAAAGAGGATCAAAGGAGGACCCCTGGTATTCCAGGGTAAACCGGCCGATACGCCGCGGTCCTCGAGAGGACTTTCGGCCACGGTCCACCCCGCTATTGTCGGGTGGGCTTGTCTGGGGCTTCCGCCCCGCCCCGCCTTTGCGGGGTCCCGCGCGCTTCAGCATATGAATACGCCCCCCGATCCCGCGGCCACCCTTCGCGAGCGCAGACCGTGCGCATAGCGCTCCCTCTCTCATGCATGGCCGGTGAGGGACCAGCCGACCTCCCGCCCCCGCTGCGGTGTCCGGACTATCAACCGGCTGAGAAGGCGTGTGGGGCCCTTGCGTCCGGAATACTGGCCATCCTCCGAAAGCTTGAACGCCGTCCGGATGACGGGCGCGTAGCGGCCGGGATACCCAGGGTTTATGGGGGGTCCAATGAAGGGACGCACCTTTGTCTTCTGGAAGTTGTGGATCTTGTCGAGCTCGCGCTCGAGCATGCGCGTGAAGTCGCGCTCGTCGTCATCTGTCCACGAGCGCGCGGTCGTGCGCGCCTGTACATGCGCGGCAAGAGAGCATCAGGAGAGGTCAGCGAGAGGTCGTGTGCCAGGAATGCTTGCCTTCAGCTCGCGCTTGAGGAGGTTGTAGTCGATGTAGAACGGTCTCCATTCGTTGTATAGGTCGTTCTGCAATTGCTTCGGTGAGATTCGAGCGACGCGAGAGGGTAGGGAGGACGGACAGTGATCTTGCGGCCGAACTTCATGGCTCGCACTGAGGAGGCGGGTGGTGGGAGAGGGCTGAGGCGTCCGCGTTAGAGGAGGGCTGAGAGAGGAGCAGCTGGGAGGAGAAGCTCAAGAGACAGGCCGGGAAGAAGCACGGTGAATAAGAAGCACAGACGGGCCAGGAGGAGAGCGACTGGATGCGAATGAGCGAGGAAGAGGACGAACGTGCGTCGGGACTCGCCCCGTACGCGACGTCCCAAAACGTCATCTCGATTCCTCCTCTTGGCTCTGCGACATTCGCACTCCGCGAGCCGTCCAATCCCCGCGCGTATACTCCAGTCCCGTGCCTCTCTCTCTACTACTACTGGTACTGTGAGCATGTCCCGCACCGCGTCCTCCTCGCGCCCGCCCCCGCCCAAGGCCGCAGAGAGCCAGTCGAACGGCAAGGCTCGCGAGGCAGATGATGTCATCCGCACAAAGATCCTCCTCCTCGGCATGCGCAGGCACGTCCTCTCCCATCCTCTGCTCTAGCTTCACTTCACTGGAACTGGGCGCTGCAGGAGCGGCAAGACGTCCATCCGCCAGGTCCTCTTCAACAACCTCTCCCCGCGCGAGACCCTCTATCTCGAGACGACCACCCATCTAACAAAGCACACATTCGAGTGCGTCCGTCCCCTTCACCGCTGCTCTGCTCTCCGCGACTCTGACGATCCGCCACCGTCCTCCTGCTCCTCCCAGCACAGTCATCCCGCTCGAGATATGGGACTGCCCCGGCGACACCACTCTCGAGACCCTCGACGCGCCCCTCTCCCAGTTCGCCACCATGATCTTCGTTATCGACATCCAGGTGAGTTCTCTGGGCCCCTTTCCCATCCAAACTGGATGCACTCGTTACCGGTCTGGTCTCAAAGCCCCGCCCCGGAGTCCCATGTCGCGCGCCGATCGCGTCTCTATGAACGTCGATCATGCCGCACACGACCGCGCGTTCATATCGCTGCCTGCGCGGGCTCGTGCGATCCGAGGAAGGCGAGGACGCGCAGGCGGTTCCGGTTATGGCAGGCGCACGGTCGTCTGCGTGCGTGCGCTGCGCGCCGCGCCCCGCGCTCGTGCGTCCCACAGCTAGGATGCCCACAGACCTAGTTCTGTAGCAGTCTGGATGCTTCGATCGTGTCGTGCTGCACTGCTTGCAGCGTGCGAGGTGCATACACCGCTGACAGCATGCGTTGCCCGGGAGCTGCCTTGCGGTTGGACGTCACACGACCACTAATGCTGACACTCGACGAACCGCTCGCAGGACCTGTACCAGCAGCCAATCCAGAAGCTCGTTGACTTCGTGATCACCGCGTACCAGGAGAACCCGGGCATGAACCTCGAAGTGTTCGTCCACAAGGCGGACGTGCTCACCGAGGAGTACAAGATCGGTCGGTCCGCTTTCTCCCCCTCCTCCCCCCCTCCTCTTACTCCCCTGCCGCTCGCTCGCGTGTACTAACCGGCGGAATGGGGGCGCGCAGAGAACTTCCGCCACATCCAGCAGCGCGTGCTGTCCGAGCTGACGTTCATCAACTACGAGTACGAGCAGATCCCGATCAACTTCCAGCTCACGTCCATCTACGACCACTCGCTGCACGACGCGTTCTCGCGCGTGCTCCACAAGCTCATTGATTCCCTGCCCTATCTGGAGGACCTGCTCAACGTCTTTTGTTCGGTGCGTTCAGTCGCTCACTATCCTCGTCTATTGCAGTCTCGTCACCAGCCGGTATAGGAGGGACTTCCTCATTCGAAAGGGACACGTTTTTGTGCATGAGTCCCACCTATACCGTCTGGTGGGTTTTGGCCTGGTGGGTAGGGGTTGTCATGCTCGCGTCATCTCGCGGGGCGTCGACGTGCGCACGCGGGTCATTCTCCCGCCTCAACCTTCAGTTCTGGGTCACTCGGCCAGGTCGCGGGCATGCATACAATCGTGTCCCGTTTGTGCGACGGTCTTTCATGACGATCCTCTACCGAGATGCTGTCTCGCCAGCATACATGCAACTACTGCACGCGGCTATATGTGCAATAAAGTACATGCGTCTCTCTCGTATCGCTCACAGCGGTGGCGGGGTCGAGCATATCCCGGGACATCTGCAGTGCCCTCGGATCGATAGCGGCCGATTCCGGCCGTGTTTGGAGGCAGGAATCGCAGGCTATGGGCCCACGAAGCTATCCCGAGGACGCGTCCGGTCATGTCGACCTGACAGCCCCTACCCACCTTGCCGAGGTCCACTAGACCGTTGAGGCCGCTCTCTCTTTGTTTTCCTTTGCTCTCCGATCTGTGCCCCGAAAGACCGGACCTCGAACGTCTGCTTACGAGACTACGTCTATTGGATGAGGATGAGAGAGGCTGACCAGCGAATTGTAGAACTCGCAAGCGACGAAGGCCTTCCTCTTCGACACCCTCTCGCGCCTGTACGTCGCGACGGACGCGTCCCCCGTCGACCCGCCCACGCACAACCTCTGCAGCGACTACCTCCAGACGCTCAACGCGTTCGGCCCGCTCTACAGGCACGTCCTCTTCCCTCCCCCCCCCTCCCCCTCCACTCTGCCCGCGCGCATGCTGACGTTCCGGAAAGGTCGCTATCAGCCAGCCCCCTCCGGATGCGCCCCGGGGCCCCAGACCCCGCGCCCTCAGCGGGGCCGTCAGCGCCCACGTCTCCCCGCCCCCCAGCCATCTCGGCGCCGGACTCGCAGGTCGCGTCGCCCGCTGCGCCGTCGCCTTCTCCCCTCCCCTCGCAGACGCAGAACCTGAGCCCGAACGTGGGCGGGACGGGGGCCCTCCTCGCGGGTCCGATCACGGCGAGTCCGTCGCCCATCTCGCCGTCCGGGCTGGCGGTGTCGCCAAATCCCGCCCCCGCCTCCTCCGCACCCGCGACTCCAGCGCCCTCCTCTCCCATCCCAGCCTCTCTCCCCTCTTCCGCCCCCTCGTCCTCCGCCTCCCTCACGCGCCCACCCCGCCTGCACCCGCGCTTCTACCCCTCCGCGTCCGCGTCGCTCGCGCCCACAGCGGCCGGGGCGGGCACGACGCTCACGTACCACCTCATCGCGCCGCAGCTCGCTTTGTTGGCGTTGGTGCCGTCGGGCGTGTTCGCGGCGCGCCGCGGGCTGTGGGAGTATAATGTGGTGTTCTTTAGGGAGGGAGTCCAGGAGATCTGCGAGGTCGAGGCGGAGGGGAGGCGGATGCGGTGAGTAGGAGCTCACGCTGGACCGTTACAGAGGAAAGGCTGTAGAGGGGGGCGAGGTCACAGAAGGAGGGATGTAGAGCGGGAGTAGGACCTTGGAAGGTGGAGGGAGCTTGAACAGCGGTTTGCTTGCATCTATAATATGTTCTTGGTAGTACTGTAGGATTGCGCCGATTGGGTTGTGCTCTTGCTGAGCCGTATAGAGCTTCTTGACAGCCACGGCCGGGAGATGTGCCAACTCGTTGTCTCCCGGTTCGCACTCGGGATACGTCCGATCGGTAACCATACTGCTATACTGCCTGCTCGTGAAGCGAGAAGCCTGCGGATCGGAGCCGTCCGGTCGTGCACCATCAAACTGTCAATACTGTACTGCGTGGATCTGCTGTGTACATGCGAGGAGCGAGGATCTAGATCCAGTGACTAAGGTATTCTCCAGTGTCTCTGTAGATGTAGGCGTCGTATGTATGTATGTATGTGCGATATATGCAAGAGATTGTAGATGTGGGAGTTTGTGTTGTGTTGAGGTCGAGGCGATTAGTGTTGTACAGCATGTGCGGAGCCGAGCCGAGTAAAGGAGATCGCGAAGAGACGGTACGGGCGCTGTAGATTCCGCGCCTGCACGCGTTCTACGGATCGATGTGCATGGTGCGTGGACGGGTCATCGTCCCGCGATTACCAAGATCAAAACAAGAGGCAAGAAAGAGTGTCGGAAGTCGATGCGGAAGGGATACGCTTAAGGAGTGCCCGCGCACTGCCCGAGCGTCGGCGGACCAGCGGGCTCCGGTGCGACCATGAGCTAGATGGACGTCAGCATCTGGATGACGCTGAACTGCACGAGAGATGTGCTTACCCTGATGGTCTGGACGGTCGTGTACGTAGCTGCAATCATGCCGAAGATCATGAGCGCGATATCTGCGGCCTTCTGCTTCCGCGTCCGCGCGCACGCCCTGTAGTGCAGCATCGCGGGGTAGACGTAGCACAGCGGCACACTACATGGTACATCAGTAACGCATCCCCAGCAGCGTCAGACCAGAGGGATAGGGACGCACCAAGCGAAGCTGCCGACGAAGGAGACGAACTTGTCGAGGTCCGCGGCGCCAAAGTAGCTGAGCGCGGCGCAGAAGACGACGACGACGAAGCGGAAGAAGTTCTTCTGCCACTTGACGAGCATGCTCTGCTTCCCGCTGCGTTCGAAGATGCCGTTCTCCATGATCCGCACCGCGGGGAAGAGCTGGAGGGGGACGGAGAGCAGGATCGCGAGCGAGTACAGGAATTGGACCTGTATGCGTGGTGGTGTGAGTGGACAGGTATGGGCAGATGAGAGAAGGAGGATGCTTACGGCCTGGGTGAACTTGCTCGTGGTGTCGAGGTTGACGATGACCACCGTCTTGACATCCGCGCCGAAGGTCAGGTAGGACATGACGCCACCACCGCAGAACAGGACTGCCATGGAGTCAGGAGCTGTACGTGATTACAAGACATGCGGTGGTACTCACCCATGAGGAACAGCATGACACCAGTGAGAACCTTGGGGAACTTCCGCGGCTCCTTCATGGCGTCCGTGATTGGGATGACCAAACCAATACCCTCGAACGAGAAGACAGCGGTTCTGGCGACCTGGTCAGCGCTACGTAGTACGCGCAATCCTGCAGGTCGACCTACCCAATCAACAAAGGCCAATCCTTCGCGTTGAAGAGCTCCACATGAGCATGCCCATTCTTTGCCATAATCGCGGCCTCGCTCCCGAAGATATAAATGAGACCAGCCAAGATGAACGCGTCCGCGACGAGAGCAGTGGTACTAAGCTTCGCGAGATTGCGGATGAGCGCGAGCGGGAGGAAGATGACCATCTGCAGGAGAATGAAGTACTGGATGCCGAGCAGCTTTGCGCAGTTCGTGATCGCGAGGACGAAGGACTGCAGGTTCTCGGACACAAAGATGATGTACGCTGAGACAAACCCGATCTGGGAGACAGTAATGGATGTGAGGATGGCGTAGCGCATCCAGGGGCCGTACAGCGCTCCGCCAATGTCTTCAAATCTCTCAGTAAAAAACTTGAACCGAGAGTTGAATCTCATACGTACCGCCGAAGCTACCAGAGACAACGAATTTCGCCTTGACGAGAAGCAGGAACGAGTACAGCGAGATCAAAGCAATGAATGTCAAAATCGCGCTCGAGAACAGGATTCCCCCGTTGAAGAATCTACATTCATTGTCAATAACACTGCCGAGACTGACGCACAAAGCACTTACGCCTTGCCGAGGAATAAAATGCCAGTGCCGACGAATGACTTCAACAGCTGTATTAAGGATTAGTGGAGCTCGCTGACGCTTTGGGCATGGACTTACCATCAAGACAGCGTCGGTCACTGTGGCGTCACCATGAGGCCCAACTGACATACGCCTGCGCTGAGATTTCGAGCGAGCCCGCGTGGCCTGTGGGCGCTGCAGCAACGGAGAACGCTCGTCTGCTTTACGACCATCCGTCGAAGGAATCGGAGGGGCGGTCAATAACGGCGGAGACTCGCCAGTGCCATAGTAAGATGCTCCTTCAAGGTAATCCGGAGTCTGAACACGGGACTCTTCCTCCGTGGACTCTTCGTCCTCTTCTTCAATCTCTTCTAGGTCTTCACCGGCCTATACAAGGGGATTACTCAGGATAAGCCAACGATGTAAGGGATAGCGAGTACTCACGAAGTGGCCAAAGATATACAAGAACTCGATAAAGTTCCGAACCATAGGGCGCTGTGCCGCGCGTTCTGGGTCGCGCAGAAGCACATAGTTGCGGCGGAAGCCACCGGGCTCATGAAGATGCTCAAAGGCGGGGTGAGGAGGCTCTGTATGGGTGGACCCGGCGAAAGAGTTGGAGCGAGGGCGTGCTGCCTCTCGCCTTCTATCTGCGTGCCATTTGTATATGCTGTGACTGCGAAGGGAGTCAGCGCACGTTCGCACAGCATGATGGTACCACAAGCTACGTGAACGAGATCGCCATATGCTCTGAGTACTCACGTAACATCGGCACCGGGGGCATCGTAGGGCACGGGGAACGGGTCCGTATCTTCCCTCTCTAGTCGGAGATGAGAGGTAGAAGAACGCTTCGAGACGTTACCCCCATTCCCTGCGTCCGAGCCTGCACTGAAAGAACCGCGAGCAGGCTGGTCCGGAGTCGCGGGTCTGTTGTTCTGCCGTTCCTCACGCGATACAAGATGCTTTCTCACAACTCTTGCCTTCTCCTCATCTGTCAGCTCGTCTAAAGGGTTCTCAGCCTGGCCGCTCCCAGGCGTGCCCGATACGGGACGCCGCGCACTGATACCACCCGCTCCAGGGCGCGGGCTCGAGGACGATGCTTCAGCTTGCGCTGGAGGTAACGGGAGGTATGAAGAGCTGCCAGTAGGCCTTGGGGTCCCAGTCGGGGTCCCACCAGCACGCAGGGGGATGTTCGGCGGAGGTGGAGTACCTGCGTACTGGGCCCGCAGAAGGCGTGGACTAGGAGAGGCAGATATGGGAGTGCCAAAGGCTGGCGGTGTGCCCTCCGCGGCAGCTTGCCGCTGCTGTCGTGGGCTGGGGATGTCGAAGGGCTTGGAGGGCGAGGACATCGTGGTCGGAGGACAAGTGCGCTGACTCTCGCATGCGGCGCCTCAGACGTATCTGGGGCAGGCGCTTCCGCTAGGCGCCCGATCTGTACCGGCGATTCGGGACCGTTCGCAGGACTCCGCCCGCCCTCCGCTTGTTCCTGTTCCTCGAGGACAGCAATGCTCAGCTTGTGGGTGAGTGCTTGTTCTTTCGCAAAGTGCGCGCTATCTACCACGTCATTGACACCAAAATCTTGCAGAGGAGTACAGTAAATACCCAGAGTCGTCCAAGGATTCGCCTCGCGGTGGTTCGATTGTCGGCCAATGTTGGATTCCCGACGAGATTGAGTTGCAAACAGATCAGCACCGAAGCTCAGTCGACCTGAATTGGAAGCGCACCCACTTGACAGTTGAGCCAGGTCATGCAAGTTCATTGCAAACGCACGGCACGGAAACAGCATTGCTCCAGGTGCCCACGGATGCGTGTGCTCCGCTGCGAAGCCAGTTAATATCCTCGCCGCACCGTCGACACGAGCATGCCTCGTTTACATAAAGGCATGCAGTTCTACTCCGAGGGTCGTACGCTACGTTTCTCGAGAGCCATCCCATATTCCCCGTGTACGGGCCTACAGCGCTGGACGCAATGACTGCAGTTCCCGACGGTCGCTCGGCTTCGAGGGTCAAGCGCAAACCGCCCCCAGCGTTCCCTTACTCTCCGAAGTACCCTCTTCCAGACCCCTCTGACCCATTCGCACCCCTCCAGGTGCTCCGAGACCGCGCCCACTCAGCTCAGAGGTATGGCGGACTCAACCCATCCACGTCCTCGTTGGCGCACACCCCGCCTCTGCCGACGGACCACGGCCGTCAAAACCCGCAATTACTCGCAGAGCTACCCCCGCTCCCTCCGCTCCCTCGAACCGTAGTCCACGCTGCGAGGAGCATTGACGCAATCGACCACCTGCGGGACGGCTACCACTCGGACGTCTCCAGGCCTCCGCGTCCTCCACGTGCCCGTACGCGGCCTTCGAGGGATTCCACATCGTATTTCTCGGATGCAGACATTGCCTCTTCACATCCGACCCGCAGGCATCAGGATCAGAATCAAGAATCCCCAGAGAAGCTGACGGACCGTCAGTACCACTACCGCAGACGCTCGCAAACGATCTCCTTCTTCCCAGCCACCCCCGCTCAGCCGGTAGATCGGGAACTTGCCTCACAAGAGAATGTGGCGGAGCATCAGGGGACTCATCTGTCCGACCAGTACGTCTATGATGATCGCCAGTCGCACGGCCACGTCTACGGGCAGGGCAACCAGCCGCCTCACACCGCGTCTACGGTCGACTCGCACACCCACCAGCAGATGTCCTCTGTGCACTCCGCGCCGACCCCTCCCATGACGCCGGACGATACATTGACCTCAAGCAGCGTCAGCGTGCACGAGCGCTCGGGTGCTGTGTCGCCTGCGGCGGTCTTGCAGGAACCTCCCTCCCCTCCGCCCCCACCCAAGCAAGCAGCGTCGGATAGCGACGCTGGGCACGCAGTTCCGGAGGTTACAGTGATATCGAACGGGATGATAGCTCGCGACCTGGCGAGGATCCGCACCTCCGACTTCCCCACCCTGCTAGGAAAGACCGAGCCGGACTCACCTGCACCGCTCCCGGTACCGCCGCCCCGCCCTCGTCTGCAGGCACGCGCAGAATCCGAGCCAGAGCCGGATTTTAGCAGCAGAAGACGCAGCACCATTGGAAATCGCAAAGACAGCTTAACGAGGAGGTTCCGTCGGTCGTCGCTGTACTATCGGGACCGGAAGGTTTCCGACCCGTCTCCTCCCGTAAGGGTGCGGAGGCTCCAGGTTCGTGAGTCGGCCTTCGAGGATACGTCCCAGAGCTTGAGCACCAATACGCAACACGAGCGGGTACGCGATCAGGAGAGGGAGGCAGGCCCGAGCCATTCTCAAAGCCACGACGTGCCGCAGGTAGTACGGGCATCCGGGACGGACGGCCCCTCTGACTCGAGAAAGAAGGTGAAGATGTCGCATAGGAAGAGCTTAAGTCATGTCAGCCTTGGGATCATGCCCCTCCCGAACGTGAACTTCGGCACGTCGCCTTCCCCGGTGGACAATGTGAGTGTGGCCAGCACGCTCGTTGCCTACCCCAACTCGGACGAGGTTGGTGGGCACTCGCCGGGAACATTGCCTCCGCTCCCCCAGCTGCCCGTGCACGCGCCTCACCCTCAGCCTCCAACGCAGCCTGCGCCAGTGCAAGCGCCGCAGCCTCAGCAGTATCAGCCATCTCAGACGCTGGCTCAGGCTCTTGAGCTGACACCTGTGTCGAAGAAGGATTCCCCTCTCCCGCCGATACGGAAGGATACGCGTCTTCCGACTCCACCGAGAGAGGAGAGGCAAGAGTGGTCGCCGCGGGAATCGCATTTTCACCCTTCTCTAGAGTCGCACCGCCACCTCGCTCGAGAGGAGACGATCGTACACCCCGACTCGGTGCAAAGCGCATATACTGACTCGCTGCCACCGGAGAGCCTCCCGCCCTCCCCTGAGCCAGACGTCGTCTTGCTACGGCCTGCGCACTTCCATGAGCCCGAGTATCATTCATCTCCTTCCCCGCCTCTGTCGTCCAACCCGCTTCTATCCCGGCCTACTTCGGCTTTCTCGCCCATTCCTCCACAGGTTATTGCGCCCCTCGCGTCGCCATCTCCCCTCCCACCTCAATATCCCGCCACCAGCAACAGTTTCTCCCCCCTTCCTCCGAGATCGGATCCCGCTCCGCGCAGGGCGCCTTCACCTGTGTCGCCTCCTCGCCGTCCGTCGCCAGCGGCCCAGCCGCCCCGTCGTCCTTCCCCTGTAATCCAACATCGTCGTGCCCCGTCTCCTCAACCTGCACCCCGCCGTGTACCTTCCCCTTTACCTCCGCCGCGCCACACGCCGACACCTCCGGCACCCCGCCGCACACCGTCTCCTCTTCCTCCACGTCGCGACGAGCCTCCCACCCCCGCACCACTCCCGCTGTCTCCCCCGAGGCGCATGGAACACGATCTGCCCACACCGTTGCCGCAGCCGCCTCTACCCCCGCCGCAACGTGTGACGATGCCGGTGTTCTTGGACGAGCTTCCTCGCGGGTTCTCGGCTCCCAGACCTGAGCCTGTGCACCAGCAGGCCCCTCCCGCGCCGCAACAGGCTGCGTACAGAAGCTACGCGACCGAAGCTCCTCGGGCGTTCTCGCCCTCGCCGGAACCGCCTCGTCCTAGGACCCCTCAGGAGACGCGGCAGGAACAGAGAGAGCAGCGTCGTACAGAGGACCGCCAGGACCGTGTGGCGACAACATACGTTCCTGCAAGTCAACCGCCGGTTCAGGCAACGCAGCAAGCATTTGCCACATCCTCCGCGGTAAACACGCGCACGAAGCCCTCCGGGACGCCGTACAGCTCGGTTCGCCAGCACACTTCTACGCGCAGAGGCGGACAGAGCCAGCTCGTCGCGCAGTCCCAGCACACGCACCTTCCCTTCCGCTCCGAGACGCCTCCCCCAGCGCATCACGTGTCCGCGCGCGCTCAGTCGCCAGAGCCCACCAGCGTGCTTCGCGCGCAATCTCCCCAGGTCACCACGATCACGACCCGCGCGCAATCACCGGTGCCTCCGTCCCGCGTTCAGTCTCCGCCCGTCCAGACGACTTCTGCTTCGTCGCGCGTCCCTGCCCCTGCCCCGCCCCCTCCTTCCTCGTACACGCATGTCCACACCCAGACGCAGACGCACCTGCGCATGCACTCCCAACCCTCTTCGGTGAGCCACGAGGGCGAGAACGGGACGACGGAGGAGTATGGCAGGAACATGGCCAGCGCGAGCCAGAGCACAGTGGCGACTCCGCAGATGCACCGCTTGTACGCCACCTCGACCGAGTCAACCCCACTCCCGCTGCCAAAGACGCCGTCGACGACGCTTTCGGCGCCGTACAGGACCACCGACGCGGGACGCCATGGGCGCAACGCTCGCGGCAGCTCTGTTCCGCCACGGTCCGGAGAGACGCGGAACACGAGGCATCAGCACCGACGGAAGGAGGAGCCTTCTGCGGCGACATTTGACGAGCATGCGGGACTGACAAGGGACCAAATCGCGCGCGCTGCGCCGTTGACGGTCATCGCTCAGAATGGTCTCAGAGTGCCGTTCGGTGAGCTGTTCAAGGAGCGGAAGACCATCGTCTGCTTCATTCGGCATTTCTGGTGAGTCTACCTCGTGAGGCCCTGATTGACTTTCACTCACACCTCACACAGGTGTGCCATGGACCAGGACTACATGTACTCGATCTCGCGCAATGTTGACTTCGAGGCGCTCAAGCGCGCGGGGATTGACTTCATCATCATCGGGAATGGCTCCCATGGGATGATCAAATCCTACCGCCGTACGTATCATTCTGAGCTTCTCATGTTACATTCCGCTGACGACGAACTGTAATAGACATCTTTCGCAGCCCCATTCCGATGTACACTGACCCCACCCTCCGCCTGTATGCTGCACTGGGCATGACCCTCCGGACCAACGATCCCGGACCGGACAGCGAGAAGGGTGACTACATCCGGCACGGTGTCATTGGCGGCATCGCAATGGTCGTGCGCAACGCGCTCCGCGTCGGCATGCCTGTCTGGGAGAAAGGTGGCGACGCCACGCAGCTTGGTGGAGAGTTTGTCTTCGGTCCAGGGTGCGTCCACCATTCGCATGTCACTTGAAACCTCGCTGACCATTCAACAGCCTGAATTGCTCTTTCGCGCATCGCATGACGACCACCCGCGCTCACGCACCCGTCCTCGACGTCCTCATGGGTGCAGGCTACCACTTCTCCATCCCTACCGCTCCTGACGGCACTCACTCCCTGTCGCCTGAAGAGGAGGAAGCCTGGATGGAGGAGCGCCGGCGCAGTCTCGCACGTATGCGTGCAAGGCGGGAGAAGCGACGCCAACTTGGTCCAGCCACTGACGTAGCGCAGCTCTACGAGCCCGAACTTGGGTACAGCCACGGCAGCGACTCCGACAGTGGAAGCGTGAGTGCACGCGGGAGCTGGACGTCGAGTGCGGAGAAGCGCGAGGCCGCCGCGCTTGTTGCGCAGCGCGAACATGACCGTCAGAGGAAGATCAAGCACAAGCCGACCGCGCTGAAGAAGATGGATGGAGGCACGAAGGACAGGCGCGGGTCGAAAGGCCTCGGGCTGCACGTGTCGAACCCGGACGAACGCTACGATCACTACGACCGTCCAGATCGCGAGCGAGAGCGTGACCATCCGCGCGAGCCATCTCGGGAGCACAGTCGCAAGCACCATGGCTCGACCCGCGTGCACGTCGCGCAGCATGATGTTGCGCCCGAGTGGAGCGGCGCGACGCCAACTGTAGCGTACATCAATGAGATGGGCAGAAGGGAGGATGGGTACGACACTGGGGAAGAGGGGACCCCGACGTACCAGTTTCGTCACGACTGAGTTATGCCGTATTCTATCATTGGGGCAGGTTCAGGTGACCCAGTCGTCCGCTCGTTCTGTGATCCTGCTAGATATCCTTCGAGCTTCCTCTATCGCCCTTTTGTGGATTAACTTTATTGCAAGAACACCTCTTCCTCCATTCATCGTAGTCGGTTATTCCTCCGGGTGCATGATGGCTGAGCTCAGCTGTCTGAAATGAAGGCCAGCCGCATCCAACTAACTCGACGATGAAAGCAAGGCTCAAAAGGACCCATATAAACGCCGGTGTAGCCCAAGCGCCCGAGCGCCACGAGGCTACCAACCTCTGCCCCTCGTCTCAATCTGGCAATGCTCGCTTCCCCTTGACCATGAATCCAGTCCACATTGAAATCGCACATACAGCGACATACAACGCGTCGCGTCCCTCACGTGAGTCCGTCAAACAAAATAGAGTTCTGACCGATCGCGTCCACAGGCCCTCGCCAGACGTATATAAGCCAGGCCGCTCGACCTCTCTCCCTCATCGGAAACCCGCGACTCTTCTCGCTAACGAACGTTGAACGCTCGACCCCCCGCTTACCCACCATGTTCACCACTCTCATCACCTTCTTCCTCACTGTCCTCGGTGCCCTGCGCGCCAGCCCTCTGTACTCTCACATCCTATCTCTCGGCGACGGCTTGCGTGTGACTGACAGGTCGTGGTTCAGCCCCGTGGTCTCTCTCCCGCTGTGAGTATCTTTCAGTCAGCCTCGCCAGTTACATACTGACTCGATACGCGGGCAGCTTGGAGAAGACCGCAACATCACTCGGCACACAAACTGGCAACGGCACTCTCAATCTGGTCTTCTTTGGCTCGCCTCTCATCCTCACCCTCCCCTCCTCACCCACCCTCCTCTCACTGCCGTCTCTCCCCCTGCTGCTGACTCTCCCCGCTGCAACTCGCATCCGCTCGTCTCTCTACCCTGAGCTGGTACTCTTGCTTGCATACCTGAGCGGCTTCCTCATCGTTCTTGGCGGGCTTTTCTGGCATCTTAGGGCGACACTCGTGACCACATGCGAGACTTGCGACGACTGCGAGAGTCAGATCAGGGACGGTGTGACTGTGTTGACTTTCGGACTGGCATACTCTGGCGGCGCATACACGGCATCTGAGCTGGTCGGTATTCTCGACACCTCTGCGGCTCCCGCTCTTGCGATCATCCGGGAGCCCAAGAGTAAGAAGGCGAAAACAGCGTCGACTACCACCGCAGTATCCGCGACCACCGCCAAAGCAGCTACTCCCCCGCCGACGTCCCAGGAGACCATCGCGGCTACTCTCCGCGCTTCCGCACCTCTTGCCCCGCTCGTATCCGAAGAAGACCAAGGCGGCGCTTGGCAGACCTGGACAAACAACCGCAAGCGACGACCACCAAGACGACCACCCCCACCCAGCGCACTCCGCGCCTTCCCATCTCGGTCGACATCCGTCCTCTCCGCTTCGCGCACCTCGGACACCCTCTTCTCAAGCATCTCGTCCACCTCCACCACACCCACCTCCGTCGCCTTATCCCGCCGCCCCTCCATCGCCAAGTCCCCATCACCACACAAACCTACCCCATCCCCTTCACCCTCTACTGTACGGATTCGGACTCATGACACGGACACACCTACTATAGCCATAGCATCCTACAATAAGTTCTCCGTTCTCGAGGTCTACGAGGTGGCAGAGTGAGCTCGGGATCAGTAGGGGGAGTCTGCGCTGGCCACGCCGACTTTTTCTCTGGTCCTGCGCTCACTCGCTCTGAGGGCGAGGTGGAACCTGGCCAGTTCCACCTTGTCTGACGAGTCACCTCAACAGACCCCACATTACTTACTATTCACACTCTACCCATATTCCACTTCCATCCTATCTCATCTTCGTCATGTACCGAATATCTCAGCGACATGACTACTTCCCTACATCTCTTGATCGATCATGTATCGCGCATCTGAGCTCTTGAAAATATCACCACTTTCTCACTCATTTCCCTTTGCCCGCGGAAGCCCTCCAGCCAACTGAACTCGCGCCGCCTTCGTTTTTACGGTGGTGCTTTCCAGACGCAATGCTGCGAGGTATGAACATGATGGGCCAGTGCAAGCACGTCTCTGTATCCATCGTGCATCCGAAGCCATAGCTTCGCTCCCTCAGCATACCTTGCTGCTTCTCATCCACAATCCCTGCATGCACCCGACGGCGCAAAGCGACGAAACGCCCTGTATTACACGATCTTCTTCGTTCTAGCCATTTACACAAGCACCTCTGCAGTGGGTTGGTCGGTTGTTCGTATGGATCCGGATGTACACGGGGGAGGAGCGAGAGACGGATAGATAGACAGAAAAGGAGGTATCATCTTTGCGATCGAATCGTCTGGAAGTGAGCTACAGCGGCGAGTAAGTACGGCCGTACGATATGTACTGTATGTACTGGAGACAGGGGTCCGTCCTCTGCCCCGAAAATGCGTGCGGATGTGTCCGGATGTGCTGCGCCGATCACTACCGGACAGGAATAGGTGAGCATAGTCACTACCGAGGACGGCGCAGCGGCTTACCAGGAAGTAGTCGGGCACGCGCCGCGTGACGAGGGGCTCGCCCGCACGGGGAGCAGGGTCGAATTGTAGGCTGAACGTAGCGACGGTCAGTGTACGCTACTGGTCACGATCAGGAGAGCAACATACAAGCTATACGATAATTTTTCGTCAATTTCCATGATCGCTGCTTGGTTGCCGCAGCGGTAGCAGTAGTTGGGTGCAGAGAAAATCGTGACGACGTTCCTGTCCTGTCCCCAGTTGTAACCTGCCGGAAAAATTAGTTAGTGACACTGAGGGGTGCAAGGAGGAAGCCCTGGGCCTACCCTCCATGACCAGCTGGTGCGCCCGCGCAACAAGAGTAAGGCCATTGTTATGGTTGAACGCCTCGCTGATGTCTTGTCCGAACGTGTAGCCCGCGCCGCGGGGTGAGATACCCCAACCGCACCGGTCGTCGGGGTCGGACCAGAGGAGGTCGCACATGGGACCCTCGTGGGGAACTTCCTGTACACGGTCGATGCTTCGCACGTGGTCGAGGGTATCGATTGAAGGTGAGAGGCCTCCGTGGAGACAGAATATCTGCAAGAGGTTATCAGCATATGTCCTCCAGGCGCAGACAGCTGTTCAGCTGGATCAATGCTCCTAAGGAAACTGTGACGCGACTATGGGTCCATCATTCAGCATCCATAGATGTCGTCAATAATACCAGTCTGATTGATGTGGTATCAGCGCATCTCGAACTGAACTGCGCTTCTGTCAGGGAATCGACGCAGAGAATGGACAGAGAAAGTTCCCTGCAAGCGCTGATGCGAGACAAGGCGGTAGGGTTGAATGCCCGCCCAACGACATGGCTGATACCGGACGAATGAGACGCGTGTGCGCTTTCGGAAACACAGTAGTTTCGAGCGTAGCGTGTCGTGTGCCATGACCCGTCAAGTCGCATCACAGTCCCACCATGATCATCGGCCGCGTGGAGAGAGGGATCACTTACTTGATTTTCGATGAGGGCGGTAAGGGGGAGGTAATCAAAGAGGTCGGTGAAGTATCTCCATACGTTCGCGTTCCCGTACTTGCGGAGGCACTCGTCGTAGAAGCCATATACCTGCGTGATCTGTCGCGATTCGTGGTTGCCCCGAAGAATGGTGACGCGGTCACGGTAGCGGAGCTTGAGCGCGACGAGAAGAGTTACGGTCTCGACGGAGTAGTATCCTCGGTCGACGTAGTCGCCCATGAAGAGGTAGTTCGTGTCGGGCGAGTTCCCGCCGATGCGGAAGAGCTCTGAAAGATCATGCTGGGTGTGTGCAAGTCGAGGAACAGTGCCGATTGGTTAGGTGAGAGGGTGAAAGTGAGCACAATGTCACGTATACGAACGCGAGGGACGTACGAATTGACCATGGATATCCCCGCAGACGGTCACCGGACATCTCACAGGCTGCACATTTGACTCCTCCATGAGGATCTCCCGCGTCTGCACACCGCGAGACATAGAAGATGGTCAGTATAGGCGCATACACCGACGCTGCCTACCGAGGCAGAGCTCGTCCACCGCACCGGTGGCGCCTCGCCTTATCAAACATCAGGAGCGAACGCGCACCTTGTCGCAGAGTTTCTTGACATCGGCCTCGGAGAGTTGTTTGCATTGGCTAAGCTGCGCAATCCAGCCGTCTACTTCGTGTTCCATGATGTTTTGTGGACGTTGTGGAGGTCGAGGCGAGAAAGGTGGATCGAGGTGGTGGACGATGCGTGTTAGGTCTGTAAGCGGGGACCCATACGTGACCCTCTGCACTGAAGTCATGTCGTGACAGTCACGGTCACACCCAAGGAACTGCCTCTGGGCCAGAAACGCCTGTGACTTGACTCTTCTCCACAACGCTCGCTCGCTCGGTCCCCGCAACACCTCTATCTCCTGCTGGTTTCACGGGTAGATCCCGCTCCATCATCAGCTAGGAAGCAAACCTTTCTGAGTGAACACTTTCCGTCATGCCGAAGGTATGCAACAAGCCTTTTGACTGATCGAGCCGCTGACCAAGATTTTGTCTGCAGAACAAGGGAAAGGTCAGCAAGCATACCGGCCATTCTTGTTCTTCTGACCGATCTGACCTGTCTATGTCAACAGGGTGGCAAGAACCGGAGACGGGGAAAGAACGAGAACGACGATGACAAGCGCGAGCTGGTCTTCCGTGAGGATGGGCAGGAGTATGCGCAAGTGACTAAGATGCTGGGCAATGGCCGCCTGGAGGCGCAATGCTTCGACGGCGAGAAGCGTCTTGCACATATTCGTGGAAAAATGAGGAAGAAGGTGCGTGCATTCCAGGCAACGAGGAGGGTCGTCCCTGATGATCAGCTCGCCGTGGCGTTTGGTCATGCAGGTCTGGATCAACCAGGGCGATATCATCCTTCTCTCCTTGCGCGATTTCCAGGATGACAAGGCAGATGTCATTGTCAAGTACACCGCCGACGAGGCTCGGAGTCGTACGTCATATACTTTCAATGCCGCTCTATCAGCACCTCATCGGTGCGATGCTCATGTCGATTTTTTACTTTACAGTCAAGGCGTACGGCGAGCTGCCCGAAAACGCCAAGATCAACGAGACCGAGACCTTCGGCGAGGAGGAGGGCGAGTGCACATTCGAGTTCGGCGAAGACGAGGAGGTCGACATCGACGAGATCTGAAGAAGTGTATTTGTATCCCCGTATCCTCCCGACCGGCCTCGCTGTGGTGTAGAGATCATGACCTTCACGATATCTTCGTCTGTTCGTTGTTCCTTTTCTCTTGTTGTTTTTCGTATACATTGGTGTATCAACGCCCGCTGAATCACAGTCCCAGCATCATACTGATGCTCTCTAGATTTGGGAACGAACCTCATTAACCTCATGTCTTTGGGTTCCCCCCAGAACGCTCAAACCGCCCGTGACTCCGAGTCTAGGGTGTTCACCTAACAGCTGCAATGCACCATCGACCATGTGCATAATCAGGTCAAGGTCCATCCTTTGAGATCGTGTACCGGCGTACGGTACCCAGATGCCTAGAAATCTGTCGCTTGTCAAAGCAATGAGCAGGGTGCACATGACGTATATATTATGGAGCTTGATGCGCTGCGGGACCCAGACATGAAGCTTCGAAGCCTGAGTCCTGAGGGACCACCCTGCTTTCGCGCCGGGTCCGGATTGGGCCCCACTGCTGGTGCTGGATCACGGTTGAGTGCTTTTTATCTCCCCCCCCCCCCCGGCCGGGCGCATTGCCAACAACAATAACGCAGATAGATTTCGTTCACCAGGAACTAGACTGGAGGCCCAGCACAAGCGAATACATCCGGCAATCGTCGCGGTCCACCATCCAAACCATGCCACTAGACCTCCCACGGTGCGAATGTCGCCCTCTAGGCGGAGCCGCGGCCAATGACAGTACCCGGCTTGCCAGGGATGGCGACACCGTCCTTGCCACCCTTGCCACCCTTGCCCGCAACGGCGGTCCCACCGTTGGCGGAACCGCTGCCGATGACGATACCTGGGTTCCCAGCGGTTGCCGTGCCATCTTGACCGTCCTGACCGTTATGGCCGGTGGCACCGGAGGCACCTGAGCCAACGGGCTGCCCGTCGACCGAGACGACCTGTCCGCCTTGAATTACGATGGTGTGGCCGCCAACCTGAATAGTGCCATCAATGCCGGCGGGGATGTCGACGCCCCCGTCCCCCCCGCCGATAGACACGCCTCCGTCCTGTCCGACGGCGTCCTGGCCATCTACGCCATCGCCGCCGTTCTGTCCGACGGCATCCTGGCCATCTGCTCCGTCGCCGCCGTTCGTGCCAACGGCGTTTTGCCCGTCCGCGTCGCCCCGGCGGAACAGACTGGGGTCGCAGTCGGGCTATCAGAGTGAGCTGAGCTAGATACAGGGAGAAGCGTGAGGTACGCTTACGGGCAAGAAGATATCGTGGGTGCCTCGGACGAAAAGCTCGGTGTCACCCAAGGCACGCTTGCTGATACCGGTAGAGGCGCATGCCGTCTTGGGAGCCGGGCGGGCGACGGCAGAGAGAGGTGCGATGAACGCGATCGCAATGGTGAGCAGACCGGCTGCAAGCATGGTGATACGTTGGTCGAGAAGAAAAAGTTGAAGAGCGAATGAACGGTGGAATGAGTGTGTAGTCGAGCTTGTCTGCTGCCTTGGACGATGGTCAGGGTTTTTATACCTTAGACGGCCTCGGAGTATTGACTGCTGCATCCATCTGGAGCTGCATGCACCGTACGATGCTGCACCCTGTGTTCAGCGAGCCCTAAGCGAAGTTGGCACTGTGCAATCATACTTTCACAGCCTCCCACGCAATCCGATGGAAGCCGCTTTGGTTTGCAATACTACTGCGAATCATGATCCAGGAAGGACAGGCCTCCTGCTTCTTCCTTGCACAGTGGCGGACAGGTGGGGTGTCGGCGCGCTCCGTCGACGCTCCATATTGTTCGTCGACAGGGCGTAGTGGGAGTGCACTGCGGACACCAATCATACTTCTGGCACAGCAAGTACGAGATAACGCGCACATGCTGTGTCACAAAGATGGAACAAGCAATGGTAATCTAGATATCATTGGGGTGAGGACCAAGAAGTGTCATCAATGTCCCGCGAATCGGAGGGAATGGATGGTGCTCGCAGCTTTATGACCATCCTGGACCAATCCCGCGCGTTCTCAGACCGTGGGCTAACCACGATAGAACTGAGAACGAGCGGGACTGCCTTCGGCGCGTCTGGGCTAGCAGTGCTAGCTGATGTCCTCAATCTAGCAGTGCTAGTCCGAACCGACTGTTTGACCGGCCAGTGTAGTCCGGGGAGTTTCCCGACGAACATCCCGTTAACAAAATCCATGACCAGCTCTCAACTCCGCTGCGAGACGGTATGTGCTGACCCACCGCTGGGTTCTCCCCAGCACATTCAGTGCCGACAAGCCTGACAACGTACCTGACCGCCTTGCACAATCATGATGACCGTCGTGCTCATGCAGCACGGACGGAACGATGATACGCCTGCAGAAGTCTCCAGAATATCAATACAACAAAGTTATAACCAATGCGCCCGTGGAGATGCCAACAGAACCCCTGTCCCTTCAGTCAAGCTTACCGACCCATCATTAAGACGGTCTGCATGTCCGGAACACACCCCTTCTCCCGCATGAGATACTCCGCAATATCTCGCGCATCGCACTTGACGGCCGCCTTGAGCATCTCCGGAGTGACCGATACCCTGTCGCCGAGCTTGCGCCGCTTTGAGCCTGAACGTTTCGGGCTCGTCTTCTCTGACGACGAAGAACCGCCGCCACTGCCCTCTCCGCTTGCAGCCCCGGATTCGTCCCCATTGCCCGTGCTGCCAGACCGTCGACGCTTCCTTGACACACTAGAGGACGCCTCGCCGGTAGGACCGTCCCGCTCGATAAGCATCCGTACGAGGGGAAGGCTCTTTCGCCGAATGGCAACGGTCACCGCTAGGTTCCCCTTGCACTCGGGCGAGGCGTCGTGCGCGAGCAGGAACCGCACGAGCGGAGTGAATCCCGCGTACACTGCTCGCGTCAATGCGTAGCCGTCATAAGAGTTTGTGGCAGGGAAGGGGATACGAGGGTCGGTGTAAAGGAACCTGAGGAAGGGCAAAGGGGCGTCGAACTCCATCCACGGTCGCTGTCCCGTACTGTCTCGTGGGGTCAGGTTACGAAAGAGGTGTCGAGGAAGTACTGTCGGTCGTCTGTCTGGATCTTCGGGGCCGGGTATCCGGGGACACTCCGGGCTGCGAAGAATTGCTTCGAGCACCTCCCGCGTGCAAATGGGGTATCGGAGGACCTTGGAGACGAGTCCGAATGCTCGAGCACTTGCCGAGTGCTCGGCAAATTCCTCATAACAGCGGATGAGGTACTGGGCATGAAGGGTAGGTGGAGCAGCCTTGAACACGGCGTGGAGGTGTTTGGAGATTAGAGGCAGCGAGGGTGATAGCGCGAGGGTGTATATCTCGTACAGCAACTACAGCGAAGGCGTTTCAGACAGAGAGGCTGAGTCCAGACAAGAGAACACGCACTTCTACGGGGAGGTTATCCAGGGCCAGCATTCGGTCTTTACTCATCCACAGCGTTCGGGATGAGTGCCTCTTGTGAGGACGTAGGCGCCCATAAAGCCACAACCTACATCACGTGCGGTTAGGAGTGCCGTAAATAGGTCATGGGCGCCAAACTACAGCAGTACGCGGGTGGCGGCCATGGCGCCGCGTTCAGAATCAGCGACCGTCGTCGTCGTCCGCACAGCTTGCTCGCGCCCGTCTACGTCGTCCCTCAGTCCTTGGAGCGTGCTGTCTGTGCTTGGCTTGCTCTACTCTAGCAGATCCCGCAATGTCTGCTGAGGCGATGGATGAGGAACAGTCGCAGGCACTACTCCCGACAACCTCGGAGAACCTCGCGTCTGTCAAGGTCTTCCCACTCATCCCGAGTCTCAAGAAGGACATTACTGTGAGTTAAGGACTTTCAGCTCCCGTAGCTCAGATACTGAATGACGACGCAGAGAGACATCGGTACGTTCGCACCAGGCAGGCGTCATGTTACGTACTTATATGCGACTCGGTAGACACCGCCTTGACCTGGGAGTACGTCCATAATTATATACATGACTTACATTTATGCTGAGGGCATATTGAGACAGTTGACCGCTTCAGATATTAACTTCGCCATAGTTCGTCCTTTGGTCTTCAAGTATGCACGTCTCGAGAACTTGGCAGTTGTCTACGCCTGCTTTGTCGTCCGTTCCCATTTCCTGTCAGAGGCTGAAGACAACCTGGCATACTCTGGTGTTCTCCTCTCTCGCGCTAGTCTCTGTGAAATTCTCGCCATGAAGCTTCTGGGCACCTTCGCGTCAAGTCAGCTGCGGGTAGCTACGGTACTCACTGCAAGCTGGAATCCTCTTGCCGGAGCACCAGAAGAGATTGTGAATGACGTCAAGAGCATGGTGGGAGACGACGGTATGTACGATCCCCAGTGTGCACTCGAAGTATGTTCTTCCTGCCGTCTATCTCACCGTTTGGTGCAACCTAACCCACGCTCGGCAGATGGCTATCGCTACGGAGTCGAAAGCATTCCTAGCTTCACCGCTAGTACAAACGGTCGTCAACGACATATACTCTGGCCGTATGGTCTTCTCTATGACTTCTAACCGCTCCGTGCTTGCCGACAACTACAAGCCGAAGAGCATCGAAATTTACGACGTTCGAAAGGCACCCTTTTTAGACCACTACAGGCTGCGCGTCCCGAAGTATGGAGCCATACTGGAATTCCTCAATTTTGCTCTGCTCTTGACGACCTTCCTCCTATGCCTTTCAAGTCTGCATCACCGCCATCCTTTTTGTGTGCATATACTGAGATGCCGCTGTAGAGAAGGATATGCACACCATGAACGGCTTTGAGATTATTTTCATCGTCTTCGCCGCCGCATTCGCCCTGGAAGAATACACGGCCTCCAAGGAGCATGGATGGACGAGTGAGTTTCCCCTTGCACTGGTGGAAACAGCTTTAACTGGACGAACTTCTGTCTCAGTATACATCGCGAATGTGAGCGTATATGCCTCATCACTCTGCTTGGTCTAACATGTTTTAGCTTTGGAATGTCTTTGATTCCTCATTCATCGTGATATTCCTTGTCTATTTAGGGTACAGGATCAAAGGGCTGACGCATAACGACCGTGAGTGCCGTCCTGTTCGGAGAGCTGCTGTCTGATATCTGATTCACCATAATCATGGACAGTCGCCGCGTCTGATTTTGCGTTCGATGTTCTCGCGTGCGGCGCGTGCATCCTCTTCCCTCGGTAGGCCTTGTGCAGCTGCATCTGTGGGCGATTCTGATCCGGCTCAGGCTTGCATTCTTCGCGGTCTCGAACAACGTCATCGTCCTGTACGCATGAACGTCTCTCATATCGCACTCCTCTCATCGTCCTCCCTCTAGGGCTCTACGCGCAATGATTGCGGACTTTGTGTTCTTCATCGCCATTGCCGCAATATGCTTCTCCGGGCTTCTCTTCACCCTGCACAACCTTGGTAGATCACAATCATTCCTCATAAGCCACAACCACTGATCTGAAACCAGCGGCGGACACTGGCAAGTGGTCCGTGAAGAGCATCGCGTGGCTCATGGTGCAGATCTGGTTCGGCAACACGTACTTGAGCTTCGCGCAGGCGGAAAGCTTCCACCCTCTCTTCGGGCCCGTGCTCATGACCATTTTCGCGGCATTGTCAAACACGTTGCTGCTAACCAGTCAGTATTCTTTTCCGACGTGTTGAGACGTCACTGACAGAATAGTGCCCAGTTTTGATTTCGATCCTCTCGAACACGTTTGCGCGGATTGATGCGGTAAGTATTGGTCGTACGATAGCTCAGTCATAGTGTGCTGAATGTCGGAGCCGCTCGCAGAATGCCAAACAGGAGGTAAGATTCGTAGCCAGGACATGACGTTTTGTCTCTCCAACTCTGTCTGCAGTATCTCTTCCAATACGCGATCACCACCATCGAAGGGTGAGCAAGACAGCCAGAGAACCCGCCTGCGTCCCACTGACAGCGCTGTAGGGTGAAAGATACACTGTTCAGCTACCAGCCGCCTTTTAACTTACTTGCTTTCATCGTGCTATGGCCGCTGAGCTTCATTTTGACACCTCGGGCCTTGCACTCAGCGAACGTCTTCCTCATCAAAGTGACGGTCAGTTCCTCATCACACGAGCTTTTCTCTTGCAGCTGAAGAGGCTTCGTAGTCCTTCCCGCAGCTGATCGTCATAGCGATCTACGAACGATACCTCGCGGCAGGTCAGAAGTGGCGCGAAGCAAGCGCAGAGCGCGCACACAACCTATACGCAAGTCTCTCGCGCAAGGTCAAGCATATGCCTATCCTCGACTTCCTTGGTTCAAGCTCGATGGACGTGCACGAGGCCATTTTTGACGTCGAGTTGCGCGACGAGGTTGACCTGTTCGGTGACTCGGAGGTTGAAGACCTCCCTCCTCCCATGGAACCCACCTCAGCACCCCCAGCCATCCGCACCTCGAAGTCGCACGAAAACCTCCGGCAATCGAGCTCAAACGCTCGCCAGCAAGTTCCCTTCCGTCCATCCGGCTCCCGTACGCCTACAGACAACCAGATTCGACGCACGACGAGCCTCTCGCTCTCTCCGCGCAAAAGCCAGAGCGCGAGCCGTGCCCGTACCCGCAGCGCCATATCCCCAATCTCGCCAACAGCTTCTCCCCGCTTGTCGCCCCGCCCACGGAACTCCCCACTCCCGACGATCACGCCATCGAGCACTGGCGAGATTCCGACGCTCGGGCCGCGCAGCCCATTGGGCAAGCTGTTCGGGGCGAAACGGGACAGCGCGATCTCGGCGGCGAATATGGAGGCGGGAATGAAGCGGGTGGAGGCGCTCATGGACGAAGTCCGACTGTTGCCCGTGAACAAGCTGAAGGACGAGATGAAAGAATTGCAGGTACGTGTTTAGCATCGTGAGCGTGTAGGGGCGAGGGAAGTTAATGTGGGTCTATTACAGGACCGGCAGGCGAGGATAGAGAACCTATTGATGATGCTGACGCGCGGTATGCGCAACGATACGGGCCCGCACTCGACCATCCGTCACGACTCTCTATGAATGTATGTGAGGTCTCTGCCTAAGCGATTGGCAAAAGTGTACAGCCTGTTCCGAGTGGGGTGTAGATGGACCACGCCTCTCCGATTCTCAACATCGTCGTCACGAACTAATACATCTGGAGGGTCGTGCCCGTGCCTTGCATCCAATTCATACACTTAGTGATACCTTGTTTGAATGGAGCTTGAAGGCTAGCCCAAATATCTGGAGTTGACATGCAGGTTGGCAATATGGATCTCCTGTTTTGATTAGCCACAGTATAGCTTCACTCCTCGATATGAGCGCACAAGGCTAGCCGCAATGCGACTAAGGAGAGCTGCAGGAGTACCGCGGTTGGTGAGAGGGCTCGGCCATGCTAAACGCGTGGTAACAAGAAGCATGTTACATCCAGGACCCGGACCAGCGTGTCCGGGAGTAGCTATACTGCAACAGCGACAGGCCTATGGGATATGGGAAGGCCCGAGGGCCGGGGCGACGAAGCGAGGTGACGCAATGATAGTACACGAATTATGCGTTAGCAATAAGTTGATATGCGTGCATGCTGGAGGGAGATGAGAGATGCGCAGTCCACATGATGAGGAGAGTCGGCGAACAAAAGGGAAACACAAAGTGGGGGGAGAGGAAGAGGAAGCCGTTCCGAGAAATCCGAACGAAAGGAGGTATGCAGAGTTGCCCGGGGAATCAGTGGTCAAGAATGCGTGAATGCGATGAGCGGGAGGAGGGGACATCATGACTCCTCCGACTCGTGTCCGGCGAGAGAGGGTATGGGCGGATGGGTATACCGGCCGACGTCCTCGTTGATGGGGGACCCTGCCTGGGAGCGGTCAACCATCGTGGACGTCGGGAGTAGGGTATTTGTCGCCGATTGAATGACTTCGCCGGGTTCGGCCTCGTCTTGGTGTCCGAGGGTCGTGATGGGTTGGTTATGCGGGTAGTAGGACATGCGCCGGTTCTTCGAAAAGTCGTAGATGGTGAATCTGCAGGAGACCATAGTTAGAGAACGGAGGGGAACGCTCAAGAAACATCACGCACTGCTCCTCCAGCTGTCGGAGTTCGGGCTTCATCTTCTCAAGGTCGGGATGCAGCGTCTTCCGCTTCTGGTGCGTCAAAGGCTTCTCCACCATGAGGAACTCGTCCAGCTCGTGTGAGACATCAAAGTTCGCTTTCTTCATCTGTGTTGAGTTTGTCAGTAACTGCGCAGTGACAAAAGTAGAACAAGGAGGACTTACGTCAGGGACGAACGGAGGCTGCACGTCCTTGTTCTCCAGATTATCCCAGTCGATCTTCGCCATCCAAGGATGCCGTCGGAGATCCTCGATTCCCAACTCCTTGTCTCTGCAAGCAAGACGGGTCTTGGGATTCCGGTCGAGCAGCTACGAAGGCGACCTCGTGAGCAAAGCACATCGTTCACAATAGCGGAAGCGTACGCACACCGAGAACGAAGTGTTGCCCCTCCTTACTGCACTTTTCTCGCGCGCTTGACGGCAACCGAATAGGGTCCTTCAAGATCGAGTGTTTCATCTTGTCCGCGGAGCGACCATCAAACGGTCGTCGATGGAAGAGCAGCTCCCATGCCACAACGCCTAGGCTCCACCAGTCGGCACACCATGTATAGCCTTGGCGGCCGATCACTTCGGGAGCCATGTATGCCATACTCCCGGCGACGCTTGTATGTAGCCGTCGTTCTGAGTAGTGAATGGCGACATTGAAGTCAGTGATATGCGCGTGACCCATAGCGTCCAGTAGAATATTGTCAGGTTTTAGGTCGCTAATAGTACAATCAGCATAACGCCATCTGCTGTCACGCGAATGACAAGCCTTACCGGTGCATGATTCGTTGTCGGTGTAGGTATTCTAGGGCGCATGAGAGTTCGGCCACCCAGAAGCGCACCACATCTTCAGGGATATATCTCAGTCGTTCTAGGTGGACTAGTACGGGTCAAATGGGAGGTGCAGAGTGAGCAAGAAAATAGCTCACATCGCAAGTCACCACCGAGCATGAGATCCAAGACGAAGAAACAATTCTCGTCATCTTGGAAAGCATAACGCAGGTTCACAACGAAGGGGTGATCGATCTATATATGCGCAAGGTCAGCGTAGTTCCAGGACGCTCGGACTTGAGATGGCTAGCATTGGCAAAGCGAGCGGGAGAAGCTAACGGGGTAGCTCCGGATGAACGGGCTTCTGACATGGATTGCAGGAGAGCAGAAAATGCACCGGACATTGTTATCGTAGGAGCTGTACCTCCCAAGTCGCACGCCCCGTCAAGAGTGGCCACCTCTTGATGTCCGCCATGCCACAGCGAAGCGCCTCGGCCGCTATGGCGATGGGGAGCGTGGACGTATCCTGCGCGAACACGCAGAGAGCCCTGCGGGCACATAGGGATTGTTGGGAAGCATGTATGCACGACGGAGTACAAAGTGCAGGGAAGGGGGAGGGGGGAGGTGTGCTGCACGAGCACTGAGAGCAGTGGTCCACATACCTCCTCCAATAGCCGACGCTCCTGTATGATATTCGCCACGGCCTTTTGCTTAATGCATTTTGCTTTATCGATGTACTTCAGAGCGTAGAGCTTCTTGGTCTTCTTGTGCTCGACGACTCTGACCTGGACACCTCTCCTGGGTGAGTGATGGCGGGGTAGCGAAGTGCGGGGTGGCATACCTTGCCGAAAGCGCCCTTGCCGACGGCCCGATGGAGGTTGAAGTGGTAGAGGTCGACGTCGCCGTCGAAATTGATGGGCTCAGAGCAGCAGCAGGCGACATTCCCCATGAGACCTTTGCGAGAAGGAGTGCAGAGGCGAGGGAGGGGGACTTAAAGATTGCCGTCGAAGAACAAAACGGACCAAATCTAACTCTGACAACCGTATACATTGTACAACTAGGCGCCCATCTCCGGCTTCCCTCGAGGCGGTGCCTGTGGTACTCCGCATTTGGAATAGTACCTTGACACCAATCCAGCATCTCCTCCGCCCACGCTTACCGGTACAATGTCCGTAGGCCTCTCGAAAATCCCTACTCTCCGCGAGCTGTACAAGTCCGGCGTGCTAAAGACCGCAGAGGCTGCGAAAGCTCGTTACCCATCGAAGCCGTCCTTGCTCGATAGGGTGTCGCTCTAGTGAGTAATCCGGCACATCGGCACAAATCACAGTCAGTGCCAATCATGTCTGCCATGCGACGATGCCCTTGTACCATATCTATCTCGCTCTCACCGCACCATCGCCAGTCAAGGTGACATCACGAAATTGGATGTTGATTGCATTGTCAATGCGGCAAACCGAAGCCTTCTCGGTGGGTGCAGTCCATCATGAACGTTCCGCTCCGGGCACATTGACCTTGCATGCCGGCGGCAGGAGGTGGCGGCGGTAGGTAGTTGAGACAATGTACTTTTGCCGCTGACCAACCAGCACATGGATAGTCGACGGGGCCATTCACGCCGCTGCTGGCCGGTCCCTCCTTGAGGAATGCAAGTAGTTTTCCATCGTAGTGCGATAATCCACCTCACCGAGAATAGGTCGGAAGCTGAACGGCTGCGAGACCGGCGACGCTAAGATCACCAAAGGTTACAATCTACCAGCGTGCGTGCGACCCGTTGCCACAGGATCACTGGATAGGCTCAACAATGCCTTCCAGACGCCACGTCGTTCACACAGTCGGACCGGTCTATTCATCCTCGAACGTCGACGTCAAGGCGCAACAGTTGGCATCATGTTACAGAACAAGCTTGCAGCTCGCCGTGGACAATTCCTTGAAACACATCGTGAGCGTATACTGTGCCGTTCCACAGCATCTGGCTAGCTTACCAGACGGTCAGGCATTTCCCTCGATTTCGACCGGAATTTATGGATACCCTATTCAAGACGCAACACACATTGCCTTGGACGTTGTGAGGAAGTTCTTGGACTCTCCAGATGGAGACAAGGTCGGCCAAGAACCTCTTGGTCTCATACTGGCCTCGAGCTCACCCGCCAATCAGCTGGAGCGAACGATCTTCGTTGTCTGGAGCGATGCCGACAAGCGCGTATATGAGTGCGTAACATTCTCCTTTCTTTCATGTCATCCTGCAACGCTGTCTGCACGTAGATCGCTTATCCCTCTCTACTTCCCTCCTGCCGAGGGTGAGGGCACCGCTCGCGCGGATTGAGCAAGCAAGAGAGAACCGCAGAAGCATCAGTACAGTAGGAATGTAACAGCAGAGGTTGGTCGGCACTTTGTCCGGCCTCAGAATAATCCCGCACTTCCCTAGTCTCGCCCTCTCCTGATCTTCTCTAATTTCCTCCGCAACTGATGTCATGCAGCTCATGGTGCGCCACTGATCTGACTGAAGGAGTAGATCTTGTGTAGTATGACTGTGCACTTGCCCTCTCCGCCCTCTTGCTCGGTCGATCACTAACACCTGATGAGCTCGCCGTCCTTGTGTACGTCTTCCAACCATCCGCCACAGAAGGCTCCGGAGATATGCCGACGCGCGCAGCCGGCCCGCCCCAACCTTACCCTCGAGCCGAAGGTCGTACAGCATAGGCACGATGTGGGCAATCTAGTCAGAAGCGTAGTCGCATGACCGCTAGACGCGCCCATGTCTCGTCTCTCCCTTGCCCTATCATCGCACCCAGCCGAGCTTTCCCCAGGAGTTGGGAAGCGGTCTGATGGGTTTGGTGCGGGGGAGCACGTCTGGACGGTACCGGTGACCTTCATTTACGACAGTATAAAGAGCGTCCGTGTGAGGTGTGCGCGGAGCCGCTTGCCTCGGGACGGCAGCAAAGACTTGGGGCTCTGTAACGCGTTTGGACTCGATACAAGGCATGGGGCGCGTGTACAACATCTCCGTCGCCATCTTCTGCGCGATAGGTGAGTGGTCTAAAGGCGGGGGCTTCTACTGTGGCCGGCATTAGTCCGCGAAGAGAAGGCGGGGAGCTCATTTTTGTTCCGTGGTCAGGTTCCTTTTTGTTTGGGTGAGCAGGATCGCTTCTAGTTCCGGCAGTTGACGATTTCTGACGTCTTTCCTGTGCAGCTATGATAGGTAAGAGACGGGCCCCATCCTTCCGCAAATCTGGCCAATCGCTCAGCGGTGCTCACTTTGTAGTGGCATCATTTCCTCCGTGATCACCTTCTCCGAGTTCAAGAACTTCGTCAACAACCCCGGTAATTATGACAGCTTGTCTGGCGCTGTGGTGTCCACGTTCACAGGCAGGTCATGCGACGATTCCATCTGCGATCTGACGTGTTGACTTTCATCTGCAATTAGGTGGATGTTTCTTCGGGTCCGCCGCCGCCGGGTGGTGAGTAGCAACGGGCATGCCATGGCAAACTCGGGCTAAGAGTCCGGCACCTCTGCAGGGTGAATGATAAGTTCGGTCGCCGAGTAACGGTTCAGGTACGTTTACCGACTGTGGTACTGGCCTTGCAAGTGTGTGAAGGATTGGCCCGTAGCTTGGCGCGCTCGTTGCACTGTGGGGATGCGCCATGCAGACGGGGGCGAACAATTTCGCGTGCATGCTCATCGGTCGCATTGTCGCCGGTTTAGCAATCGGGTACGTTTTCTCAAAGATGTTCAACGGCTCTTCGGCAATGAACGGGATGCTCTAGCATTCTCTCCATGACCGTGCCTCTCTACAATGTAAGTGCATGTTTGTTGACATATCTCCTTTGCATATGGGCTTTACTAACCATGACGCTCGCAGACCGAGATTGCACCGGCCAAGCATCGTGGGTTTGTGGTTGGCCTCACACAGCAAATGATCGGCATCGGTTTCATCGTGGCGAACTGGGTACGGGCTACATACTTCCGTATATCTCCCACGCCGCTCACAGAGGGTAGGTCGGTTACGGATGCCAATTCTTACACGGTAGCAAGCAATGGAGGCTTCCTCTAGGTCTTCAGGTGGGACTGTATCCGCCGTGCTGCCCTTCGATATCCACTGAACAAGTCACAGCTCGCTCCAGCGTTCCTCCTGCTCATCGGCGCACAGTTCATGCCCCGCTCACCTCGGTGGCTGCTCGAGCAGGGCCGGGAAGAAGAGGCCCACGCTGTCGTCCTCAAGCTACACGGAGGCTCGCCAGATAACCGGGAAGCCGCAGACCGTGAGTTCGTCGAGATGCGGGAGACGATCGAGGCAGAGAAGCGCGTACGCTCGCGGTCGCTCAGCGACCTCTGGGCGACGCGCGGCATGCTCCGCCGGACGCTTGTCGCGGTCGGCGTGCAGGTGTTCGGGCAGTTCTCGGGCATCAACGTCATCAACTACTTTGGGCCCTCTATGTACAAGGCGCTCGGCCTGAGCGCGGGGCAATCGCTGCTCGTTCAGGGCATCTACGGCGCCGTCGGACCTATCACAAATTTCTTGTACGTCCCAGAGGCTACGAAGGCGTAGAGGTGCATGCTGACCATCACCTCTGCAGCTTCATCACGCTTATACTCGACACTGTCGGGCGGAAGAAGCCTCTCATGTTCGGCGCGGGAAGCTTTGTAGTGACATACTCGGTGCTGACCGCCATCGTCGCGTCGTTTCCGCCCGACCAGTCTACGAACCTGGCGGCTCAGCGGGCTGGTATAGCGATGATCTTCATGACGAGCATTTTCTTCTCTCTCAGCTTCGGTCCCGTCAGCTGGGTACTCGCATCCGAGGTAGGCGCTCTCATGGCTGATTGGTGAAGGAGAGACGACTGACGACTGTATGCAGGTTTTCCCGACGAGGACTCGGTCGATAGGGACCAGTGTCGCGACATGCGCAAACTGGGCGTTCAATGTCCTCTTCTCTCAAGTGAGTACACGGTGATTTGAGCTCTCGTCCATGCGGATCTCGACGTTCGCGTTAGGTCTCGAACCTCGCCATCAACAACATCAGTTGGAGATACTACCTCGTTTTCATCTGCCTGAACGCCATCGACTTCATCATCATTGCCCTCTTCTTCCCTGAAACAAAAGGTAGCGTTGTTGAGTCTAGCCTCACAAGAACTGCAGCTAAGCTGACCATTCCTCCACCCCAGGCAAGACGCTCGAGCAGATGGCCGAAGTGTTCGGAGACGAAGTCGACCCTGTCGATCTGCATGCTCACGAGAAGATGGATCACCATGAGCTGGACGTCGAGAAGTCATGAGCGTTATGATACGGTCCATAGCTTATCGTCATGAGGCTCCAAGGTAGCTGCGATGCGTAGCATGACATTGCGAGAAGACCACGCGTCGCAGTGGGTGAACTACGAGTCTCCCCTCTGTCGCGTGTGATACGGGAGGACATTTGACCGTGCGCGCGGCTTGAAGCGATACTTCGCTGCAGCAAGCATTATCGGATACAGACTACACGGTTGAAGCTTGAAGGATGAGGGCTGAACAACTGGTCATTCCATAGAGCCGCACTCGTAGCACCTTGCGAGCGATGCAAAAGATCACAACGAGAGCACAGAGCGTATGCCTCAGGCACAATGACGCGGTGCCCAGGAGTAGCGGACTGCATTGCTTCACAAGCACCTCTACATCGCCTCTACAATGTGTACACATACAGCTGCTCCGCATCGATAGTCGGCGGCAGCTGCAGCAAATCCGGTTCAGCCTTATACTGCCAACGCACTGGTCGCACCGAGTATCAGCCATCGTCTCCAAACAGAAGAACAAATAGCGCTTACTGAGTATACTCTCGGCAGCGTCGTACGTGTACCCGTAGAAGTTCTCGTTGTGGTACGCGCTCGTCGGCCACCGTTTGTCCGCAGAATACTCCTCGTCGATGCTCTCCTTGTCCTCTTCGTCGCTCTCTTCGTCTTCGCCTTCCCCCATCTCTGGGTCTTCGTCCGCATCTTCGTCGTCATCATAGTAGTCATCCATATCCTCGTCGTCGCCGCTCCCTTCCTCCATCTCGTCCTCAGCACTTGCCGGTGCCTTCCCCTTGTCTCCAGGACGTCCAGCGTCTCCCTGTCCCGATGCCTGGGATAAAGGCGCGCCGGACCCCTGGGCGGCAACCGCGGGCTGAGGTTGCTCTGCCGCGCCAGCTTCCTGCGTCTCTTGCTTGGGCTCTTGCGCAGCCTGAGAGCCCTCCGGTTTGGGAGATGCGGCGGATCCACTCGCATTTGCCTCGGCATTGACGGCCGCACCAGTCCCCTTACCCTCCTTCATCGCCTGCACCTCCTCCTTAACTGCCTTCCACGTCGCCCAGCGCGGGATGCGCGCCTTGCGGTACCCGCGGTGCTCTCCCATGCGGTGGGAGCGCCGGTGTTCCGTCGCAACGAAGAGCGAGGCACGCTTCGCGTCCCAGGCCATAGACACGACCGCGGTGTTCCCCGTGGAGAGCTCGTACACGACGGACTTGCCACGGACGTCCCACACTTTGACCTGTTCGGTGCGTTCACCCCCGGTGAAGAGCGCTACATTGTGCGAAATCAGTCAGCGGTGTACTCGAATGAAGGAGGGACGAGTAGGACGCACTAGGAATGCCATCGGGGTGGACGAAGACGACATCCGCGCACGGCTCGCTCTTCTCCCCCGAGTTGAACGTGAGCACCGGCAACGGCCTCCGCACGTCAAACATGCGCGCAAACCCATCGCTGCCCGCGGTCACGAACACGTTCGGATCGCCGGGACTCGACGTGATATGGTCCACGTCCTGCCCATGCCCCAAGTACCGCACCGCGCGCTTCCCGCCATGCTCCAGGTCGATCGCCACGCACTCGTACGTGCGCGAGTCGTACGCGCGCTCCCCACACAGCAGCAGCCCGCTCGGCGCGTGCCAGTGCAGCGTCGTCGGCGCGTACTGCGGCATGTCCGCGAACGCGACCACCGCGCCCGGCGCGCTCCCGCTCGACATCTCGATGCGCGGGTCGCCCGCCGTGCGCCAGCTGTCGTCCGTGTTCAGCTTCCCCGGCCCGATGAGCTGCCCCGGCCGGTCCTGGTGCGTGTCGAGCGTGTCGAGCGTCCAGAGCGCCGCCTGGCCCTTCCCGGCGCGCGCGAGGCGCCCGTTGGGCAGCGCGGCGAGCGGCCCGTCGAAGTCGCGCAGCGAGTTCATCGTGTGCACGTTCGGGAGGCGTTTGGGCACCTTGCCCTTGGGATTGGGCGCCCAGGAGAAGGACTTGACGCGGTCCGCATCCGCGAGGAAGACGAGCTTGCGATCCTCGTCCGTCGCGATGTGGCGCGCGACGTTCGAGAGCCCCGGCTCCATCTCGACGTCGCTCAGGAAGTCGTCGGACAGCTCGTCGAGGACATAGTAGCGCAGGACTGGATCGCGCCCCTTCCAGCCGCCGCCGCATGACATGGCGAGGATCGAGCCGCCGGAGGACAGCTCCATCGCGAGCGGCGCGCTGATAGAGCCCGTTGTCAGCTGGGCGCGGCCTTGGTAGATGAGCTGCGCGAGGGGCGTGGCGTCTGTTGCGGGGGAGGGTACTCCTGCGCGGAACCGCGACAGCCGCGTTGTGTACGGGTGTGGACGCGGGGAGGTCTGCCAGGAGGGAGTCTTGGCGAAATCCGGTAGCTTAGGCCGACCTGAATACGAAAATGTGCACTCAGGGGGCCGGTTCCATCGCAGAGGTTGGTAGATGACTTACGGGCTCCTGGGTACATGTACTTGGTGTAGAATAGCATAAATGCTTCTGTGATGTCCGATCCTGCCCGATCGCAGTCAATAGGTGCGTACTAGGAAATTAATCATAATGTCCTGCTTACCGCACATCTTGAAGCTGTCCTCGACTAGAGGCGTCTCTGGCGAATCGGCGAAGGAGGGCAAGTGATGATGGTAAGCCCCTTCGTACGCCCAGTTGAGAGCGTCGTTGAGCAGAGCCTGAGCTCTCTCGATAACGGCGGGCAGCTCTGGGGATTGTGCTTTCTCCGCGTCGCGCACGACATCGCAGATGAAGCGGAGGGTCTTGAAGAGCTCCTTATCATGCTTCTCCTCGTCTTCTCTGTGTTCTGCGGGAGGAGCGGCCTTGTGCAGGTCCAAGCGGAAGGCAAGGGCATCGAGCTGGTTGAACCATGTCCCTGCACTCAGCTGTGCCATGGTGGGTATGTGTATCGACAGATGATGCTATCAGTCTTGAGAACGATCTACGGCGGCCTGAGAGCTGTGAGATGCGAAGTGAGAAGGCGCGCCGCGTGCTCTTTCCTCTAGACCTCCTCGTGGTGCTGCTTGAGCTTGTTGACGCGTCTCATGTATCTGGGCGTGACCGCGTCGCGTTGCCATCCTTGCGTCGTTGCCGCGACTTGTGGAGAACGGCAGGAGACATGAGCGGAAGAAAGTATTCGCAGGAGTCATGCAGCTTCCGGCAAGATCGCGAAAGTTGTGTGTTCTATTGGATGACGTCGATGACCGAGCGAGGACCGCTTTGTCAGGCAGCTCTGCGAACTGCTTTGTAAGGGAAGAAATGGACTCGGCGGCGGTATAATAGCGTCCGCGCTCTGAAAGCTTTCGTATCGCAGTCGTAACAGTCGTTGTCAGTCGAAACAAAACACCGCAGCAGATCAACATGTCCGCCAACAAGACGCCCATCTTCCTCACCGGCGCTACCGGTAAGACGCATCTTGCCTCCTGACGTCACCGTCTATAGTCTCTGAACGGCAATGGACAGGCTACATCGGGGGCTCTGTCCTCGAACGGCTTCTCAAGCATCCCAGCGCGAACACCTTCGACATCTCCGTCATCGTCCGCAACCCAGAGAAAGCCAAAATCCTTGAATCCAAGTTTGGCGTGAACGTCGTCGTTGGCAATCACCAGGAGCTTGATAAACTCGAGTCTCTTGCTGAGAACGCTCATGTCGTCTTCCACTGCGTATGTTTCCTTTCGCGAGTAGTTGGACGACCAATACTGACCATCAGCGTAGGCGGATGCTGATGACGAGCCAGCTGCTAAAGCCATCCTGAGCGGTCTCAGGAAGCGGCACGCCAAGCTCGGGGATCTGCCCATCCTCATCCACACCGTAAGTTTGAACCTTCCTCCGACCGTCTTCTCTTCCATACTCACGCTCTACTAGTCGGGAACTGGCGTCCTTACCGATGACGCGCGTGGCGAGTACGCCACCGAGACCGTCTACTCCGACTTGAATGTCGAGCAGATCAAGTCCATCCCGCCCACCGCCCTCCACCGCAACGTCGACCTCGCCATCATGGAGGCCGACGCGCAGGGCTACGTCCGCGCGCACATCATCCTCCCTTCGACGATCTACGGCATCGCGCAGGGTGCCCTCTTCGACGCGGGCGTCTCAAACCCGCATTCGATCCAGATCCCGTACCTCATCAAGGCTTCGCTCGACCGCAAGCGGGCAGGCGTGGTTGGCCCGGGCAAGGCTCTTTGGCCTGATGTTCACATTCACGACGGTAAGCTCTTTCCCTCTTCATATTGCATCCACGGGATTGCTCAGACGGCTCCCTTACAGTCGCCGACCTCTACATCACGCTCTTCGACTCGATCGTGAGCAACCCGGACAAGACCGGGCACGGCTGGGAGGGCTTCTACTTCGGCGAGAACGGCGAGCACAGCTGGTACCAGATCAGCCGCGCGATCGGCGACGCGCTCGTCGAGCTTGGCGTGTCCTCCGACCCCGAGCCGACGCCGTTCACGGTCGAGGAGCTCGTCAAGTACTTCGGGAGCGAGGCCATGGGCTGGTACAGCGGCACGAACTCGCGCTGCCGCGCGGACCGCGGGCGTTCGATTGGGTGGAAGCCGCGCTACACGACGGAGGATATGCTGAAGAGCATCAAGCCGGAGGTTATTGCGATCCAGAAGCAGCAGCAGCAGGGCAAGGCGTGAAGTGTTGTACCGGTATATCTGGGGGCGGAAGGACAGGAAACGGTCGGACAAAGATGTGAGTGTAGTGTACGATATCGAGGCGAATCAACGTGTTACCTCTTTAGCTTGTCCACGAGAGCTTTGGCGAAGATTGGCGTGCGGCAGTCAATGCGACGATTGGTTAGGCAGGTCGACAGCGTGCGCTGTGAAGGCTGTGCACGCTCAGGTTACTAGGTACGTCGTCCGGACTCATGTCACGGTAGCGTTCTGTAACCTCCACTGCACTCTAGGTCATCCGGGCCACACCTCCCGAGGGCCACAGCGCGGTCGCGATAAGTCTGCGCTAGATGCAGTCTGTCGCGCTCAGTCTACACGACTTCCAGCATCAGTGATCACTCAGCAAGGTCTGGGACCGTGACTCCTTTCGGCGACGGTGTATCTCTCCAGGAAGTGGAATGGCTTCGTTGAGACGAAGAACGCACGTATACCCCGATGCGCCGATCAACCGGTCTTACTGACGCTACTAGCCGCTCTTTGTGCTTTGTAAAGCAGCATAAGGCTGGAGGATGGGTTGAGTATAAAAAGGAGTTCCCCTCTAGTGTACTGCCCGTAGCCTGAGGACGACACGGCACCCAGCCTTCAGAGCACCGGCATTCGACATGACCGAAGCTGAGAAAGTGACTATCTTCGTCACTGGCGCGACAGGTATGATTTTCTTCATCTACTGCCTAGTATATACTCTTACGTCCGTCCTTCCGTAGGTTACATCGGAGGGGCTGTGTTGCAACGACTCCTGCAGCACCCGTACAGAGAGAACTTCGAGATCAGCGCCTTGGTACGGAGCGCGGAGAAGGCCAAGCTTTTGGAGACGAAGTTCGGCGTGAAGACTACTGTCGGGTCCCTCCAGGACCTTGACAAGCTCTCCGGGCTTGCTGAGGAGGCGCACGTTGTCATTCATACGGTAATCAGACTATATGCAGGGTCGTGCAACTATATCTCAATACTCACAAATTATTTACAGGCAGACTCGGCAGATAACGTCGACGCAATCAAGGCAATACTGAGCGGCATGAAGGCACGACACGAGAAGACTCAAGACGTTCCGCTCCTCATCCACACTGTGAGCACCCCTTTGACTCTTCGTCGCCTACCGTCTTCCTCATGGAATTCTGCGTCAGTCTGGCACCGGCGAGTTCATGGAAGACGCACGCGGAGCGTACCCTCCCCAATCCTGGTACTCCGACCTCGACATCCCGAAGATCGAAACCCTCCCACCCACGGCGTTCCACCGCGCAGTCGACCTGCTCGTCATCGCGGCAGACGCCGAGCGCTACGCGCGCACGCACATCGTCCTGCCCTCGAACATATACGGCATCGCCAGTGGACCGCTGTTCGACTCCGGTATAGCGAACCCGCATACTATCTTCATCCCGATGCTGGTGAAGGCTGCTCTGCAGAGGGGGAGCGTTGGGATCATGGGCGAGGGTGTCTCCCAATGGGCTGACATCCATATCGAAGAGAGTACGATGGGTATCTCCCGGGATCATAGTTCAGAACGATGCGCTGACGCTCCCTCGGCTTGACAGCGGCAGACCTCTATATACGCCTCTTCGACGCCCTCTTGAGCAACCCAGAGAAAGTGTCGCACGGGCGCGAGGGCTACTTCTTCGGCGTGAGCGACTACTACAGCATACGCGACGTCCTCCGGAACATTGCGGACGTACTCTTCGCCATGGGCCGCATCAGCACTCCCGAGCTCATACCGTACGCCGAGGGAGAACTGGACAAGTACTTCTGGAACGACGTGAGTGCCTCAGACTCTGGTTAGAATCTCGCGACGGTAACGCGTCTTTCGCGCTTCGACAGTTCATTGGCCGTCTCCTGTTTGCGAGCACACCATGCAAGGCAGATCGGGCGCAGCGTGAGTTCGGATGGACTCCAAGGTACACGAACAAGGACCTCTTCGCGAGCCTAAAGTCCGAGATAGAGCTCCTGGTCAAGGTGGAGGATGCGAAGAAGAGCGCTTGAGAGTGGCCTCGTTGTAGCGGAAATTCGTTCTCACTCTGGGCCTCTCACCTTTTCTTCACTTGGATGTTTCTTCACATATGTTCACTCGCAGTCTCAAGCCTGGATATGATAGGTCAGTGTGCATCACCCATCCGCTGCGAACTACGGACGTCCGGTCGCGCAAGTCCCGATTCTCCGGTCAAACGGCGATACGAAGCTTTCGATAGAGTTCTGCGTGCTTTGTCAGACATATCTTGACGAGGATCAGCGGTAGTATATGAGGGCCAATGCCTATCCCTAGTGTGCTACAAGCGTCACAGGAGCTAACACAATGCCTGCAAACAAGTTGACTATCTTCCTCACCGGGGGAACAGGTATGTTCCTCGTTGGCATTCGAGCCGTTGTGTTGCTAAAAGGCTTCCAGGATATATCGGCGGCTCCGTCTTGCAGCGGCTTTTGGACCACCCCGACCATGAGAACTTCGACATCACTGCTCTCGTTCGCAACGCCGAGAAGGCGAAGCTGCTCGAGACGAGGTTTGGCGTGAAGACCGTGCTAGGCTCTCTGCAGGATCTAGACAAACTCTCCGCCCTCACTGAGAATGCGCACGTTGTGATTCACACCGTACGTTTCCGATTTCCTCCTCATACATTTCGTACGGTAGTGATTGAACACTTCTGCTTTTAGGCGGACTGTGACGATATCGACGCGATCAAGGCGATCCTGAATGGTCTCAAGAAACGTCATGAGAAGACAGGGGATCTTCCGATCCTCATACATACTGTAAGCCCACAGTCCGACGCCAACCTCCCCACAGGCTCATCCCTTCCGCACAGTCTGGTACGGGGGAATTCGTCGATGACGCGCGGGGAGAGTTTGTCTCCGAGACGTTCTACTCCGACCTCGACATACCGAAGATCGAAGCGCTCCCGGAGAACGCCCCGCACCGCCCGGTCGACCTTCTCGTCGTTGCGGCGGACACGGAGGGCTATGTGCGCTCCCACATAATCATGCCGTCGCTTATATACGGGATCGCGTCCGGCCCTCTCTTCGACGCTAGTATCGCGAACCCGCACAGTATTGCCATCCCTCTGCTTGTCCGCATCGCGCTGCAGCGAGGCCACGTGGGTGTTATGGGCAAGGGAATTACCCGCTGGGGCCATGTCCATATCGACGACAGTTAGTGGCTGGTCTCTTGAGAGGTTGAACGCCGGGAAGGCTCACTTACACTGCTTATCGCAGCTGCGCACCTCTACATCCGCTTGCTGGACGCGATCCTGCGCACTCCGGACAAGGTCTCTCATGGGCGCCACGGCTACTACTTCGCGGTCCACGGAGATTACAGCATGCGCGAGCTGCTCGAGGGCATTGCAGCGTCGCTATTCGCTCTTGGGCGCGTCAAGACATCTGAGTTGGTGCCCTATACCCAGGAGGAACTTGTTAAATACTTCGGAAGCGAGGTGTGTTCTTTGCTCTCTTCCGCATACTAGGGTGAGGCAGTACTGACCTCATCAACGATGTAGTTCCTTGCCAATTTCTTCTTCACGAACTCCCGTTGCAAGGCGGAGCGGGCTCAGCTTGAGCTCGGGTGGGCGCCCAAGTACACACACGAGGACTTCATCTCCAGCCTGAAGCCTGAGGTGGAGATTCTCGTCCAGAAGGAGGCGGCGAAACACTCTTGAAATGCTATTCAGGTTTCGAGCCTGGGATACTGCGTGTGAACAACTCGTAGGAGGAAGAGATGGATCGCGCAGGATCGTGTTAATGAATAGTGATCATACGTACCCGTCTATGCGAGTGATAATGCGACCAATGCCCCTAGTGATATGCTGACATGGATGAGTAGTGTCGTTTCTTGTAGTAAGCCCGGGCGTCAATATAGGTCTGTCCAGCACCATCATCTCAGCCTATACTCCGCAGGACTCAAGGGGCGGCATATGTGTGTGCTTCAGATATCGGCAGGTATAGTAATGGTGTTGGTGGCGGATTCGGCGTAGATTGAACTTGATCGCAAGGGTGCTACGACGGACGGCCAGCGTGAGATGTTCCTGGGGCTGCTGCGGGCTGCACTGTACTGGCATTGCGCCTAGTTCCCCTACCTCAGTGACCAGGACCTCCCGAAGTGACGTGGCAGCTGCTACTACTCAGTGATACTACATGAGTCGGTCATCCAGCTCGAATGCATGACTCCTGAAAGGATGCCGGGGGGTTGTGTAGCTCGCCAGATGTCACTCTCGTCATGACATGATGAAGGTTTCGATCACTATGGGTACGGTATATGCTTGCACGATCTACTGATATGTTTGTCAGCGTCTTGCCCCTCGACCACTAACCAGCGAGGAATGTATTCCCCGATACATTCCGATGTGCCGACTGTACGGAGAATAGTACCAGCTACATAAGAGAGACGAACATCGAGGTATCGTATAACTCACACAGAAAGCTGAACCAGGCTCTACGCAGCTATCAACGCCGACTACCTCCATGTCCGACAAACTGATTATCTTCTTCACCGGGGCAACCGGTACGTAGTTCCACCTATCGAAGTCGCATATATTCCTGTTTACACGAGGCTTGTACCCAGGGTATATCGGGGGCTCCATCCTGCAGCGGCTCTTCGAACATCCTAACAAGGAGCGCTTCGACATCACTGCCTTGGTGCGCAATGCAGAGAAGGCCGAGCTCCTTTCTACCAAGTTCGGAGTCAAGACGGTCTTGGGGTCCCTCCAAGACCTCGATAAGCTCACCAGCCTCTCTGAGGGAGCACACATTGTTATTCAGACGGTGATGGTCTCCCTGCATTTCTTGTATACCATTTATTGATGCGGTCGGTTGCTCGTAGGCGGACTGCGACGATGTCGAGGCAACCAAGGCGATCTTGAAGGGTCTCAAGCAGCGACATGAGAAGACAGGAGACCTACCCCTCCTCATCCACACTGTGAATACCCCTTGTGAAGCCCTATGGATCCTCACTCACCGGAAGGTTTCTCCCCTTCTAGTCCGGCGCAGGCGAGTTCCTCGACCAAGCGAGCGGAGAGTACGTCTCCGAGACCGTCTACTCCGACCTCAACATCGAGCAGATCGAAGCGCTCCCCCCAACCGCGCTCCACCGCCCCGTCGACCTGCTCGTTGTCGCCGCGGACGCAGAGGGCTACGTCCGCTCGCACCTCGTAGTGCCCGGGCTCGTGTACGGTCTCGCGAGCGGGCCGCTCTTCGACGCCGGCATCGCGAACCCGCATACGATTGTGACGCCGCTGTTCGTGCGCGCTGCGCTGCAACGCGGGAGCGTAGGGGTACTAGGGAAGGGTGTTTCGCGCTGGGGGAATGTCCACATTGATGACAGTCAGTCGTCTGTTCCTTGGTTCGAGATGAGATGCCCATACTCATACTCGCCGTCCTGCAGCCGCCGACCTCTACATCAAGTTGCTGGACACGCTGTTGAGCAACCCCGATCAGGTCTCTCATGGCCGGGAAGGATACTTCATCGCCGTGAACGGCGAGACCAGTACCGGAGAGTTCCTTCAGGTTGTCGCGAAGATCTTGTTCGAATTGGGCCGCATCAAGACCGCCGAAGTGGTGCCGTACACTCAGGACGAACTTGCCAAGTACTTCGGGTTCGAGGTACGCTTTTCTTCTCGACAGTAGACGAAGCGGACTCTGACATTCCCTCCGCCCAGTGGCTCGCTCGGGCGATCTTCTCCAACTCGCGCTGCAAGGCCGAGCGCGCGCGGCGCGAGCTCGGGTGGTCCCCAAAATACACGAACAAGGACCTGTTCGAAGGACTCAAGCCAGAGCTGGAGATACTCTTGACGAAGGAAGACGCCAAGAAGAATGCTTGAGTAGATTCCTGTGGACTGTGATCTCATGCGGAGCTTCATGCTGGAGTGAATCCGGGAGTCCAGTCCATGCTGAGCGCACTGCGCGGCCGAGATATCGTGTGGCTTGGAACACAGAAGACATGTGATCGTTGTATATCAATTGAACGAGTATAGACGTACGGTATCCAAGCACACGTAGAGGGAGCGCATACATGCAGAACAGCCTAGACGCCTGCCACCACAAGCGAGCCACCCTTACTCCCCAATCCCACATTCCCACAACAAAGGTAGTATCCGCCTACACGAGCCCACGCCCCGCCATCTTCACCGTATCCACCACAGCCCTTGCGAGCTCGCCCCACACCCTTCCCACAACCCCGCCCTGCGCCTCCGCGCCCCTCAACCGTCTCCTCACCGCATCCACCGTCCCCCCGGCACCCCCTCCCACCCGCTTCCTCCGTAATCGCAACACGAACGACACGGCGGGCAAGACGACGAACAGCACCATGTACGCGAGAACCTGCGTGCGCGACGCGCCCTGCAGGAGCGTGCGCACCGACGCGCGCAGGAGTGCCATCATCGAGGGTGGCCGGCCGGCGTTTGCATTCGCGTTGGAGGGCGCCAGGCGGTCTTGGTGAGACGCGCGCCGGATGACGGACGTCGGGATCGACGTGGTGGACGCTGACGCGGAGGCCGAGGAGGGCGCAGCGGGTGTGGCGGATCGCGACCGCGACCGCGCGCCGGGGGCGTTCCCGTCTGCGAGGTGCGTGTTTCGCGCGGGCTTCTTGCCCTTTGCACGTGCGCGCGAGACGGTTTGTTGAGTGACTGTGCGCGACGTCGCTGTGCTCGTGACGCTTGATGACGAGGTTGAATGCGAGGAGCGCCGCTCGTCCTCCGGTTTCGGTGTGGGTGACTGCGAGGGTGTGAAAGGCGTGAGCGCGCCTATCCGTCCGTTCGCTCGGACTTGCGGGGAGTTGGGCGTCGCTGTGTGCGTGGACGACGAGGACGCGGAGGAGTCGGATGGTGTTGGAGACGCGGAGCGGGAGGATGTCGCAGTAGAGGATATGGGTTCGGAGGGGAGGGCGGATTGCGCGTGCGCGTTCGCTGCTGCTTCGGCGCGCAGCTGGCGCAGCGACAGGATGTATTGCTGCGGACGTGTTGTCAGTACTGAGTGAGACGTGCATTGGATCAAAACTCTGGAGATGCTCAGTCGCGCGGCACGCTGTGCTAACGAGGGGCCGCTGAGCGCACCGTTCGTTGGCGGGCGCCGCATCGGCGACCCGAATGTCTGCTCACGAGGAGGCCCCCCCGTATACACAGCGCGCCCGCGAGTGGATCAAAGGCGATGCTGGCAGACAATGAGATTGAGAGGGGAGTAGAGCCTACAACCTCAACCGCCTCACGCGGAAGACAGGCAATAGGGCAGTGGTCGCCTCTCTGGGTCCATCCATGGAAGCAACAGAGAGCGATACGCCCACACACTCCCCCAAGACTAGCAAAGCGTCACACATACCTGGCGAACGTCTGAAGAAAGCTCCCTCTCGTAGGTCAAGAAATCCTCCGCATAGTCCCAGTCCTGCAACCGCGGAAGCACATGGAGGCAATAGAGTTCAAGAACCTTGGCGTAACCCTTGGGGTCGTCGAGTATCTCCTCCTGCCCACGTTTCGCAAGCCAGTCTTCGATCATGCTCCTCCCAACAGCAGTGCAATCCAGTTTCAGGCTAGCCAGGACCAGCGTGACGAGGATCTGGGAAGGTAGGAACGCAGATGATGGTTTCTGGGGTGAGTCTGCGGGGGTGAAGAGTTGCAATGAACGGCTGTGAAGTGTCGCAATGAGAGGTTCTGGGGAAAGCATGAGGTTTGCGCGCAGTGCAGGCGGGAGCTGCTCGGGATCCTGCGCGGACGGCGGTGAGGAATAGAGGGTAGTCTCGAACGTGATCCTGAGGATGTCCCATTTCCGTCTCTGGGACGCGAGTGCATCGTTCACAGACACAACGGAGGCTGGAGAACCTAGCAGCGAGAACGCAGAAGTAATGAGGGAGTGGGTGAGCGCGACATCGCGCTGGAGGAATGCACGAGCGGCACGGGGATAGAGCGAGCGGAGGGTGGTTGCCGTGGACGTCGAGGAGGACGATGGGGTGGCCTTGAGAGAGAGGACCGAGGAAGCCGTGGTCGTCGTCGCCGTCGCAGTAGGCATGTCCACTGCTCAGTTCCGAGGGACAGGTGGTAGAGAGAGTACTAGTAGAGGCGTATACGGTAGACTGTGTGCTGTGGCAGAGGGCGGGAGGCAAGTGCAGTCGGTCCATAGGACTCCCGGCTATTACCCGCCCTCCGCCTTCCCCGGATTTCACACGCTTTGCCCTGGTGGCGTGGTGGCGGTGCCCTGCCGCTACCGCAACACCGTTCCTCCAGCTCTCCTTTGCATGTGAAGGCCACTCAAACGGTACTCAAGCTTGTATTGAGATGGGCTATCTATGTGTTCTCCAGTGCAGTACGACAAATGTTCACGAATCTAAGGAATCTCGACACCATCAAATTCTTCTCTGGATTTCTAAATGCGGCGGCATCGATACGGGCTCATTTCCCTGCCTCCCCAAACTATGCATACTCGGCTAAGTGAATCCCAGTCCTAGAGAGGAGTGTGAGCAGACCAAGAATATCGGACGCTAGGAGAGGTCTCCTCTGCCCGGGAAGGGCTCCACAGCACAGTTTGGGTAGGGAGATGATACTTGTCCTCCCAGCATCAACCTTGATTTATGATGGTTGTTCTGTCTTTTTCTCTGGTACATACTTGGGCTCATGCAGTTCTGCCAGCATCCAGCAATCACAGTATCTTACTCGACGTGCTGACTGTAAACCATGAATTTAGCGCCGGGCGTTGAGTATAGCTCGCCCAAAAAGGCAAAGGGGCGCTAAATGCAGAAGCGGAGCCGTTCCGAGTCCACCGTCCCGCCGCGACTGCTAACTCTCACCGTCTTCCCGCGTTCTTGACCATGTGTACCGACGAACGATTCGCGTATTTGCATGCCTTAACACCCTCAAGACGAGATGCGCAAACGACGCTGAAGCTAAGTTGAGGGAGAGCTATTCTTGTGGTCGGCTTGAGGGTGCCGTGCGTCGAGGACTTGCGCGACGTTATGGTGGATCGCGATGAGGTCATACCCTCGTCTCTCCTCTCCCTACATATACCCTCCCAGTCCGCGCCATGGCCGTCAATAAGCTCTGCATTCTCCCTTTCATCTCGTCTCTCCACAACTGTACGCGACCAGCCCTAACGTTCCAAGATGGCTATGCTTCTCCAGGTGCGTTCGACCTTGGTCGCTGTTGTATCTGTACCAAAGCTCATATATGCGGGCTTTCAGATTACGACTTTCCTTCAGCAATACCTCTACGAGAAGGGCCATGAGCAGCCCAAGGAACCCGACGCGCTGCGCATCGGCATCCTCTCTACCGCGATGATCAACTCCGCTGCCCTCATCCGACCTGCCCAGACCCACGGAGGTGTCATTGTTTCCGCTATCGCGTCTCGTAACCTCCAGCAGGCACAGGAACACGCGAAGAAGTACGGCATCCCGAAGGCGTATGGGTCCTACCAGGAGCTCTTGGACGAGCCCGGCATAGATGCAGTCTACATATCGCTCCCTAATGGCATGCACGGAAGTGAGTGCCAGAAAGGTTGGATATATGCTTCGCTTTGACTCACAGACATGTAGCATGGGCGAGGAAAGCACTGGAAGCCGGAAAGCACGTCTTACTCGAGAAGCCTTTCACCTCCAACGCCGATGAGGCACGCCAACTTGTGAAGCTCGCTCAGGAGAAGAACCTTGTCCTCGTCGAAGCCTTCCACTGGCAGTTCCACGTGCGTATTAATCCCCTGTACCCGCAGTCATCCTCGCTGACGCGTCACCTCTGGCGTAACAGCCCGCAGCACACTCTGTCAAAGCCATACTTGACAGCGGCAAGTACGGCCAGGTCCTCCGCACCTACGCGCGCATGACCACGCCCACGGGCTCGATCCCGCGCTCCGACATCCGCTGGCAGTTCGCACTCGGAGGCGGCTCGCTCATGGACATGACCTACGTCATCTCGTCGACGCGCTACTTCCTCGACGCGGGCACGCCGCGCGAGGTCGCGGAGGCGAAGGCGCGTCCGACGCGCGAGGATCCGCGTGTGGACGAGGCGATGGAGGCGACACTCCGCTTCGACCTGAACGGGCGTATGGTTGAAGGCAAGATCTACAGCGACATGGACCGCGCGAACGTGCTTGGACTCATCCCGCGCGTCTGGGAGACGCCGAGCATTGAGATCGAGACGGAGCATGCGATCATCTACTTCTACAAGTGAGTTGCTTTTCCATGCCTTCCAAACAGCCGAATTTGAGCGACTGACTATGCTGAATTGAATAGCTTCATGATGCCACACCTGTACCACTACATCCAGATCTACGACAAGCGCACCGGGCAGACGCACACGGAGAAGCACTACTCGGGCGGGCCGCAGTGGGGCACGCGCGGGGAGCCGTGGTGGAGCACGTACCGGTACCAGCTCGAGGCGTTCGTCGACCAGGTGCGCGGGCGCGTGCCCCCGCACTGGGTCACGCTCGAGAGCAGCATCGCGCAAATGGAGACGATCGACGCTATCTATGAGAAGTCGGGCTTGGGCAAGCGGCTGCCGACGCCCGAGAGCGTCGACCCGCCGAGGGTGTGATTCTGAGCGACGCTTGAGCGCGCAGACGACACGCAGTTGGGCAGTTGCAGGACCTGTAGGAGGAACGGACGCTTTTGTAGCTTTATGTATTGTAGGTCTTGAGCTTGACACCTCGCGCGATATCGATGTGATTGAAGTTCCTATAGATAATGCCGTTTCTTGGAGTTCCAGTAAACAAGAGTATACGCAGTCAATACGAGATCTGGAGCGTTGACGTCGAGTAAGCATACGTCGTACATCTTTCAAGCTGGAAAGTTTCAAGATGTGCCATCTTGAAGTTGGTTAGCAGCGGGCCAGAGCATCTGGTTACACACGAGACCAGCTCGCGCTCAAGTTCAGCGTGCTTCGTTAACAACAGATTCTTCTTGTCAACGGACGGGGATACTAATGGGGCAGTACAGCAGGCAGGCTGAGAGCCATATACCGCTTGGGCTTGAGCAGATAGCTGGCCCTTTCAGCACCGCATCAAGCGTTGACGACGGGCCCTCGTCTCCGAATGCTAGATGCAAGGCCATTCTCCCAGCTGACGCCCTCTTACGGAAATGCGAGGCATCGCTGTCTCTTGCTCGGAGCATGTATTCAAAAGCCTCAGCTCGAAACCCCCGAAGAGCCTGAGCGACCGGGAGCTCCGTATCAACGGGACCGACCATATCGTTCGAAAGCCCGCTATAGGCGACTCGGACGCGACTCATATACCGGAGGCGCGTGCCGTCCTCGTTCCAGTTCGCCGCCTGCTGAGCACCACGATCTCTGGGAAACGGGAAAACGAGTGCATACACTATGCACGCCAGGCGGGCAGTATGGAGGTACGTCCACCAGCAATCTCTGCTCTCCGAGAGCAAGCTGAATGCCGCGTGGCCGAAGCGGACTTTCAGCAAACAAGCAGGTGCACAGCAGGTATGTGTCGTTTACTCTCAGGGAGTGTGTACACTCAAGAAACCACGCCAGGAGCACATGTCGGCCTCAAAACCACCGTACGACCGCCTCGCCTTCATCGATAGAAGCCTGTGCAGCCGCTTGTGGCCAACTTCCACCCACTGATCGACGTCACCTCAGATCGGCCTCGGGCTCAGAAAGGCATGATCTGCCTTCTTAGGCGATGCAGGACGGAGTCAACAGGATATACTGGGATTGCGGAAGTTCGCGCTGACTGCGTGCATAGGGACTTACGTAGAAGGCACGTAGAACGCCGTGCCTCGAGGGCTATCCTCGCGATAGCTGCTCTGCATGACATTTGCGTCTCCTCCTGGGACGGTGAGGTGAGTATATGAAGTCGGAGGACCGTGAACGGTCGTCATTCTGCCTTCCCTCATTGGCGTCGTCCTTGGCCCCATCGTCACGGTCTATCTTCCCACTTCGCGGTCTTTGCAAGTACCATTGCAAGTATGACTGCGTCTACTCACTCATCCCCATCTATCTCCTTCTGCGATCCTCCGTTTGCTGATGCCGACTCGGAGAAGGTGCCAGCCCTCACCTTGGCCGATTCTGCTGCCATCATCGTAGACGTTACAGCAGCCTTGTCCGTCACTGAGAAGTCTGGCGATGCTGCTCAGAGTCACAGCGCACCCATCTTCGTCAACCTCAACACAAGCCCTGTGGACGACGACTCTGCAGGCATCAAGGTGTCCGATGTCGTCACTCCAGAATCAGCGAGCGACTCGAAGGACTCGGACGCGTGTGTGGCAGGCGAGGTGAGTGCATTTACGAGACGTCCCATGCACCGAATTGACCTGAAGCCTCGTAGGCAGCGGCCGCCACGTCTGTCCGGGACGACGGTGTTCCGGCACCGTCCCTACAGGAGACCATCTCCAGTCCGGGATGTTCAGGCTCACCTGGGACGGCCTTCCCGTGCCCTCCTGGCTTGGAGATACCCCAGCTCGACCTGCCACCTGCATCTCCCCACCGCGAAGGATCTGCCCCTTCCGATGACCCCGCACCACTCGCTGCAGTCTCCGACGAGGCAGTGGTTCAGGACCCGGCAGCCGCTTCGAGCGTCACTTCCGAGGATCCTGAAGTCGACTCGACGCCTTCCACATCCATCGTCACTTTCGAGGAGGACATGAGCGCTTTCTCACTCGACGGAGTGCAACCACTCAAAACCTTCATCCCCGATTCGCTCCTCCCTGACGAACTGCTCGTTCACGACCCGGACGGAGTCACCCAGTGCGACCTCGCCGATGGCAGTGTCAACGACGCTCCGCACCCACCCATCCGTTATGTGCGAATCTGGCCCAAGTCGTCTCGGGACGATCCCAGAGAACCGGACGCCTTCGCGGGACGTGTGCCTGGTGCACCCATCCATACCGCGCACCTCTACCTCCAAGGGGATGGCAAGGCGAGCCTTGGCTCTGGAAACCACTCGGCGGTGTACCGCGCCCCTCTCGCGTTGCGGCTCGACCCAGAATCTGACGAGACGTCCAGAGTGAGCGTCGCGGTGAAGGCCGCAACGCCCGAATGCGGTGCCCACATCATGTTGCGGCATGAGGCGCGAATGTACGACGCGTTCCCGCGACACATCATGGAGGATACGCTCGTCCCGTGCTCTGAGCTCCCGAAATTCCTTCAGATGTCTGACGATGAGGAGAGCGAAGACGATGAAGCCAACGAAGACGGTGAAGCCAACGAAGACGGTGAAGCCAACGAAGACGGTGAAGCCAACGGAGACGGTGAAGGCAGCGAAGGCGGCACCTGCGCGAGTATTGGTGAATTGCCACAAGCAGACGCGGGCTACACGAGTCCCCAGCATGATGCGCACCCAGAGGAGTGCGAGCAGGGACCTGTCGCAACCTCCGAGGCATCTCGCGGTGCCGCCAGCCGATCGACACCTGCGGCATCTGCCAGGCCAGGGCCTGAGCTCAAGGCGGAGGTTGCCGAGGAGCACAAGCTGCTCCCGGCAATCGTGCCCAAGTTCTTCGGTTACTACTCACCTCTGCAGGAAGACGGCAGAGTGCGTGTGCCTCATCATCGTTACTGCGATGAAGATTCGTCCTGTGAAGTGGACTGGCCTACGAGCCTCCTCCTTCTAGAAGAGTGCGGCTCTCCGATCTTCCGCTACGCCATTCCTGAGAACGTCCGGTATGGTCGCTTGCTTGCTCGCTCAATGCGTGATATGCTCACCGCCTTTGTTTGATGCAGGAAAAGCTGTTACAGGCTCTTCCAACGCTTGCACTACGAGGGGTTTCTTCAAGGGTCACCCTTTGAGCGCAACGTGCTCATCCAGCCCGGACCCCTCTCCGTACCCCGTGCGGATGGTTCTATAGACGCGCCGAGTTTCCGTATCATTGATTTCGGGCGAGGTGAGATGCGGGCCAACGCGAAGACGTCGTGGTGGTACGAGAGTACCACTGAGAACGAGTTGTACAAAGTGAGGCGACAACTCAAATTGTCTGAAGTCTAGCTCGTAGGATCACCTCGGACAGACAGCGTAGTCGAACGCATCGGTATGCTCATGTATCTACACAATTGCAAGAGGATATGCTTGTATTGGATGCGGCTGGGGGTGCAGGGAGTGTGCTTGATGAAGCTACATAGTCTCATCGGCGAGGTACTGACATCTACTGACATACGTCCACTAGTACTCTCTGACTCCGTCTTCCTTCCAGAGAGCAACGCGGTCTCTTGCGCTGTTCTGCTGACCTCCGCACATGAATGCATGAATATTGAATTGGCGAGTGAGTGAGTCTCAGTCTAAGACTGCCTCGTGCCTTGGCTTCCGGCATCTCCCTTGCGTAGAGGGCAACGGGGCGTATGACCTCATGCGTAATCTATCCATCGAGAACGCGCCCAGGACTGGATAAAACTCGGGGACGCGATCGAGCACCTCTCAATAATTCCCCACATCGCAGTCTCACTGTACTGCTGCAAGCTGCAACGGGTCGGACGCGGAACGCCCAGGCGGCATTCAGACCACTACAGGACTGTCCACTCAGAGACCGCACGACGATTCGTGGAGCGTTTCACTCCGTGGTACTGCAATCGCGCAAAGACCCACAAGATTTCCACAGCGACCAACACGAACCAGTACTACAGTATGAAGCTCGCAATCACCGGCTGCAACGGTTCTGTCGGGACGCGCGTCGTGCTTGCCGCGCTGGAGGCGGGGCACACCGTCGTCGGAGTCGACAGCGTCCCGTGCTCCGAGCCGCTCGCGAGCCTCCTCCTGCACAAGAACGGCCACGAGGCTGCGCGGTTCGCGTTCAAGCGCGTCGAGCTCACGGACTTCGACGCGGCGCTGCAGGCGCTCGAGGGCGCGGAGGGCATCGTGCAGCTCGCGGCGGTGCGTACCCCGGCGGATTATAAGGTCGTCGCGCATAATACGTGAGTGCGTTTCGTGGGCGGGTGAAATGGGTCTGTTGCTGACGCGAATGCGTCTCCGCAGGAATGTTGTGATTTCATGGAATATCCTACGCGCGGCCGCTGAGCTTGGGATCAACCGCGTCGCGCAGGCGTCCTCCGTGAACGTGATCCCGCTCGTCTGGACGGACCACCACGACTTCGAGTACTTCCCAATCGACGAGGAGCACCCATGCCGTCCGGACGAGCCATACGGCCTCTCTAAAGTGTACGTGTAGGCTTCTCCGCAACTGTGCCCGCCAATAGCTCATCTCTCGGTAGGATCTCCGAAATCCAAGCAGACACGATCGTACGCCGGTACCCCTCCATGCGAGTGGCCAGCCTGCGCCTGAGCTGGTCGCTCCCTACACGAGAAGACGCGCTCCGAGATGACCCCACGCGGCGAAAGAACGACCTCTGGGGCTACGTCCAGGAGGACTCGGCAGCAGAAGCGTTCCTACTCGCTGTGGCGGGCGATAACGGGAAGTGGAGAGGGCACGAAAGGTTCTTCATCGTCGCGCCAGACACGTCGGCGAACGAGGACTCTGTAGAGCTGTGGCAGACGTATTGGAGACATGTGCCGCTGAAGGAGGGGAAGGATCTGAGCGGGCGGAAGGGGTTCTTTGACTGCTCGAAGGCGGAGCGGTTGCTTGGGTGGGTGCATAGGAATCCTGGGGAGAAGGAGCGACAGAATTAGGAGGGGTGCAGGAAGGTTTGCAGCTATTCAGACACTGTTAGATGACGGAGCATACTAGAGATGCAGAGGGACGTACGTATTCCTCGTAATGATGCAGGACCTCTCGTAGCTGCTTACGTGAAATCTCTGCTCTGAACAGAATTTCATCGTCAGAGCACTTGCCGTCGAAGTATTGATGTATGCTGTAGAAAATGGGTATAAGCATACAGTCAGCGTAGGATTGGTAACCTAGAAGGTGGAACACGTACCGCTCGAAGCGCCTCGCAATGTGCGGGTCTTTCCCTTCAGACATGGCAGCAAGCCACCGCCTCTCAAGAGGGTTCGCCCGCGCAGGGTCGTTGATCATGGAAGGGATGTTGTCGCTGCCGCCGCTTTCATAGTACTCTTCCCATTTGGCTTCATCTGCGCTGCTTGACGGCAGCTCCTCCTCGAGGTCCTCTTCCTTCTCGCTGTGGCGCCCATTCTCTCGACTCCCGCCATCCTTAGACGACTTCGGAGAGACTACCCCAGGGGACATCTGCCGTGCCTGCTTTCGGGCGGTCTTCGGGGACATAGACGTCCAGTACTCGACAGGGCTCGACTCGGATACGGTCTCCAATGTTTGAGCAGCCTTCTCGTCCGATCCTGCCCTGTGCTCCCCGTCGTAGCTGGTCTCCCTCGAACGGCCTGGGCCGATGCTCCGCGCACGCGAACGCGACCGTCGCCGCGCCCTACGTTCCTCCCATTGCTCTCTGACTCGCTTCTTGAGCTCCTCGGTAGCGACGATCCGGATACGGAGGTGTAGGCGAATCAAGAGGTCGCGCTTCAGCATCCAGAGCACTACGTCGGTGTAGACAGAGACGAGGTCCTTCGAGCCGACGACGGTAGCGTAGAAGTGGTTCGGGCTCTGCTTGTGCGTCGCTGTGGAGATCATCGCCAGGAGCTTGGGGAGAGGTGGTACATCTACGTCTGCGAACGTGCGCGAAAACTCGGCGGACAGGGTAGCTAGGCTGTAGGGACGTCAGCGAATGTGGAGGGGGTACGCTCTGCGCACTCACGGTGCAGGGAACTTCTGAGGTATTGAGAAGACCGTCTTGAGACTAGGATGGACTACGTCCACAATCTTGGCCCTGCGATGGAGTACGAGCCAGCGTACAGCAGGGTAGACCTGGGATTCCAGATGCCAGTCGAGCAGGCTCGCCATCTCAGCCAGGCTCAGCATCACTGAGGCCAAGTCCAAGAACCGGATGAGCTGCTCAGCGAGCTCCCTTTCCTCCGGGTTGAGCTGGGCAGCGCGGAGCTGCATGTACAGCTGGTAGCCTTGTTCACTCTCATCATCGTCCAAACGGAGAAGGGCCTTCCAGGGCGTAAGAGCGGGCAGCCTCCAGGCAAAGCTCATCTCAGGGCCCCATGCGTTTGGCTCGCCGTCTTCGTCATCCCGTTCTTCTTCGGGCTCAAGGTCATCGTCGGCATGCAGGAGCGTATCGAGGTAGGGAGGCAACTGGAGCTCGAGCGGTAGTGCATTGATTGTCACACGAGCGATGGAGTTTTGCTTGATGGACTCGTAGAGCGTCTTCATCGCAGGGGCGATAGTGGACACCTTGAGGGCTTCATACATGAAGTCTGCGAAGGACTCCCCTGAAAGCATTTTAGCTACATATACGGGCATACGTCGCGTTGCTCACCTCTGTTTGCGAAGTCCTCTCTCAGCGAGCCCAGCAGTTCGGACTGGGCCTCGACGTATCTGTTCAGGACCTGCTCCTGGTAAAGCACCGCGGTCACATTGAACGCAACCTGCTCGTATATCGTGTCGAAGTACTTCGCGATGTTCCCCGACGCAGACGAGCTCGGGTCCGGCAAGTCCAGGACCATCACGAAATGGAAGGTCTGCATACCCGCGTCACCCGCCTGAGCCTGAGCCTGCGCATGCGAACTCGCCCACCGTCCCCGCTCCGGCCTTTCCGCCCTTTCAGGCGTAAGGAGGCGTTCCTCCTCCTGGGGCGACTGCCCCTTCTTCGAGCCCCGCCCACGCGCCGCCGCGCGCGGCTTCTCCGCCTTGAACCGCCAGCCGCCATCCGGGTCCGCGCACACGGGGTGCCCGAGGAACGCGAGGTCGTCGACGACGAGCTCGAACTTCTGGTGGCACATCGAGCTCTGCGGGCACAGGATCTGCGCGAGGAACTCGGCGGAGTAGCCGAGGAGCGTGCTGTACTCGTCCCCGCTCGCGCGGTCGCCGCTCGCGGGGTGCCCCGGGCTCGTCGCGCTGACCCCGCGCGTGCCGTCCAGGTCGTATGCGTCTTTGGGCTCCTTTGAGGGCGAGGCGCGCCGCGAGGTTGGATGCGAGGAGGGCTGGGTGAAGGAGACTGACCTGTCGCGTCGGAGGCGGGGGCGCTGCCAATAGTACTCGGAGTCGTCCTCTACTGCCAGTCTGGACAGATCGAACTGTTGCTCCTCTGCAGCATTATCGGGGCTGTTCGCGGCACGCCATGGGTTGTCGGCGAGCGCGCCAGGGAAGTCATTCGTTGGAAGAGGTCGCGCAAGACGAGGAGTCGTCGTGGGTGACGGAGGCCAGTGATACACCAGATTCGAGCCTTTCGCAGAGGACGTGACTAGCAGAATGCAGACCAAAGTCTCACTCATGTTTGTGCAGACTTCACATCCACGGGCGAGGAATGGGTAGTGGCAAGCAGCAAGCCGCGGCCGCGACTGACGCGCTTGTCGGCGCGTCTGCCTCGCGCGACTCTCACCCATCCACTAGCTATACCGACATGAGGTTCGCAACCAACACACGAACCAGACATAAACCGTGCTGTAGGTACCGATTAGAGGCGGATGATGAAACTACTAAACATGTATGATATCGGGCCATTCACGAGTCTGGAGGAGTCCGTGCTCTCCAACTCTAAGTTAGGTTCCGATTCCCCCTGGAATCGGTTATCAGCAACCCAGGTTTCGCGGCCGCACGTGATGTCGCGTACCACCCGGTTCGCGCCGTGGCTATGCCGGTGTATTCCGTTTCTTGCGGAGATATTATTATTTACTTTGAAGTTTGTACTCAGGCTTGATTGGTCGGGCGGGGCGACCGCTTGCTCTTGTTCCTCCACGTCCGCATTCCGCTGTTCACCCTCATCGGACAACGTCTTAAAGTATGGTGCCAGATGCGTCTCAGTGCATTGAGTCTAAGTCACGTCTGTTCCTTCTTACCCCGCTCTCCCTGAACTTGCAATGTACTATGTAGGCCACTGCAAATTGTTTACCCCTCCTCCCCTTCTCCGGGTTCTGTGGCTCTACCTCTGTGGTCAATCAGATAACATGTGGCACGCACATCCACTTCTCCCTCGTGTCATGGGGCAGCCCTTCCATGTAGGTGTCGACAAGATGTGCAGGTCTCCTTGTTCCCCTACGACGATATCATTCTCTGTCGCATACTGTACACTTAACACCCCATCTAGGCATCCACCCTCTTGGCAGTCTTCCTTACAGAATTGCAACCTGCAGAGATGGTCTATTGTGAGATTCGTGTTATCACCACCCTTTCGCCACCTGTATGTGACCACTTCTCGAATCTCTGCCGCCTGACGGTGCCGCATAACCCACCCAAATTTGCCTTCGGCGTATTAACCACGACTCCTCTCATGTGCTTTCCTGTAGTTTGTCCTTGGTACCCCTCCATTCTATATTGTTATGCAGCTGTGTCTGCTGTTCAACAAGACAGTACCCGGCACAGTACAGTCGGCAAGTGCTAAGCGCTAAGCTCCAAGCAGTCGGGGGAATCGGTCTGAGCGTGCGCAGCCGCGCTCACTCACAAGTCTTAGGTAGGTTCGAAGTCCACACCACGCTTCAGCTTCAACTTCAAGTCCAATATCCGCCCTCTCAATTCAACGCCCCCATCCCATCCGCGCTCCTCAGCCTCTCCACCTTCATCCTCTTCTCCGCACACCAGCCCCGCTCGACGCCCTCCTTCCACCGCGCGACCCACTCCACGACCTCCCGCGCCATCGCCGCGCCCTCCCTCCCGCGCCACCCCGTCTCGCCCTCGCGCCGCTTGCGCGCCTTCGCGTCGCGGCCGGCGCGCCACGCGGCCTCGACCGCGTCCGCCCACTCGCCCTGCTCGTACTGCGCGCGCGAGAGCTCGACGCCGACGCCCTCGCGCGCGAGGAAGAGCCGCAGGCCGTGCTCCTCGATGAACAGCGGGCGCGGGACGTATACGAACGGCGTGCAGGCGTCGACGCATTCGGATACCGTGCCGTAGCCCTGCGCGACAATCAGCATGAGTGGTAGGCGAGGATACGTAGAGTAAAAAAGGCGTACCAGTTTGCCCAACAGAACGTCCGCGACGGCGGTCAAGTCCGGCATGTACACGTCCCTCGGGGCAACGAAGAAGTTCTCCGGGAGCTCCTCCCCGTCCTCCCGCCCCCAGTCCTTCGACACCCCGCACACGATCGCGATCCACGACGCGTCCGGCAAGATCCTCGGTTCCGCCTCCTGTACCTCTGCCTCGCCCAGTGCGCCATCCCACCTTGGTTCTGGGGCGTCGAACCCGTCCACCGGACGAGGTGTAGGGGGGATCGTCACGAACGCAGGCATCTGCGTGGGGAGGCGCGGAGAGGTGGGTACCGCCGCTGGTGGGGCGCCCGCGAGGCGTAGCTGAGAATGTCCGCGGGGACGCGTGTGCGGATGGTCGCCGTCGAGAGTAAGATGCGCAGGGAGAGCACGCGCCGGAGCGACGGCGGGGGACTGATTCTGCCCTGAGGACGTCTCTGGGCGATTCAGAGCGGCATTCTTCAGCGCGTCGCTCAGGGCTTGGGCATGCCTTTCCGGGTCAACGAGCGATTCCTGCGTCTCCGCAAGAGGGATGATCGGCTTATCAGGGGCATTAGGAGAAAGAGGGAAGGCGGACGGGACGTCCGCCGGGGTCGCGGCTTTCGACGGGGTGCGACTGTGCGAGCGACTGTGCGGCTTGTGGAAGACCTGCCCGCCAAAAGACACGATGAGGATCTTCGTGTGCTCGGGGTCGTGCAGGTGTTCGGGGACGCCGATGTAGTTCAGGACGCGCCGCCGGCCTTCTGGAGTATATACGCTCGGGTCTGTTGGGCGGACGAGGAGCGGGGCTGAGCGAACTTCGCGCGGGAGTGGTTTGGGTGGGTATTGGGGAGGGAAGGGGATCTGTGGATGCAGCTTGTAGGTCGACGGCGGTTGGGTGAGGTGGTCCACCACGCTGGGCTTGAACGTGCGCGTGTTGATGTCGACCCAGTCCGGAGAGGGTAGACTCGGATTCAAGGCAAAGGACGGCAGAGGGATCGCCCCAGGCAGGCGGAGGAGCAGGTCCGCACAACGGTAGCCAGAGTGAATCTGTTCCACCAGCGGGGCCAACTCGTCTAGAGGGACGGGCACGTCGGGTTCAAGCTCCTCTGGGGCTTTCGCCGGCGGAGGGAGAAGCGCGTCTAGGGGGGGGTCGGGCTTTGGGGGCTCGTCTATGAAGGGTGTGGATAGATAGCTATATACTGAGTCGAAGGAGAAGTTCGTGATCAATATCGAGGGTACGCCGGCCTCGTTCGCGGCAAGGCTGAGCGTGAAGTGTGAGACAAGCTACTTCGTTCATTCGCGTATAGACGTACCAGCCGAGGAAGGCAGCATCACTCAAGACGCAGTCCGCCTTAATGGACCGGAGCCATTGCGACTCCTCTGCCACCTTGAGATCCTTCTCTAGGAGGAACTTCTCTAGTACTTCGACACTCTTCCGGCGGTCTACTCGGTATCTGCCAATGCGAATGTGAGATTTCCTCGAAGGACGGCAAGCGTTCTGAGACTTACGCGAGAGGTTGCACAATTACAGGGTCTATGTTCGCGTTACGATACAATGCTGCAAGCGTCATGAGCAACTATCGAGCATATGGCAAAAAAGCAGCATACCTCCTAGGGCTACACTGTCAGAGAATACATGCTTCGGGGCCGAGGATACGATATAGACTGTAGGTCGAGGCTCGAGACGTAGAAGGTGGCTTGCAAATGCTGAGACACGGGTAGCATGGCCGTAACCTTGCGAATGCCAAGTCAGCGCGGAATGGACGGACGAGGATATATAGCTCACCATGTCCCGAGCAGTAGTACACGAATGTCAGGCGTCTGTGATCGTTCGCCATTGGGAATAGCGTCGTCTTGACGTCGGCTTATGAGCCTTGCTGGACGTTGCAAAGGGTTGTGGAGTGCGACGAGCTTGAGATGAACGGGGTGTCGAAGATCACGACATGCACCGGCTTCAAGCTATGGCGAGACGATGATCGCCGGGCGCGCGGTGGAGAGCAACGATCCTATGTCAGAGACAATGAGTAGGCAGCGTGAGTGCGCGCACAACCCAAGACATAGGTGTAAGAGGGAGGAGTGTTCGTCTGGGCTGCCCTCGGATGCTCGCTCGGGCGAGAGTGCGACATTCCAGACGATCTCCGTGCCAAGTGCTCCTCCGAGATCGTCACCTGCCTAACTGGGCGAAGACGCGAACCAATCAGGGCGCCCCGACGCGTCGCGGTCACGCCGAGACGCGTCAGTGGCTGCAGACTCAGAGCCTCTTCATTTCCCGCTCCTCCGCAGTCATCTCTCTTCTCCTCCACCATCTGCATGGCTATGACTGCAGATCAGCAGACATCTTCGCTCTCGATGGCATCCTGCAGAGAACATGTTGTGATCACTGACATCAGAAGCAGATCTCGCCGACCTGGGATCTAGCCTTTTATGCCTCGACTTTCCGCCCTGGATACTACGACTGCCTAAGCGCCCATGGTCTACTTCCATCGAACATATCCGCCAGCCCATCCTCCCCTCCTCCCCACTCTACCCCCACCTCCGCCTCCTGTCGTCCTATGCCTAGCCTCGCCATGGCAGACCAGGTGCCATGGCTAGGCAGACTCGACTGTCTGGCGGCCCGCTTCGAGGCGTTCAAGTCCTCTGCTTTCCAAGAACCCGACCGCAAACGCAGGCAGGGCCGCTTCCAAAGGATACTGGAGGACATATGTGGGGTCGTGCGTGAGGCAGAGCATGGCGCCTCTTCACAGCTGGCGGAGGTAGTCGAAGAGGCCCACGAGCTGCTCGAGGCGTGCCTCAAGTACGCATACAGCGACCTTGGGGGACTCAGTACGCTGAACACATTCGCCCACTCGGATGATGAGCCTTGGATTGACGATATCATGGAGAACGCGGGTAAGGCTACCAGCCCCTGGTCCTCGGATATCTTGGCTCACACTTGGCTAGGCTCCGACATCGTCGACGAGTTCATGCGGCTATACACGAAGAATCTGAAGCCAGGAAGCCGTGAGTAGCAGCCAGGTCTTTGCCGTGCGAGCACCTCCTCAAGCTCGTGTTCAGTCCCTCCGTAGTCCCCGTAGCTCCGCTGACAAGCTACCCCTTCAGCCGCACCGCAGCTTCCAGCTTTCACCCAGATTCGCCCGTGGACGAGGTCCCCTCGCCCCCATCCTCTCTCCACGCGCCTCTCGCGCTTCCGCCCGGACATCGTTCCCACCGCTACCTCCGCCACTCCCCTCGCACGCGCTATCGCCGATGCCCGTGCACAACTCACGACGGACCTGATACCCACCGCATATGCCATGAGCGTGTCCTCCGGGAGCTCCATTCTCGCATTAGCGTGCGGAAGCGGGTTCAAGGCGCGCGACCCGATACTGCAGTATTACCTGCTCGGCGCTCAACCCGACAGCCACCTAGAAGGAGTGAGCATGGACCCGGGCCTCTCGAGTGCGCCTCAGTTCGTCGCGACGGACGAGGGTCGTAAACTCATCTTAGTCGCGGACGACGAGAGGATCAAGTCCTTCTCCTTCGCGTCCGGACCCAACGCGAAAGTGCTCAAACGCTTGCCGAACGTCCACACCATGGACTCGGAGCGCATATATGATGGGCCCATCGCCGTCCTCCCGAACGGTCGCGTTGCCCGTGCTGGGAAGGGCAAAGCGGCCATCTGGGACCTCTCATCCCCTGATGTCCAGTCTGGACCACACTCCTCTAGCGGGAGCAAAGCGCATTCCGTCGTCCCCTTCGCAGACGACCCATCCTACGCGCCCTCGACATGGCACCTACACTCCCCGACCAGTCGTCTGATCTGCGGCGAGCGTGCTGCACGCTCGGGAGGATACTCTTGCATCGCGCTAGACCTAGAGCACGGTGGGCGGCGAGCGGCGAGGTACCTCGGGCACGGCGGGGACGTTGTGCGCATCACGACTAGCCCAGGGGACCCGAACCTCTTCGCCACAGCGGCAAGTGACGGATATGCGAGGCTGTTCGACGTGCGGAGGCCTCTGCCTGTGCTCACGATTGAGACGGGCATCCAGCGTGAGGGATGCGCGGACGTCGTGCTGGTCCATCCTGACGGCATACCCAGTGAGCATCCTTCCTTGTCTCCGCCTCGTACCCCTCATCGTACTGACATTTGCGATCGTGCAGCGCTCTTCACGGGCGGAGACCGCACGCAGCAGATCAAGATGTGGGACCTCCGCGAGCAAGAGTGCGTGTACGAGCTCTCGACGGGCAACAACGCCGTCAGCGCGATGGCGTGGGACGACGTGCGTTCCTCGCTCTTCGTCGCGACGACGTGTCCGTACGTGAACCGCTTCGGCGAGCGCGTGGGGTACCGGAGGGCGCGTATACCGACTTGGGCGACGTGGGCGAGCGTGGAGAGGGAGTATAAGGCGTACAATGTGGACGGCGGCGCGGGAGCTCAAGGAAGAGGGAGGAGGGTTTCTGTTAAGGTGACGAAGGCTGGGGATGTACGCGAGGACGATGACGATGAAGACGACGAACGAGGGTACTACGATATGGATGATGACGAAGAGGAGGATGTGGAGGACGAGATCGACGAGGCGTACTCTGCGGACATGCGCTGGCCCGAGAAGTGCTTCCACAAGGAGAATTACTTTGGCTACGCGTACGACGCCGGGGAGCATGTCCTCTGTAAGTGCTCATCTGCCATATACGAGATGTCCTCGTGCTCACCCGCCGTGCAGTCCGCTGGCACTTCAAGGAAGAGCCAGACATCACGCAGCTCCCCGCGAGCACTACGAGCGACTACTAAGCCGGCGCACCCTCCTTCGCCCACGATGACACCACCTCTACTCACCACTCACTCCTAGTGCCACCCCGCGGACGATACCCCATTTATTCCTATTCCTATACCTCGCATGGATTTTCGGATGTTGTCTGTTTGTACTCTCTATACCATGGGATCGTAATGGGATGGCCGGACTCTCACTACCCTACCCCCCTCGCTGACTGCTCAGCGCTCAGTCTGCAGATTCCCCAGACCTTGCAACCCATCGCTTCCCATTCACATTCAAGCACTGGGCATCAAGATGCCCAAACCCACACCCAACCCCGAGCGCACGCTACGCCCCCATGTAACTCTCCAAGTCCGGCGCACGGTCAAAGTCCCCGCGCGGGCGGGACACCCACCCGTGCACGTTCTCGTCAAAGTACACGTCGATCGCCCACGTCCCGCGCCCGATCCAGAGCGTCTGCACGTACGGGTCCCACCACTCGATGCGCGCCGTACGCTCGGCGGCGGAGAAGCGGTAGCCCGTGACGTGCGGCGCGGGCCCGAGGTATTCGTGCCTGTATCCAGGATTACGATGAGGGGTCCTGAGCGAGGGGACAGCGGTGAGGCAGCGCGGACGTACCGCTTGGGCGTGAAGCTGTTCGGGGTAACGTAGTTGAGCCCTTCGAACCCCGGGTCTGGAGGCTCGCTGTAGAATTTGTACACTATGAGGTTGAGGTCATCTCCCTCTTTGAACCTGATCTGCGTAGCATGTCAGTGGGACAGGGCGTCCGCCGCCTTTGTGGCGTTGTGTAGGTGAAGGGTACGGGGAGCCAACGGCGTGGACGTACTGTATGTGCATGGTCGTCGCCTTGGTATTTGAGAGGTAACAAGAGCTTGCCGGAGAGCGGCGCGGGGTATGGTTCGTTTGGATATTTGTGCAGCTACGGTCCCCACCATCAACCTCTCATGAGTCCGTCCAAGTCATCCTTGCAAGGTCAAATGCGTCCAACGTACCTCCCAAGCAAGCGTCCTAGTCGTCACCCGGAACAAATTCTTGAGCACCTCGCCCCGCTCCTCATCCAAGCTGTCCTTGCGCGGATTCTGCGGGTCCCTCGGCCCTTTCGCTGCTGGTGGAGGCGCGAGGCGTTTGCGACGCTCTGTGCGCCGGGCGATCCACGCTTCCCTTCCTTGGTCGGTCCATTCGCGCTGCATTCGATTCGAGCGAGGTGGAAAAAATGTCGGCCAGGAGGGATCGATCGAGGTAGTGGGAGAGACAGCTGGCGATGGTACCACTAGTCCATCCTCGCTTTTGGTAACTGGGTTCTAAGTACAAATATAATCAAACGGGTGTCCCGGTATGCCGCCAACCGTGCTCTCCTCCGGAAATGCAGTGACTGTCTGCACGAGAGAAACGCTAGCGATGCACACACAGTTTCATCGCCTAATATGAAAGGTCTGTACTACCCGCGCATCGTTCATTGCTAGTCCTGCGCTATAGGGGATGCCATAGTAAGAGTTGCCCCAAACCTCGTATTTCGTGCTCGCGGATATCGCAAGCATGTCTTCCGTCGTGTAGTTCGGAGCTGTTCGGAGCCCAGTGGTGCCTGAGCATCTACCCGGCCCCGTCCAGACGGGGTTCATACATTGATTCAGATGCTCTGTAGCCCTCATGGGGGACGTGTGTCGACCGACGCGCGTTCCCCATGCTCTGCCTCAACAAGTTACGAGACGCGTACTCGAAGAGCCAAAGTACTTCTTGAGCTTGTTCGACGCTGAAAGCCGTCCTCTCATCCGAATGCACTACGCCGAACTCACGGAAAACATGTCCAATCGCCTTTATCGCTGTGGAACGCGTCCGGGCTTGCGAGGGGAGCCACCGCGACCGGGATCTGATTCCTAGCAAGGATAAGTGCGGTGAATGCAGGCGGACTTAGATTCTGCTGAGCTTCCGACAAACGACTTATGAGTTATCAAGGCTAGCCGAAACGCTGCAGAGGGTCGACTGAAGATAGACATCGAGCAACCTGCGCGTGGGGCCTCATGCAAGCATGCCAGAGCCAATGAAGAGAACAAGCCAGGTGCAACCAACCGAGGGTTTGGGCTCCGACCCTGAAGCACGTCCCTCGAAGGTGTTCCTCCGGTGGGTGCCCGCCACTGGTCTGGTGATCGCAGGCGACTCGGCCGCATAGCAGAATCATAGACGACCCACATCTAGCACGGCCGGACGTCGCATGAAGCACCATGTCGACAACCGACATGTGCGAGTAGACGTTTCATCTCTGGCACGAGAGAGCTGCTTGCGTGCGTTTGCGACCGTCCGTGCGGACCAATGGATGGCTTGCGCGGGTGGCTGGGTGCGTGGTGCAACTAACGAAGGTCCCTGACGCAGGGCATTGCATGGACGAAGGATGGCAGAACCAGCATGAAAACACAGACGTACGGACCTGGATTGTCCGGTTGAGGTGCATAGAACCGCAAGTCTCGAGGCATCTGTTGGACAGACTTCGACCCATGCGCAGCCCAAGCCCTTGCGTACGCTGAATCTTCGAGAGGCGGATGGCACATCCGGAGGCCCTGAGGTGTTTTTACGTCTGCGGTGGATACGAGACCTTCTTCAGCAGCATGCGGCATGGAATCAAACGCGATCGTGAAAAGGGATGGCAGCTTGCCTCATCCCGCCCTCTCTCCCCGCCTCAACCTGCTGTAGCGGTCCCGGCTTCGAAGCTGGAGCATATAGCGAGCAGGAAGAGCTTGGTGAAGGAGAGAGACGAGTCGCCCGGTCTGCCGCACCAACCACGACGCATACCGAAAGTGGCTTTCGGCCCGCGACGCTCGGCGGGAAGTGCCGGAGGAGGGGAAATGGGCGGCAAAGTCATCTCGAAGTCGATTTCTGCCATCTTGAGCAGAGACAATCCCGCTGAGCTCCTGCTGACCGTACAGGATCGCCTCTCGCTCCAGTTCATACAATCGTATCATACTCGCATCATGTTCGGTAGCTCGCTCTCGAGTTGCTCGATGTCTAGCATCGATAAACCTGCGGTGACGGTCTGGGTACAGTCGCGTCAAACGCAGAACAGGGGTGAATCATCGACGGTTGGCAAGCTCTTGGAATCGTACGTACGGCCTGGCTCACCGACGACGAAATAGACTTCCCATAGGTTAGAAGATACCCCGAGAGCCTTCGCTGCATGCTGACCTCCCTTCACAGTTTCGGCACCGCTTAGCAGGGCGCATGCCCGCCAGCAGGCCCATCACAACCGACAACCTCATGCATGCCGACCTCCTGTTCGCCTAGCAGATATCCCCATGACCGGATAGGATGCAGGGCTCTCCGCATCTCGGTGACGCTGCACCATATCAGCGCGGAAGCAGAGGGCCTCTCGCTGGCGTGCTCAATATTATCGGCACTACTGTGATCATCGCCGCCGCTGTTGGGCGAATACGCTTCATCGTGCATGCCTGGCACGAGGCTGCCCCGCGAAGGGTCGCATTCCTTCTTTTGTTCAGGGTCACTCGTCTCCTGCAGCGTTCCGGCCTGTGGAGGAGATCCGGCGGCTTCTGGGAGCTGCGCCTCGTTTTTCTTTACCTCACGAGATATAACCGAGCGGAGGTGGTCGAGGCTTTCCTCCATCGCTGCCTCTGCTCTTTTTCCCCAGCATTTTCCCTGTCTTTTCCTCTCATTCATTGAGTCCCGTTCACGCTCTCTGCTCCTATACCCCGCGATGCCTGTAGCAGCGACAGAGGTGGACAAGTACCTTGAGACGCTAGGTCTCACATCCGAAGATCTCAATGAAGACGCGGTCAGGGTGGCTTATAAGAAGCTTGTGAGCTGTTTTCGCCACACCCACTATCTTGCAATGCAGAGATACTAACATCGTACACAGGCCCTCCGGTGGCACCCTGATCGCCACAACGCGGATCCAGAGGAGGCCAAGCAGAAGTTCATCGAGGTACGCATGCCGCGCTGGGGACGTCCATGGACACCCGTGTCGAATGGTTGTGGCGCTAGGTGAACGAGGCATACAAAGCACTGGTGGAGGTCTGCAAGAAACGCAACAAGCGGGGCATATTCCGCCGCAACTCGTCGCTACGTAGCGCTTTCTGGGCTAGCTCTGCTCCGAGCGCGTCCTCGTCCTCGACACAAACCACGCGCGGGACCGAGTCGACTGCGAAGGAGGACGATTCCCACAACAAAGAGAAACATGAAGCTTCTCGTGCGCATCCCGATATCAAGTCTGGACGATCGAGGAGTCGCGGAGCCGACGCTGCTCCCAGGACGGCGCGTGCGCACTCAAAGTCGCCGCATCGTCATCATCGAGATACGGATTCAGACGCGTCTTCTGAAGCAGGGTGCGCAAGCGACCTAGTTCCGTCTACCGTTGCATAGACGTACTCACATGATAGCATATCGGGATCCGCAGGTCTGCTCACGCCCACGCCCACGATCATATCAAGCCAGGCGCGGCGAAAGCGAAGAAGCCGACGCTTGGAGAGGATGACTACGAGTTCATTGACCTCGGGACGCCCCTCAAGCCGCTGCGCTCGCCACGATCGTTCTCAGCGACCACGAAGGATTGGATCTTCCCTCTGCATCTAAGCCTCGAAGACCTGTATTTTGGCGCAGTACACCGCTACCGTATCACGCGCACGCTCAATCCCGCCGCTCCCCACACCAAATCGTCGCCAGTATCGAGCGCCGATGCAGGCTCGCGGAGGCAGACCGTTCAGATCGACGTGCGCGTCTCTCCCGGATGGACAACGGGCACTCGTATCCGGGTTCCTCGAGTAGGGAACCAGCGCGCAGACGGCTCATTCCAAGATATCGTGTTCGTCGTCGCAGAGGCGCCGCATCCTCGCTTCATACGTAGGGGTAACGACCTCATCTTACCCGTACGCGTACCCTGGATCGATCCACACCCACGTCCGTACCCTCCTGGGGCTCTCGGTGGCGACACGTACCACGGTCTCGGCCACGACGACGGCGCAGGCAGCGGGCGCTACCGCCTCGGGAGGGGCGCGTTCCGGCAGGTGCGCAGCGGGCTCGAGCCCGCACACGGACATCCGCCGGAGGAGGCGGACGAGGTGTACGTGCTGGGGATCAACGGGGAGGAGTACACGATCCCGATCCCGCGCACGCTCGTCGAGGCGGCGGACGGGACAAGGATATACGGCGCGGGGATGCCTGTGCGCAAGAACGGGTGCATAGTCGGGATGGGGGACATGGTCATCCGGTGCGTCTCTTCACTCTACCTCACCCTTCTTCACTTCACCCTCGCCCACCGGTCCTATCGCGCGGACATGTGGCCGCATGAGGGGTTGGGGGTTGGAGCTGAGCTGCGCGGCGAGCGAGTGCTGACCATCTACATGCGACAGGTGGGAGTTCGTCTTCCCAGAGTCAGACAAGCTCCAGAGGTCACGCTGGCAGACCCTGAAGGACGCGATACACCTCAGGCTGCCCGTCTAAGCGCCCTCACGGCCACCACACCGTGGCCCTCGCTGTGGCACGACCGGACGACCGGACGACGTGCTGCGGTAACGCTGCTGTATGCTGCGAAGTTCTCGATCGGTACGCGGCTTGGCTACGCTTCCTTCCTGGGTATGATTCCTGGACAAAAGTATGCGTATGATATGCTCGGACATGCTACTCAGCATTGTGCTATTCCCTTCCTCTTCCAAATTCGCTTTCGCTCGGCCTTCTCACTTCCCACGGCGCATGTAACGATATCTGGATACGTGTTCGGCCGGACCTAGCGTGGGTTGTACTTGTATCGATGTTCTGAAGCGGTGTACGATATCCTAGGAGCGCCTTCTCATGATCGAGTGTTTGCAAGGGGCGGCGAATGCTTGCTCGACCGCTATTCAACGAAGCTCAAGCTCTCAAGGGACCAACAGTCACAGGGTTTCAATGGTGGACCATTCAACCTGAAGGCCTCAAGACGTAAATGCACGCCGTGCGGTTTTGCCACCTTCTCGAAAGACGATGTGGATGCGAAGAGACGCCGACTGAAGTCTGAACCACAGAAGCCCCGTGTAGAACCGTTTACCGCGAACCAGGTCATCAGAGTGGCGATGTGCGCCCAACAAGCTCGTCTTCGACATTGACTGGGAGACCAACCAGCACCGCGTTGTCTGATCAGGACCACATACATCCCGGGGGAAGATGCATATGAAAAAGATAGAACTTGGATAGGAACCGTATAGACGTAGAAGGCCCGGCACCGCCTCGCAACCTCGTCTCCTTGGCTCGTTCATCTCCAGAGTCACCTGGCCCTTGCACAAACCCAGATTGCACTTCCTCCGCGTCTCAGCTCAAGGTTGACCCTCTCACGAGACACATCGGCGCCGCAGAAGGGCTTAAATGCTGAGACGCGCCGCAAGGTGGCCGCGAAAGCTCTGGCCCGAAGCGTTGTGTGGACTGGGCCGGCTGCGGTCAGGGCAGCGCAGGGTGGAGAGTGGGCTAGGTGGTGCTTCAGCCTTCGCGTGGCACGATGGTGGCAGCGTAGAGGTGGGGGTGGGACCCCGGGGGCTCTCCTGTCGGATAGGTTGGTGAGGTTAGCCCCAAAATTCAGAGGAAAGCGGTTCAAGCTGCTCCCGGGACTGGTGCTCTGTGTTTTGGGCGATGGAGCCTCGCGTGGCACGATGTTTATTTGCAGGGCCTTGGAACTCTTCTTGTATATGTTTGCTACATTGGCTTGCGATGGCTTGGGATGTCCTTCCAGGGAATAGGTTATTAGACTCCGGAAAACCGTGCCATTTCGTCCACGATGACTTGAGCGCCCGCAATTCTGCTAGGGGCATGGCATAGCGTGTATCCGCACATCTCCCGATTTTCACCTGTCGCTCGTACAAAGACCCGACATTCACTCTCTTGCGGGCGGAGGACTGCCCCTGATCCTTGGCTCTAGCTCCAAGACACCGTGAAAGTCGTGCGACCACCTCAGTATATTCACGGCAAACAGCAGCTGCACGCTTACAGCACCCTGTTGGACGCATACATTGTCCCCTACGGACATCAAAGTACCGGGTCGCGCGCGAGGCTCGACTTCCTCCGCTCCGGGCCTCGTGGTGACGCACCGCGACGGGGATAGAAGAGGCACACCGCGCGTTCTGTCTGATCGTCGCGACCTTCTTCCATGAGTGCTTGTCAGACCGACCCTGCACTGTCAAGAGTCAAGACAATGCGGAACGACAGCCTGAGCAGCAGACGTCCCGGACGCGACCTCCGTCGACCGAGGCACGTTAGTCAGTCTCCGCCGCCATCCGTCTCATCCGTCGTGTGACGTGTGACAATGAGCATGCAGCTACTGTGGCGCTCACAATGGCACGACGTGCAGAAGCACGATCCGGAACTGTCTACCGTGTCAGTCGACTCGACTGTGCAGTCCCAGGGCCCGAAGCCCGGAAGGTGCACGCTCTATATGATAGGTGGTTGCCGCCCATCATGCATAGCGCGCGCGCGGGGCCGGGCGTCGTGCACCCGGTTGCGTCCCTGGGTAATCTCAGACGAGGCAAGCTCTCACCACGAGACGGGTATATTTGATTGCCATGCGAGAGGTCATCTAGTGCATTGGGTCAAGGACATGTGGCGGGCCGTAGAAGTTGAAGGGAAGGACGGGTCCGAGAGACGCGTCGGTCCGTACTGCGTGCGCTGTAGACGCCACGATTGTTTCGTGCATGGGCGCTGGCGTAACTTTGAGCATAAGTGGGCGGAAACGCTCGCTCTCGGCGAGAGCAGGGTACACAGATATCACAGAGACTAAAGCCGGTTGAAAAGACATACCAGTGTTAGAGCAGGTGGTCCTGCAGCAGCCTGAGCACATCCCGTGCCCGTGGCCCAGCGCGCCGTGCCACATGGAAGCGATCGCTCAGATGAGAGCGGGAGAAGATCAGGATATCATCGTCGCCGCTCGGCGAGGAGAGGCGTGCTGGGCGTAGAGAAGCGGTCGCGCGGGCGCAGAGCAACACGAGCGGGTCGAAGACCGGGTAGAAGGGGGAGGTACGAAATTGGACAGATGAGCGGGCAGCGCGCAGAGCAGGGCGGCGAGGCTAAGCAGATCAGCCCGGCGCGAGGCCGCGCGGGCGCCGCGCTATAAGTGCAGAGGCGAGAGCGTCGACCGAGCGCAGTTTGTCTTCCTCACTCTCGCAGATGCGACGACCAGCGGACGATGTACGGCGACGAGGGGGCGAAGGTAGGAGGTGGTGGACATCGCAAGAACGGGCTCTGAGTGAGTTGTGCATTGACGGTGTCCGGCTAACAGCAGCCGCATTCTATCACCGATAGCCGGGGCCCAGGACGCGCTCTGATTGGCCACACATTCCCCGGTGCATCGGTATATACCCTTGTCCTCTTCGCCTGCCTCTCCAACTCACTGCAGGTGTCTCTGCCCCGCTCTGCTTCACTCAGCCTCTGGCGCCCCCGCCCCCGCCTCTCGTCGTGCGCTCATCTCGACACCGCAAACGCTGCCACAAACCCGCATACACCCACCCTCTCTCTCGGATACGCGGCGATCCTGCGTCATCCAGCTCACCCGAGCCCGCCATCATGCTTTTTCTGGCCCTCCACTGCGCCAAACCCGACTCGTTGATCGCTGGATATCCGTCATCCCCGCAACACACCATCCGCCAAACTGCCTTGACTGAAGCTTCCTGAGCACGCTGCGGCCGATCTCTGTGCATTCTCTCGCTCTCGGTGATGCTCGTACTCTTGGCATTCTCCAGGCTGTACGGTCCACCATCCCCGTGAGTCCGCCCGTTGCGCGCCATCAACGGCCCTCGCGTAGCCTATCCTTGATCCGCGCCCATGTTCGGCGCCGATACTCGTTCATCCGCGCTATACCTCTTATGTCGCCCTCACTTCTCGAGATTTAAGAACAGAAGGTGAGTCTCCAAGCAATTCTCGCCTTCGCCACCCCTTGAGCATGCTCTCACTGGGCCAACTTCACTTCTGTGCTTCCCCTCGCGACAGAGGATTGTGGTATGCTGGACAGTCTTGCCTCGTTTACCCACACACTGGCCTCTACAACACGGCGGACGGCCGCTCTCGTGAACACCTCTCGCGCAGAATTTCTGAAGATCGCGCCACTTCACTATGCGAAGCGAATAGTCTCATTGCGAAGGCATTGTGAATGAAGGCGAGTCTTATTCGTTATTACTAGTACGCGGGACAACATAGAACACATAGCTAATCGAACAGTACAGATTTCAGACGGACATATACAAGAGATCCAGGAGCGAGACAAGGCAGTGATATCACCGACCAGGGTATACGGCGCGAAGTCGAAGGGTAGATATGTCACAGGGAGAATGGCGAAGGGGATTATGCGCGGGCCTGTAGGTAAGTCCTCTTATAATGTCATGGGGGTAATGCACGCGGTCGCCGCTCCATCTAGACGGAGGGCGACCGTTGCTCTCTGTGGCGACTCGCGCCGTCGGGTCCGTCGCAGAACTGACGGGAAGCGGTCTATATCAGCAGCAGGCTCGCCCACTGCATGCGGAGGTGGTCGCGCCAGTCGCCGAAGGGCACCGGGCGCTGCGCGAGGTTGACCGCCTCGCGCTGGCCCCAGACGTTCTCCATCACCGTCTGCGCGAGCATGATGTTGCCCATCGTCGCGTCCTGCATGAAGAAGCGGTGCTTGACGACCTCGCGCACCATCAGCACGTTCGTCATGCAGCCCGCGAGGAACAGCGGGAAGATGATCGCGCGGTCGTACTTGGACGGCGGCAGCTCGTTCAGCAGCTTCATCATCTGCTCGACGCTGTTCATGATCTCCGGGACGCCTGCGTGGATGGAAGAGAGGAGAAGGTCAGCTGCACAGTTCGGCACAAGGCGAGGAGAGCGCTCGTACCTGGCGAGGAGTCGCTGAGCACGGTGTGCAAGTACAAGACCGCCGACTCGCGGAACATCTCTGCAACAAGGTGCTTCGTCGTGTCTACCGAAGCCCTAGGCGACCTCGACGCGCCCGACATGCCCGGCTGCATCTGAGGCGGCATGCCCATCGCCATCGGCAGCCCCGCCGGCGCCACCCCCATCTCCAGGCCCCCGAGCCCCGCACTACCCGCGGAACCATACTCGTCGTCATCGACGCGGATGCCCGTCGCGCGCTCGCGGAGCTCCTTCTCGATGATGTCGCCGCGGCGGATGAGCTCGCGCACGCTGAGGCTGCCGTTCTGCAGCTCGCTCGCCTTCCAGTGCGCGAGCGCGGAGATTTCCGCGAGCGCGAGCAGCGCCTCGTCGGGGCAGCCCGTGAGCGCGTCCATGCGCAGCTCGGCGTGCTGCCCGCCCGTGCCCGGGCTCGCGGTCGTCGCCCAGAAGCCTGCGCCGCCGCCGCCGAAGAGGCGCTTGTAGAGCGGGAGGAAGCGCGGCGGCTGCTTCAGCGTGATGCTCGACAGCACGTCGATGTACTGTCGGGACGATCAGCCTTCTGCGGCATGGAAGGAAGAAGGGCGCACGCACCATGGTCGCTTTTGCCGCGAACCGCCCAGTGGCGGACATGTTCAGCAGCGTCAGCTTCGGGTTTTCCTCGTTGTAGATCCCCGTCTGCGCCAGCCACTCGCACGCAAAGTCGAGGGGCGTCGTCCAGTCCATCGTGCCGCCCCCCAGGACGGCATACGACACGAGCATCACTGCGGCCACCGCATCCGACTCCGAGTATTGCCCTGTCCCGTTCGTCTGTTGTGCGTGGACGAGCCGATATAGTGCGCGGTCGTAGAATTGGCGGGAGGGTGCACTCTCAGCGTCGGGATCTTCCATGAGAGGGTCGGCCCCGCGCGCCATGCGTGACCGCGCATGTTGCAGCGCCGCCAGGGCGCAAAGCGAGAGTGCGACGACGCCGTTGGGCTCCGCCTGGACGATCTGTGGGTGAGATGCGCGCGTCAGTGATCATGTTCTCTCTGCTGCGTGAAGCGAAGAAGGGTGTGGCTGGGCGCTGCGTCACTTCTCCAGCTTCCCAGAGGAAGCCGTTGAAGCTGGCGTAATGCGAACGCGTTCTGGCGCGCGGAACCGCATGCCACGTCTGACGTGAGGCAGGAAAGACGAGGAATTCCAAAATGCAGGTGCGCGCATAGCTTCGCTGAGTGCGAATTTGATGTAGGCTCACTGAGCGGGTAGGACAGGTTTCGCGCAGAGGTGCTACACAAGAGCTCTCCTGCCGGCAACCAGGACGGAGCTGAACGATAGGCCAGACACTCACAGGATACAAGATGTTTGTGAGCGCGTCCCCGGCGAACACGAACTGCAATTCCCGGACATGCTTGAAGTAATATGTAAGATAGTCCTCGTGGAGCACTGGCGGCGTCGACGGTACCGGCATTGGTAGGCTCCGTCCGGGAACGAAGCCATAATGTGCGTCGTCGCCTGCTGCTAGTGATGTTGATGATGCTGACTGTTGGTAGCCGTAGATGTTGTCGGACATGCTGACGCTTGACGGTGGGGGGACGAAGTTGACCATAGGGGACATCTGGTTCGAGCGGGACGACGACGCGGCGGGGATGTTATGTGGGTGGTCGGCCCCTGCGAGAAGCCCAGTCAGCGGTCATGAAACCCCGGGAAGGTTACGTCCTGCTCGTCCTTCGTCTTCGGCCCACCGTCCGCGATAGCCTCGCTCAGCCCTCCAGATAGGCGAAATTGAGGCGCGGCTTCGCGGGCACGGGGCACGAGGACGGGCACGCAACGCGGCGCAGCGCGGAACGGACGGCTACTTACCGGATACGGTGCCGGGCAGCCCAGGAAGGTGATATGTAGGCTGGCCGCGCATGAACTGGGCTTCGCGGCGGTAGGTCTCCCGTGAGCTCATGCTCCGTCGCAGCGTCTGGGGACCGGGGCCCGCGACGCCTGGTGTGGGGGGCTGCGAGGCGGAGAGGTGCCAGGGCTGTCGTGGCTGGCCGCGGATGAGGCCCATGCGCGAGAGCTGCTCCTTGATGTCCGCCTTGTACGCGGCGACCTTTTCCTTGTCCTGTTGGTCATGCGCAGCAGGGACGTGCACGGTAGGCGTCGGCGCATTACAGAGGTGCGGAGGAAGAGGGGCGCAGGTGCATCAGCACAGTTGGCTGTGGCGCGGCCTAGAGATGTGATAGACGCACCCGCATCCAGTCGGGCCTCTTGGGGCCCCACCCGAGACACTTTATGCGGAGGCGCAGACACGTCTTGCAGGAGTCGCCTTCGCGTTCTTCGTCGCATTTCTGTGGAGGGGAGGGGAGGGAAGAGACGAGGTGAGCACTTGCGCAGGCGTTATCACTAAGAGACGGACTGCGCCGTGATAAATACCTTCCGGCGTACCCGACATGTCCTGCGGTTGCGCGCGTCGGAGGGAGACAGGGAGCGACAGACGTGAGTGACGATAGACGGGGAGAATGGAAGTATGAGGTAGGCGTACCAGCATCCGCCCTTCCCAGCGGAACTTGAGCGCGTCAGATCAGACATAAGGCGCGTCGGTGTGCCTCGCGAACTGTGGTTCGGGGTAGACTCTCCTTCATCCGAAGCGTGTGAGATGTATAGGGAGTTGGGGGCGGAGACTGGCGATGCGTTGACGGAGGGCCCGTCTGATGCGAGGTCTGGGGATGGGGAGTTGCTGTCGCCACTGGATGGCGAAGGGAGTCCTTTGAGGGCCATGCGAAGGACCGGCGGTCAGAGCAGCGGAGGGTTTGTGTGTATGTGCGAAGGAAGACCCGGAGGGAGGGGAGAAATATGTGCGGGCGGAGGCAGTGGGAGGGAGCCGGGACTTGTGGCTGGAAATGGAGGCGTATATGGGGAGGAGGGAGGAGGAGGACCGGAGTCGTGACTGGAAAAGAAGGGCGACGGCATGATGGGATGCAAGACGAGATCATATCGTCTCGTCACCAAGGGTCTGCCCTCCGAGTCCCCTCTCCCCCACCTCACACACTCTCCGACGAATTCAATATCCCACGCGACGCACAACAGATCGCCTGTCACCGTACCGGTACCAGCCCCCCGCGTCGGATCCCATCATCATCATTACGGGCCATATTTCTCCTCTTTTATTCCAATATATTCCTGTCCGACCGCGGAAGGCATCCCACATCGAGATTCACAAGCACAGCACCGATTCCGATCCCGCTCAGTCTCACGCAGAGCCATGATTTTGGTCACGAACCTTTGGCGCACACGCCCGCGTCTCTCTTCCTCCGACCTCATCGTGCTCATGTTGCCGAGATGCAGTGCCGCGATGCTCACGAGCTGGCCAGCCCCAAGCATCCCGGCGAGCTGGAACGCGAGGGGAGACAAAAGATAAGCATCGCTGCACCGTGTCTGACGAAATATCACAGCCGGAAGAAGGTCTCACCTCGAGCAGGAGGAGCGCGTGGTTTGGAGGAGTTCAGGCAGGCGCGCTCGCATGAGGCAAATCTCCTTGCTCTTCGGAGCGAAGATTACGTTCTTTGGACAGCCAGGTGCGTCCGTCTCGCACGACGTCTCCTCACCACAGAACATCAACACGTCGTCATCGCCTGTCAAGTTCGCTGCATTTCGCGCTGCACAGTAGCTGCTCGTCTACGTGCAGTACGTGGGCGTGCTGATATCAGCACTTTGGACTTGAGGGATGCTACAGCCTATGCAACTCATCGCCAGCCGAGCCGTTCGACATTGTCCGCAACATACATTGCTCGTCTACTCTCGCTATGCCAGTTCATGCAACAAGCTCTGGTCTATGTGCTGCGACGCAGGCAAGCGCCACTCGATGACGAAGGACTCAACGCGAAAGTTATACCATCGTTCCTGGATCACGCAGTCCATTGGGCCGGAAGGGCTCCTCTGTTCCGGAACATGTGCGTGCGAACATGTAGTAACCATGCCCGTATCGGGCCAAAACCTGCGGACGCCGTGTACCACTGCTCACATCTCGTTGCTCGCAGTTCTACCTCCGGCATGTTTCCCTGTGGCAGATGGTGATGATGATCTCGACCACTGCAACCTGCCAGTCTCTGCGTTAAGCTAGTCGTTGGGTCCATCATGGTTCTTTCCACCTAAAGAAGACCGTTAGCTCTTACTCCTCGCGGCGGTGAGAGCCACCGCTTCCGATTATATACAGCGGAGTACTACTCAAGCTTCTCTGTCATAGGAGCTGAAGGCACCCTGACGTGACCTCTTAGGCAATTTCTGGCTATGTCTAAATTCAACTCGCTGGTTCGCCTTGAGGCTCCTACTCAATGCCTCAAGGCTTATATAGCACGACGATCCGGATAAGCAGCGGGTATGCGGGTATTACTCACGGCAATTCCACCAGAAGACCATGGTAATCCCCCGACGGGCTCGGATTCTTCGTTTGGGCAACGTCGCTTCCGCGTCCTCCGCTGACTCGCACAGAGCTTGGATGATCACGGCTGAGGGTACCATCTCACCACATTTCAAGAAGTTTTGCAGAAGGAACTGCACGGATGGGACCTGTCCTCGGTTCCAGCATCCTTGACCCTCCAGCTCCGACCCTGATCATTGTACGCCATGTTCCGCGCGCGTGGCAGTGTATGCGTAGGTTTTGGTCTATTCCTCACGATACGATCTTCTCTTTCCGCGATCTGTGTTCCTGGCACCTGCGGAGAATTCGTCTGGGGAGGAGAACTGAGGTGCGGGCGGGAGGCTGCTTGGGGGCGGATCCATGAAATTCATAGGGGCGCCATCAACTTCGTCGGCCATCGCGGCACCAGTCTTGCATGGCCATGTGGGTTTTCCGACTCCCTTGCATTCTCGCTCTCTCGCTGGCCTCCTGTCTTAATTGTGTGCGAAGGGCCTCGAGGTCATAGACGCACAGCTTCCGGTCGCTTTCGCTTTTCCTATCGCGTCCGACTGGCCATCCACTGCAGGCGGTCTCAGAGGCCCCAGCTGCTATGATGGGCTCATCGCCCGGTACTGCCACGCTCTTCGAGAACGTCCTGCAGAGCGCACAGGCGGGGCGGATGCGAACGCGTCGAAGGGCCATCCCTGATTCTGGAGATTCCACAGGTCTTGATTGGTGATGGAATCACCCACGTCCGCCGCGCGTGCAGAGGTGGCAAACTCTGTTTCCCGGATCTCCGCTCTCCCTCTTCAGGGTTCCGCTTCAATTCGTGGGCCCAGCCGAGGGCGAAGCAGCGAAGCCGCCCCTATCGACGATGGGCGACTTCCGTCTCCGCTGGAAAGGTGCGTCGCAGGTCCGCCACCGTCAGGCCCGCGATTTGATTTCTAAAATCATCATCCCGATCAGAAGCACCGTCGTACGGTCCTCCCTCCTTTGGTCATGGTATGGCGGAGGAGCGAAGGTTTGGGTGCTCAAATCCCGCCGAATACAAGGCCTTCCCGAAACGGAGGATCAACCCGCTACTACATACGTACCTGCAAATCAAATACGGTACGTCCGCGGAGACCGTCCGATATCGTGAGGGGTGGTAGCTATATCTGACAGTACCCAAGGATGACTCATAGGCGTATTCGCGTTGTGGATAATGCGGAACTTGCGGTAAATCATCTCTACCACAACTCTGGATGCTTCACCAGCACCACACGAGCGAAACATACATCTATGGGAGACCCTTGCTTCAGATGCTGTCGGAGTGGTGTATAGGTGCGGCCCCAGTCCCCCATGTTTGGTGCAACTCAATCATCAGCTTTGCCAGAATTTCATCCCATCCCTGCAGACCACCCTCGATGCTTCAGGAGCGCATGCCGATCCGCCGCTCGGACTCGCTAGCCATCACTCACGTAAAGAACCGCATTTTCTCTATGCCCAGCACCAGCCCTGACCCGGCGGGACAGAACTGAAACATACCGGATCGAGCAGCTGGCGCCCCTCCCCAGCGCGCCGTCCGCGTTGGCAAGCCCACGAGACCGCCAGCGAGCGCTGGCCCGCCGGTAACTCAACAAGTCCTGCGCAGAAGGCGAGCAGAAGGATGATCGGGCTCGGCCGCTGCCTGTGCCAGACGCTGCGCCCTGCTGCTGCGTAGCGCGACGATGCATCGCGATTTTCGACAACAGCGGCGCCAGCGAGAAGTGCTCAGGGGGGCGCCGATGCTGCCTCTTCTTTTGTTTGTACCGCCCCGGCGGAAACGCATGCCCGTGGAGTGCGTGCGCACGCTGCGTCCACGACTTTCGCGGACACCGCCAGGCGGCGCGCTTGCGTCGTCTCAACGAGGTTGGATGCGTTGAATACTACGTCGCTGCAGTGTCGGGCGTGACGGCGTGGCCCATCGCGAGTTACCTAATGGGACAGACATGGGCTGACGTCGGCAAGCCCGACTCTGCCTCATGCGTCCAAATGCTCCCAGTGCTGCCCCAATACTCGACCAACATGCGTTGACATGTTTGCCCGACATGACGGCACGATCTCTGCAGGTACCGTTGACATCGGGACACTCCACGACGTGGCCATTTCGACTCATGCACCTCGAGGACGACTGCCAACAGTGAATGACGCGACGTCCGACATCTCTGCATGACCTCCCCTCCGTGACTTCGATTCACCATGGCAGTCACCAGCAACGACCAGCCCGTCTTCCACTCAGAATATTTGCTCTACACTGTCTTTCTGATTTTGTGGTCGCCATTTCCTCTGCTGCTAGGAAGCGAGCCGCAGCAAATCATGATACGGGCTGCTCGAACTCCTCCTGTACGACGACCGTGCAACTGAGGTACGAGCGCGTCTTTCGTTCACTGTGCCATGTCTACAATGACACGAACCTGTCAGTCTTCACAGCTACAGGCAAGGGAGGTTCTAGGGTCGTAGGTGCGGTCGCAGGCCGCTCTCGAGGCAGACGAAGATGGGTCCTTGATGATACAAGTTTCCGCCTCATGTGCGACGACCCTCACCTCAAGGCTCAATGCGGCTCCCTCATATCCTCGACCCTGCACCGCGTACCGCCCCACGAGCTCCAGGATCGAGCACGGAGCGGCATATCCGCTGCTATGCTCCCTTCTTCGACCTCTGTGGCGTCCGCTTCGCGTAATGATAGGACGATAGCACTCACTTCCGCGAGGCATGTGCCAGTGTGCAGCTTTCCCTGCCACCCACAAAGACGATCCCCTGACCTGCCCTCGTCACCTGCCGGCCAGACCACCACCGTTCGTGATTCCATTCCCGTGGCACGACGGGTCATGGAGACGATGGCCCCCCTCCAGAAGCTGCAGAAGAACCGGCGAGAGCGTAGCGGGGTCCGGACAGGCACACCGTAGCGAGCGAACCTCCGTGTCTGTGGATGCGTGGTGGAACGGAAGGCGTCCAGTCCAGCCGTCCGCACCAGGTGAAGAGAAGGGCTATATCATCTTCGAATTCGCGTGCGTCGGACGCTTCCATGCGCCTCGTGCGTCCAGGAGGCTCCGAGCCTGAAGCCTGATCTCCGCCGCTCAGGCCCCGCACGCGGGGTCGTCGTCGTCCAGTCTCTCGCAGCTTCGGCGCATACGCGTGCAGCGCAGCTGGGAGATGAACGACGGCGGGAAAGTGGTGCGCTTCTGGCCAGCCGTCCGGCGCTCGTCTGCGCGGATGCTTTGCTCCTGCGTCCGATGCAGACCGGCGTTCCCACCGCGTAGGCGCCCTCGAGGCTCTCACTTCCTCCCTCCGCAGGCGCGCGTGGTCATACCCTCACGCTTCAGCCGCCCAGGGCGCCTTCCCTCCGCTCGCCGGCAGAGCTATTATCGATCAATAATGAATCCTCCGCCGTGTGCGCGAGGGGGCTCCGAGCCCGCTGCACCGCGTCAGGCCGCCCGATCGAGTGATCGGACGGTGCGGAGAGGCGATACACTGTGCCCAAAAACGGCGTGTGTTGTACTTTGTCCGAGCCCATGCTCGCGTCGGGCAGGCGCCGGAGGGACGAGGGAGTTTGTGCGAAGATAGGGATCGTCTTGGGAGTGGCCGTCATGATGGCGAGTCCGGGTGAGTCGTGATCTCCTTCCAGCTTCTCTTGTGGGTGCACCGCAAGAACGCGCTTGGTTTCGCCGGGTGGGGGGCTTCGAGATGTAGGTCTCATCCGCCGGAGATTACTTATTGTGTACGAAGCTGGGCAGCGTTGATGGTGTCCACGTTCGTTGTAGATTTACGAGAGAGCTAGTTCCAGGTGCACGAGACACCGTTATCCATTGCATATGTCACATGTGCTATGGCTTCCCTTTCTAACAGCCTCATGTACGTTAGAGTTACAAAGTGAAGGAGATACCTTGCGAGTACGATGTCCCTCCTGACAATAACACGAACACGAGGGGCGGACGAGAATAGCGCCGCCTCGGAGCCCAAAGGCACGGGGTCCGCCGCCTGAATGCTGTTTGTGTCTGAGTGTACGGACACGCACAGTCATACGTACTTGCGAGGCCCGACTCGGCCCACAGAGACTCGGCATCTCTTGATGCACATCAGCGTCTCCACAAGCGTCTCAGCCCAGGCCTCTCGCAATAGTGCTGATCTGCGCGAGCCAGAAGCGTGCAGCTACGACCGCAACAAACCCTATCGCTCTAGGGGGAGCGTCAGTCCTATCTCCAGCCCTCGTCCGACAGGAGCATATCAGGCCACTGGCCACCGCATTCGCAGCGTCCCGTCAGGACGAGGGCAGGAGAGTGGGCCTGGTGCCACGCACGGTGTCCTACTAGTTCGCCTGCCGAGTGCGCAAGTGACGGGACGTACCTGTGTAAGGCACCTCGTCCACTAGGCCGGACGTGGGACGTGCACGAGACGCCCCGCGTGCGGGTCGCTGGATGCGCAAACAGACCAAAACGGTCCGTTCGCCTGGTTGGTGCGCATTTCCGTCTCCGCCGACTGGCGGCGTCCGGCACCAAGTAGCTGCGCAGCAAGCGCAGCTGCGTCTGGTACTCGGAATTGCAAACGGACTGGTGTGTTGCCAGTCAGCGAGGGATGCATTAGGCATTGGCAAGCTCCGAGGGAGCATTTGTGGTTAGGACGACTGACCGAGGCCATTGCCGTTGCCGGCATAGTGATCCACCATCCTCCCGCCTCCATCATGGTACGGCATGGCTGGATGAGACGAGCGCTCCACCTGGAACGGACGACTTCTGGATGCGGCGATGACTGGTTCGCAGGTGAGGCGCACTGTTCGTGGTTGGCCGAAGAACGAGGAACGTTGTTGGCCGCACGCCTTCAAGTTCTCTGCCAGTAGCACTAGGACCGTGGACGGCCCTCGGTCCCGGGTACGCCTTGCCGGATGGGAACCGGCCGCCTGGAAATGGCAATTTGTATGTGGCCTTGAGTTCGCGAGTGCCCAAGCGAAGAGCGGCGCACTCACGCGGGGTCCGACAGCTCTCGGCGTCGTCGGGGCCGCCTCGATGCATGCTCCAGCGCACTCGGGCGGCGCTGCGACGCTACTGGAGGCGCCGCACAGCTGGGCGCGAGGGCTGTTGAGCCCGTCGTCCGCGCCGTCCGAGTCGTAGGCGTAGGGGCCGAAGCTTCAGGGCGCTATCCGATTAGATCGAGAAGCAAGGCGCGATAGAAGGAGGGCCTCACGCTAATTGCACCGCTCTATACCGGGCTCGCTGACGGATGGCGATGGGCTCCGGCCTTAGCGCGAGGCGCGAAGCGCATCGACCGCGGCCGGTCCCCCGCGTCGTCACTAGTACTCCTCTCGTCCCATTCGCACGGTGGGCCGACTGCGAGTCTGCGACGCGGCAGTCGCGTCTCCTGGGCTGGGCACGCCGCACGGGCATGGGCATGGGGCAAAGGCACAGCATTGTCGGACGCGGGAACGTAGAAGCTACAGAAGAAGGCGGAGGTATGCTACTAGGAATCGAAGCCGAGGTCGAGCCGGGTGCGGGTGGGGTGGGCCACGGGCAGGCGGGTGGGACGAGAAGCAGATTACGTGCTGCGATGCGAGGGGCAGGAAGACCGGGGCGGGCCAATGGAAATGCGAAGATGTCATAAGGCGACTCGGAGGCGTGGTGTCCTACGGCGTAGCGATGTGAGGAAGGCGGACGCAAGCGTACGATAACCCGAAGTAGAGAATACATACACGCAAGCAACGCAGCAGCGGGTAGCGCAGACCGGACAACTCTGTCTGTGTGTGGCTTTGTATCGACGGAAGGGCGTGGGACCATGAGAGCCTAGGAACGGGAGACGACTGGTATCTGTGCGTGCGGATGGAGAGGGGATATGTTTTACAACGGCCGTAGCTGTGGAAGACGTGGCTTTTCAGTGAGCAAATACGCGATCAAAGCAGCGAGCATGGAAAGCAATGCCAAACCCAGTAGAGATGAGACGAGAGTGAGAGAGATCAGGGGCAAGAGCGAAACAGAGAGAGGAGATTGGAGTTCATGTCTATACGAGGAGCAGCAGGTCGGTGTTGCTTGAGCGCATCACGGCGCGCCAGTCGACGGGCTTGTAGTAGTCGGGCTCGCGCTCGGCGTCGCGGCGGTCCCAGACCTGCTGCATGAGCCTCTTCACCTCGCCGACGTTGCCGACGTTGTCGCGCTGCTGCTGCGCCTCGAGCATGTGGAGGAGGAAGCGGCGCTGGCGCGGATCGTCCGTCAGGCAGCCGCTGATGCAGATCCCGAACACGACGCTCCGCACGACGCTCCGGTGCACCGACGGCGAGTCCGTCGGGACCCGCTGCAGCGCCTCGATCGTCTCCGTCACCGCGTTCATGATCTCCGGGCAGCCGGGGTAGTCTCCGGAGAGCACCGTGTGGAGGTACACCTTGGCCGAGGCGCGGAAGATGTCGTTCGTCAGGCGCCGCCGCTGCGCGACCTCGTTCTCTGTGAAGCCCGCGCTCGGCCCGCCCTGGGGCCCGTACATGACGTGGTGCTGCAGCGCCTGCGGGCCGTAGATCCCAGGCTGGAGCGGCACCGCGAGCGGCTGCGGCGACGACGGCGCGAGGAGGCGGTCCTCGATGTCCGCGCCGCGGTGCACGAGCTCGGGGATGCTGAGCGTGCCGCGGCGGAGCTGCGACTCCTTCCAGTGCGCGAGGTTCGAGATCTCCGCGATCGCGAGCACGATCTTGTTCTCGCAGCCCATGACGGGCAGCATCGAGATCTCGGGCGAGCTCGCGACGGGGTCTTCGATGTACGCCGTCTCCTTCCCGCCGAACAGCAGGCGGTATATCTCGAGGAAGCGCGGCACCGTCTGCGTCGTCACGCTCGCCAGCACGTCGAACCACATCGTCGTCTTGATGATGAACCGCGTGCTCTCCGAGCACTTGCACAGCGCGTCCTCGGGCCCGTAGAACCGCGGGTCGGTGATCATGTTGTGCACGTACTGACACGCGATGTCGAGCCAGATCTCCCAGCTCCCGCGCCCGCCAGAGAAGAGGAAGCTCGAGACGATATGCAGGCCTGCCATCGCATCGCCCTCGGTGTACATCGACCGTCTGCCGAGGAGGACAGTCTGCACACGGTTGAAGATGGCCCCGGCGTCCATCGACTGGGCCGGGTAGCTGAAGCTTTGCAAGTGCAGTGCGGACAGCACGCATGCAGCGTCTCGAGCCTCTGAGCTCGTCTGGATGAGCTTGATCATGAAGTCGCGTATCGAGGAGTCGGCAAGCAGGTACTGGATGGGCAGCACGTTAGCCAGGTAGTGGTGAATGAGGCGATTCTGGTCGCCAGGGATGGCCAGCCCGAAACCGTTCACTGTCATGGGCATACGCGGTTCGTCAGGACTTGTGGAAACCTGCTCAATCTCGTCGTCAGAGAAGGAGTTGGGATCGACGTTGTACGACCGCCCTAGTCCAGAGTATGGATGGTTGTATGTCGAAGGCAGGTATGTTGGTGTTGAGATCGCGTTCGTCATTGCCATCGACGCCGAAGGGTAATAGGAAGCACCAACAGGAGGCCCTGCCAACAGAGGAGGGCATTAATCATGATACATTCATAATACACTAATAACGGTACGGCGCCTTACAGGAAGAGGAAGCAGAAACTAAGGAGGTAGGAGACTGTATCATAGTAGAAGGGGGCTGGGGCTGATGCGGAGGCGGGGCGGTAGCGGGGGCAGAGGAAGGGTACAACATGTCGTTCACGTTCGGCAGCATCGGGCCCCGGTTCATTGCGGGATCATGACCCAGCTCCGGAATGGCTGGCTGCCAGTCTGCGAGAGTTCACTACCAGGCGCCGCAACGAACGTAAGAGGGTACATACTGTGAGGGTACTGTTGCTGCTCCGGCGGAGGCATAGCAGGGTAGTGAGGAGCACGTTCGAACGAGGTGTTCATGCCGTTGTGAGGGGGTCGTTGACCCTCGCTCGACGAGGTGGCGGAGAGAGTAGGAGTGGGGGGGCTCGATGGCGACGTGCGGAGGTGGTCAACCAGGACAAGGACGGGAGGGTCCTGCTCCGTCGAGCGCGGTCCTGAGCCCGAGTGGCCTTTGATCATTCCCTGCGAGGCAAGGAAGGTCTTGATCTTCTCGCGCAGCTCGGTGACGCTGTTGTTCTCCTGCTCCAGACGGCACGTTGAGTAAGCCCCTATCTGCTCACTGCCGGAAAATTTTCCAACAAGGACTCACCCTCATCCAGTCAGGACGCTTCGCACCGAAGCCGAGACACTGCAGCCTGAGACGGACGCAGGTCTGGCAGGCGCCGTCTTCATTCGGCTGCTCGTCGCATTTCTGTGTCGTTGTTGTCGTGGGGGTTACGTGGCGGTGGCGGGGGTGGGAAGGGGGTAGGAAGAGACGCGGAAGAGGGAGATCGGGGTTAGAGATTGAGGAGGACGATGATGAGCGCCTCGAGGACTAACCTTCCGACGAATCCTGCAGGTGTAGCAGCCCGACTTAGCACGGACGGCGCCTTTTGGCTTGGGCGCTCCGGGCTTCTTTTGGGATCGAGCCTGCTGGGAGACGGAGGAAACCGCTTTGCGCGGGCTGGAAGGAGCGTCGGGCATGGGTAGTAGGCTGGGGGGTGCTGGGGTAATATTTAAATGGCCTGGGAGGGAGGGGCGGACGGAGGGAGGACGCGGAGGCGGACGGGGAGTGGTGGGCGGTTGTTGGGAGAAGGAAGAGAGGAGGACTATATGTACCCCAGGGCGCTGGGCAACAACCGTGCGACTTTCCTTTCGTTGATTCCTTTATTTTCCTTTATTTATTTCCCTTATCGCACCCGCCCCCGGACACCCCGACCCACCTTTCCACACGCGTCTAACCCCATTTGTCCGCGACACAGCCCTCCCGGCATCGCGTAACCCTCGACTAATTTTAATTTTCGCCCACCATACCCCCTTGTCAGCACCAATTACGCACGCTTGGCGCCCGCGCACCACGTCCCCTGCAGCTTCGCCATCTCTGCGCCTCTGGATGCTATCCGGGACAGCGAGGTGCCCCGGGGGTGCGAGGTGCTGCGCCGCGGCGAGTGAGGGAGCGGAGGAGGCTGGAGAATGGAAGAGCGCCCTCAAACTCTGAGTGGGTGCCAGGAGGAGGAGGGGGGAGCCGTGCTGGCGGGCGAGGGCGTCCTCGTGTCGAGCCAGTGGAATGGTCACAAGGCTTGCCCGATAAAACCCACAGCCGCTGAGATCGGATCCTTGTCATTCTCTTTCTCAGGCACCCGACTAGCCGCCCGAGCCCGTCGTTCTAGGCTCCCTCCCAACACCCTCGACCTCTCCGCCGCCCCCACCAGCCCAGTCTTGGTCACCGGGGCGGTTGCGCTCACAATCCAACCGCCCGTTTCCTTTCTTGCTTTCGACGAATACGCGCCCGCTAGAACCAGCACACTCGGCCTGCCGCCGTGCACGGCCAACGTCCTTTCTGTCACCCCCCTCCGACAATACAGTCGCTGGACAAATTCCTCGCAGCTGACAGCACGCGTCAGCTTGCCAGTCTGTGGGCATGCTTCGCCTTCTTCGTAACGTGCTACGCAGTACAATCGCCGAACCGGCCAATCGTCCTCCCCACGGCGCTTACCTAAACCTACGACCGCTCTCGGATCCATCGCTCGGACACGATCAAGACATCTCCTGACAGATGTACTTCCGGTCCCCCATCTCCACAACCACCCATCCGACTCCCTTCCACAGTTCGCATTCCGGCGCGCTCGCCGTCTCGCCGTTCTCTAGACTCATACTCTCTTACCCGGTCTCCCGAAGCTGCAGCCATGCACAGCCGTGCACTCGTACTATTACTCGAGCTGTACCCGTAGCTACTGTACTCGAATGATCCCATTACTAGCTATAGCTAGCCCTATCGTACACAGTCGCAGTCGAATGCATTATGATTGTCGTAACCAGCCCATGCGTGCACTCCGGCCAGGGTTCTCCTGCAGTGTCCCGCTCGACCGCGTCGCAGTACTGCTATCGTACAACCTCCCCGTCTCTTGCGTTTCGCCGCCCAGTAACTCAACGACCTCCCCATCCGCCATCACCAGCACCCGCGCCACCGCACCACACAACCGAGGGCCCAGCACGACTGTGTACCACTGCAACAGCAGCGCCCGGGACGTCAGATCGCCGGCGCCCCCGATCGAGGCTCGCAGGCTCTCTTCGTCGACGGCCGATGGATGGTGCGGTCCTCGAATTTCACACAGCGCGAAGCCAGCCCTCCCCTGCGATGCATCTCCCCACACCGTTGGCAGAACAGCAACATCGTCGCCGCAGCACCTCCACGAGCCACAGCGACAGCGATAACCCGACACGAACAGAAGGCCCTCCCAGCGCGCCCGCAAGCCCACCCGCCACCGGAGGCACGGGCGGACATCGACATCGACTCTGCGCCAACGTCTCAAGATTGACGTTCCGCCGATGCCGCTTCTTGCTGAGCGCCCGCGCCGCTCGCTGGGACATTGCTCGCGGCGCTGCCTGCTGCGAACGGGCCACCCCCACCGCTGAGGCTGAGCCGCCGTGCGATCGAGTCCCTCCGCTTCCCAGGTGGTGCAGTGCCCGCAGCGCCGCTGGGGGCTGCCGCGGCGGGACCTGTGTTCGGCGGACTCGTTACTGGGGGTGTGGCATCTCCCGGGAGGACGCCCTGCGTCGATCGGCGCGCAATGAGCGCGCGGATGGCACTCAGCCACTTGATTTCCTCTTCCTCGCTCGGGGCGCAGAGAAGGAGGGTGCGTTTCGTCGTGACAACTTTGAATGTGTGCGATCCGTGCGCGCCATCCGCATCATCGGGCGAAGAGGAGGACGCGACGGGTGGCGACATGGCCGAGGGGGACGTGACGCTGGGCAGGTTCCGGTGCGGGGGAAGTTCGTACTCGAGCGCGTCGAGGATCATCGACAGCGGGATTTGACGGTGTGGCTTCGTGTCCTGCACGAACGCCGGTCGGCGAGCGTCATGAAGCCATATCCGTCAGCACGCTCTGCGTTCATTCCGCCGAACCCAAAATCGCGACTAAACCGTGCACGTACCATGTGGCTCCGAGAATAGACGAGCTTCTCGCCGCTGAGTACGAACCATCTCTTGTGCCAGTTGTGCCGGCGAGATCCGCACTTCATGAGATAGCCAGAGAGGACTGGCTTGGAGGATGCAGTCGCTTCGGCAGTGGAGGCGGCAGGCGCCGAGGGTGAGGATATAGGGAGCGATCTCGTGTTGGGTGATGCATCGTCAGACTCGGACGACGTAAGATGATGAGCGTAGGGTGATTGGGATGGCGAGGATGACAGGCGGGAAGGCCCGCGTGCTGTACCGGGCGTGTTGGGGATCGGGATAGGTGCGCTGACGGAGTTCCGGGTCGACGTTGACAGGAGTGCCGTCCGCGCATCGTTGATCGCGCGTACCCAGTCCTGCACCTCGGCTTGTGATTCGGCCTGCAGGTAGAAGGTGCGCACGGGAGATACGATGCCGAACGTGTTCTGGTGCTTCTTCAGCACCACAGGCGTGCAAGAGTGCACGTCCGTGAGCTCGAGCAGCCGCAGCAGCTTATACTCGGCATTGGTCTTGTAGAACGCCAGGTGCGCGGGGCGCAGCACGAACCACCGCTTCTTCCAAGTCTATCGGACGTCGAGGGGGATCCGCACACGAATCGAGATCGTACAGCGCACAGCGACGGGGCGCCGGGAGCGAGAGGGAAAGCGCGACCAGATCAAGCACTGGAAGACGCGCACAGCGGGCGACCGACGTACCTTCCTGCGCTCGCCCTTCTTCCATAGGTAGCCGGTTTTGATCACGGTCTCATCGAGCGAGCCACGGGTCGCGGCACTCGAGTCCTGCACTCTCCAGCCGCCCTCCTCGTCATCTGTGCCTTCCTCGGACTCCTCGCCGCTTCCCGAACGACGCTCGGCAATCGAAGACAGCGGCGGTTGCGTAGATGCGGCAGCAAGGACCGCGCCGGCCATGCTGGCGGTGGACATTGGGGAAGCCGAGACGACATCTGGGGAGAACACCGAGTCCGAGTCCGACTCTGTGCCAGAGACTGCGACAGCTGAGAGCGTGGGTTTCTGTGCAATTCGCAGCGCAGGCGTCTCAGCAACTCAAGTTCTGAACATTAGGGGCGTGCTTCCCCTGGACGTGAAGCAAACGCGCTATAACAGCATACCTTCACATGTGGCTTGGCTGAATGCACCGAGAGTTTACGCGTGACCTCCTGGTGAGAAGGCGGGGGCACTGAGCGCGAATTTGAGATGCTGGAGGCCATCGCAGGGACCGTCGACGTGGAGAACGCGTAAACGAGAGGCACTGGACGGAAGACAGGACAGCGATGGCACAGTCGCCGTCGTCGTCGCCGTGATCACCTTCGCGAGTGATCCAAGATCAGTCGGAGCAGCGGAGTATGAAAGCCGTAGGGGAGCTGCCTGCCACATATTAATGCTCAGATTTTACTCCGACAACGATCATTGATGGCCTCGTGTGGCCCAAATGACACGGTGGCTGAGACTTGCGCGCCAATCTCTGCTGAATCGGGCGATGAAGATGACCTCGTCTGTCCTTCACTTCGTGACAGCAGGAAGCAGGAGCAGCACAAGCTGACAGCATTGACATAGTAAGTTCACATAACACGAAGAGCTCTTCTTGCGCAACTACCCAAACCCTTGAGCTCCCCCGTTCGCCTCCTAGGTGCTCGGAACGTCCTGGCCCTGTGGGCGATTTTGAATTGCCGGAAGAGTAGTGGGTCGCTGAGCTTCCAATACATCAACTTCAGTTTAATCCCCGTGTATTGCCTAACGGACATGTACGTTATGGTACGCACCTCCAGCTCCGGGTCATTGCCGAATAGTCCTCTCTTACGTCTTCCACACAGCTGTAAGGACCCCGGATGTGCGACCATGCGCCTGTCAGGCTCTTCTACAGGCTAGCGGACTGCTCTGTTTGGGCTCGCAGTCGGCCCGCAACCGCCAGTTCATGAATGTCTCCATCGTTCGCGCGTCATGTACAATGACGGCCGATGATGATTGCCTCCCGTGCGTACGCCCCGTCTTCCCCGCCACAACAGCTGCCCGACAGCCTGCGCGATGGTGTGTCCGCTTCTGTCTCGGTCCAGCCAGCCACTAACCGTTCCCGAGCTCGTCGCCCGCGCGCCACCAACAAGCATGCTCACACCAGCATCATTATAGCAACACCTTCCGCTTTCTCAGCGGTGCTGCCGCGCTTGTCTCGGGGACGATGTCATACGGCGGCTAGGAAGGCATTAACAGCGTCTCGAGCCGGCAACGCGTCTACTCGTCCTCACCTCGGGTCCGGAAAGAACGCTCCTGGGACCAACGACCCTGGTCGGCACCCGCGCTTCACCGACTGTGTCTAATGCGTGCACCATGTCCCCCTTCACGCTAATTCCTCGGTTGTTCGTCTGCGAACAACTGCGTGCTCTGCACCAACGGGTTTCAGTCCGCTGCTTAGTCCCTCCGGGCGTGAATTCTGCACTATCCCATAGGGGATGCGAAGGAAGCGCTGCACTCAATGCAGACCGCAGTATTCCCTCTGCACCGCATGTCAGTTAGGTACAATGTCCATCCCCCAGGCGACCCGCTAACCGTGGCATTCAGACAGCAGAATCACGCTGCGCCCTCTTTGCAGAGTACCAGCGGCTGACTGGCGCGCTGCGGCGGGCACGCTGCGGGGCGGGCCCCTTCTCACGAGCGGATTATGATATCCGGCCCAGCAAAGATCCACTTCGGCCTCGAACAGCAAGCCACGTCGTTAAGGACACATTGAACCTTCTCCAGCGCCACCCTTCTCTCGCCGCGTCGAGCCATGGGCCCTGTAACTCTCTCCGAAATAACAGAGTTCGTCGCGCTACGTCGGTGCAATGCGGGTGCACGGGTGGCCAGACCCCCAGCCGCGTTCGGTATCCTCGTGCCTCGCTAGCGGGCCAGGCTGCAGAAAGTTCCGTCACGTCAAGCTCGCTTGCCCGCCGATCACACCAAACACCAGCCGTGCGCTGGATTACTTACGGTACGGGGAACAGCAGCCTGAGGCACGGCAGCCAGGGTGTCGCGGTGGACGACACCGCTTCCGGAAGATCTTTGTGCATTCGGGAGCTTTTGCGGCGGCTGCGTATCGTGCGCATTCACACCCGAAGTACCTACGATGAAGGGCGCCACCTCTCCCCCGCCGTCAAGCACGCCATGCGGTCGCGCATGCTATCGTCAGGTGCCAGCCGTTGTAGGGGCCCAGAGCTCAGGCCACACAATGGCTCGATATCGAGCAAGCAGGCGCATGTCCCGATGGGGTCAGTGCGGGCTCGGCGGGTGCTCGTGATACGGCTGGATGCTTGCATTTCCGGATGCGAAGTTTTCGCGAAGCGCCTTCGGGACGACGATGACTGTGCGTGTGGTCTCGTGCGGGAGACCCTGCAAGACAAGGTCGGACGTTGCGACCGCACTGCAGACTTGGGGGCTCACATGCGTCGATAGACCGAATAGAGTCGGACGGTCCTATATTAAGGAGTCGGCACGGATGGAACTTGTCCGCTAGAATTGTTTGGCACGCCCTTTCCTCGCCGTACAATGTGCTTCTTTCACCGGATATAGGTGTTCGCTGCGCGGAGACAACGACATTCCGACAGTGTCCTGATGGCGAAGGAGACAAAGGCCTGTGCGGCCCATGGGGCCGACACGGACTTCTCGACCACCACGTATCATTACGACGGCTCGTCGACATGGAGGGAATACAATGTCTTCTGACTCCGAGGGTACGCGCCTCGAGCTGACGCCTGCTGATCCCTCAGACCGGACAAGAGAACGGGAGGAAGCCTTCCAAAGAGCGCGCGAGAACAAGGAGAACACGCACCGTCCACAGAAGGCTTCCGGCAGCCTACATACTCTATCGCTATCGGGATAAAACGCGCTCTCCTGGGAACGCCCCGCTAATTTCGGTGTTTTGGTATTTTGAATTATAGCCGCAGCGAGCGACGGGCGCCGTGCCGTGGTCAGGAGCAACGAGCTCGTCCCAGCCGGACCTTGTGCCTGCTATATCCTTCGTGTGTATGGGGGATGCTGGGAACTCTCATCGGGAGCGCTCTCGCAGTGACTCGCAGTAGAATGAGAAGCAAAGAAGCTCACAATTAATCAACGGTCCGTGTTCCACCCACCGGTAGAACGGTTACGAGCCGCCCCGGAACGACCAGACAATGTAGCCGCGCCCTGGAGGACTCCTTGGCCTGTCCGTCGGACATCGACGGCCTAGGAAACGTGAACCAGCTCATAGCAAATTAGCGGATTCGGGCGGTCGTAAGACTGTTACCGACAGAGCCATCTGACGATGGCGTATTGCCAGTCCTTCTAGTAGGGACCATTGAACCGACCAATCAACTCGGCCAGGCATAGTCAGCATGACGCAGAGCCGTTCTGCGAAGTTGTGGGAAGGACTCACAGTGGGAACGCTGGGCGAACGTGCCGCCCACGCACCCCAGGGACCGGCGCTTGCAAACCATGGCACGGTCACGGTGCGCACGACGCGAGTGCGCGAGCGAGACTGGCGCCTGGACATACAGCGTACTGCCTCCGAATCAATGGTTCGATGGCGATCTTGACGCCGACGGCCGCTGGGTTGTGATGCGCACAGAGCGCCGGCCGTGCCACCACTCGCCGCCGACGGCTCTCGTCGTTGAGATTTCGAGCTCAAACGCAGAGGGAGGGCGTCTGCACCGGTACACTGCTAGTATCTGCGGTATCTGCGGGTTGTCCTGCTACTGCTGTGTTGCCCTAGTGTCTGGATGGACAATGTCGCTCGGCTAGGCGTGATACTTCGCAATACCGGCGAGAGATGGCATGGGACCTTGCATCGCATTCAAGGCTTCTGTTGACCAGATAACATGCATGCGACGTTTCAGGTCGTACAGTATGCCTGCGCAAGTGCGCACGACGGTGCGCGGAAGTATTCCTCGTCCGCGATGTCGGAGGCACGCTGGATGAAATTCCCGCCAAACGTAGACGTCGGGCCGGCAAAGCAGCCTGTTCCGCCCCGACGTCGGCGGGGCTGATCTCGAGGTACGCGCGCTGGTCGTCGAGGGCGACGCCGAGCGAGATTGCGTTGGCGGGAGCCGTCGGTTGGAGGTCGGAGCTGAGATCGAGGAGGGAGTCGCTGGAGATGAAGCTTGTCGAGCGGGGAGCGCAGCCTCGGGAGCTGCCGCATGCGCGATCGAGTGGATCGGGGCGCGTCGATGCGGGCGGCCCTCCTCGATTACTTAGATCGGCGCGCCCTTACACTTACCCCAGCTGATCTTTATCGCGTCGTACTCGTCTCTCTCCCCGCCCTCACCAGCAACCAGCATCCACACACACCAGCCATGTCCCAGGCCAAGTTCGAGAAAGCCGTCGCCATCGTCCAGAGCCTCCCCAAGGAGGGCCCCATCCAGCCCACCCAGGAGGAGCAGCTTTACGTGCGTCCGCCTTACGCGCGATGAACCCTGGCCGCGACGCGTCTCTGACAGCAGCCTATTCTGCCACACGCGCGCGCCCAATGCATTGACGTATGCAGTTCTACAAGTACTACAAGCAGGGTGCGTACTATCGCCTATCTGGGTGCATCCTGCGGCATCGGGACTGAACAGAACACTCGCTCTGCAGCCACCGTTGGCGATGTCAACACCTCTCGCCCCGGCATGCTCGACTTCGTAGGCAAGGCGAAGTGGTATGTCGCGTCATCTCTCCCCTCTGTCCGCGCACGCTAATTACCCTCTCAACCTTCGCTCAGGGACGCGTGGAAGAGCGTGGAGGGCACCTCGAAGGAGGAGGCCTACGCCAAGTACGTCGAGAAGCTCCTCGAGGTGAGTCTGCCGTTCCCGCCGATGCGTAGCACGCCGCCTCACCTCCGCCGCCCGCCGAACAGATCCTCAAGCGTGCGGACACGGAGGAGGCCAAGAAGTACATCGCGGAAATCGAGGCCGCATAGATGGTGCATGTGTGAGAGAAGAGCAGCAGTCTGTATCGAATGTATACCTCAAGTGTATGTCTACCGCCCACCCAGCGTGCTCGCCACATTGGCCAGGGACGAACCTTGACCCAAAGCGAGCGTCACGAGTGAGAACTCAGGCCAGGGGGATGGTCGTGGGCTGTCCACGGCGTGCTTCTAGCTTCTCATGTCAACTGCCTCACTCATTGCCCGGTATGTGCAGCTCTAGCGGCGTCAAGCCAAGGGACGGGCCCGGCGCTGGAAGAGCCGGTCTTATCCAGATATCAGCACGTTCTGAATTCAGCGAAGGTCGCATCGGTGCGCGTTTCAGCATCGCAGATGGCGGAAGCAAATGCGGTCAGAGCACGCAGCTGGCGCCTGGCCTCCGTCGGCACGCTGATCCCTGCAGCTGCTCAGAGTCTATGGGCATAGGCGCCCGGCTGCCCCTTTACGCTCTGTGGCACTGATGGGCGGCTTTCTCTGGCGTCTGAAACACCATTGCCTGCTGCGGCCTTCCCAGGCGCTCCGGTTTGCGTGGACCAGCGGATGATGTCCATGGCAGCATCCCTGCTTCTCTCGCCTGCGCGCACAACATCATCGCTGCACGCGCCGCTCCCCCGACGGCATCAATTCCAGGCAAGGGCGCGGTCGTGCAAGACAATCCAAGGATAGAACAGGCCTAACCCGTCTCTCGCGCTCGAGCGTGCAAAGGGGCGAACATACGCCATATCCGGGCACTGCACCGTGCGCGATGCCCGTCCATTGTGCACGAACGCGCCGAGCGACCGAATCCCCGCGTCCGTTCATTCGGTCGGGAGGAACTCCATCCACCACGCCCCGCGCTTCTCGCCGGATGACACCAACGCGTGTTCGATTTCATTTAGGATTTCGCCCTCCTCCAAATGCGCAAAATATCCCGGAAAGACCCCAGACACTCACCAAATTTGCAACAGGCGCCGGATCATTGCCGCCGAACACCAAGTCTATGTGTAGCTAATCTCCTCCTCCATACGGTCCTCGATCGTATCGGCGACCAATGCGAGGCCTAGGGCGCCTTGAGGCAACTTAGACGACCGCCCGTCGACATGGGACACTCCTTCGAACGACAAGATCCCGACATATGCCTCCGGATACCGGCGGAGGAGGAGAGCAGCCTTGCGTACGCCATGAGTCTGCCAGGGTAAAACTTCCAGGTCATGCGTACCGGTTCCTGCCCCGGTTGGACGTGCGCAAGGCAGAAAATACGGCATACATCACACTGTCGAGCACCTCGGACGTCCTCGCTCTTAGCAATGTTTTGTCCGATACAAAGACGTGCTAATAACACAAAGGCCAACAGCACCACAAACTTGACTGAGAGGGTCGCGTCCGAGGCGCGCCGCCGCTGGGGCGGGCGTCGGCAGCAGCAGCTATGGACACAGCGGGCGCAGCACAAAGGAATACAGGATCAGATTGTGCCGAAGCTGAGTGTGTCGTTATCGTAAGAAGTCGTCAAGTACCCTAAGCAGCGCGTAATACAACAAAGGAAGTCCATGACAAGGGGGGCAAGGGAACAGGTCGTGACGGGTCGTGAAGGTCAGGCGAGCTGACGAAGTGGGGGTAAAGAAACAAGGATTACTGATACGCGGTGAGGGAAAGTCGTCCGTGGCATAAAGATAGTCAGCAATGGGATCTAATGACTCAGCGGTCAGCTACGGAGTCGGCGGGCTCGACCCGGTCTGTATGGGAGATGGACATGGAGGCGGGATGTCGCGGCGGAGAAGAGCGGGTCGGACAATGAGGGATGACCAACAAACAGCTCGAGCTCGGGAACCTCATGAGTCCCCACTGCCAGTGCGTCGATCGGGATTTGCGACAAAGAGCGAAGGCTTGGGAGCGAGGCCATACACGCTGCTTCTCGACTTCCTGGGTCGACTCGGAGGGGGAGGGGACAGCGGGGGAGACCGCGAGTGCTGCTCGAGCGCCGCAACACGCGCCGCCACGCTCGTCCGCCCTGGGGGACTCGGCCGCCTCGTCTCGTCATGGACCGCGGGGGACCCAGCAGCCTGCGCGGCAGTCATATCCGTTGGAGATTGCACCAGATTTAGCCCGGTCGGCGTGGCGTCTTCTGGCCGAAGGGACACGTCCGCGCGCTCAGGGATCGAGAGCGAGAGCGCACCAAGCTCTTGGTCAGCTGCGGACGAGGGCGACTGTGCGTGCCCGTATGTGTCCGTGCTGGCACGGCTATCGGTGCTGGCGGTGCTCGCATGGGAGGAGACGGTGCCCTTCTGAACAATGTCCATCGTGCGCCCCATCTTCTCGATCACCTCCGAGTCCGCGGTCTTGGATGTCTGCAGGGATGTGGCTGACCGCCCGTGGTGCACGCTCGCGTACATGGGGTCGTGCCTGCTCCCACGTTTAGAGGGCGGCTCCTCGGGCGACAACGAGTTCGAGGTCTCTTTGATGGGCACAAGTGATCGCGGAGGCGGGTTCGGGTCACGGAAGTCCAATGGGCGTTGCGCCCGAGAGCTGTCCGAAGAGAGACGATCCAGAAGCGGCGTCTTCGCGAACTTGGACCACCAGGTATCTGACCGGCGCATGGTGCGCATGATGGGCGGGTTCGCGTCGATGATGGAGGACGGGCGGCGAGGCGAGTGAGGGGTATCTCCCGAGCTGCGCGTATGGTCCGCGGAGGAGCTTGTCGTGTTTAGTGGGGAATTGCCGTGGGAAGAGTCCGAGCTCGCCGTAGGGTCTGAAACAGTCAGGAGGGACGGCTTCTCGGAGAGTGGGGACAGTCGTGTCACATCGTACGTTGCGGGGGCTACGCGCGTGTACATGTACGGCCGCGGAGGCGGATCGTCGAGAGAGGGAGCTGGGCCGAGTTCAACAGGATCAGAGTCGTACTCGTCATCGCCCGGCATCTTGAAGGACTCGACGTCGTAATCCGCAAAGGGATCTTCGTAATAGGACCACTGCGACGTGTAGGAAGCCTTCCTGCCGCCCTTGGGCCGTGACGCAGCCTGCGGAATATGCGGTAGACCGACCAGGGCAGCCTTGTCAGAGTACGGCTCGTACGAGTCTTTCTCCCAGTAGGTAGCCGAAGACGCTCCGCTAGGTTCTCTGTTCTTCGAGTTGCGGGTACCGGATGCGTACGCCAGCATAGCACCACCGACATTTCTCAGGGAAGTGAGCGATCCCTGGACGACGTCTCCCAGCGTTGGACGACCACGGCCGGTGCTCCAGGAACCTACGCTGCCATCACGCCGGACATGGTACCACCCTGGCTCGTCAAACACTCTGGTATCTTCATCGGCCAGCATGTCCCGACGCTGAGGCTGACGCGTTGCTCGTCCAGGTACTAGTCCACCAAGTTTCTGCTTGACGGTCTGGACGACAGGTAGACCCTTTTCGCGTGCAGCACCGGCACCGGCGACAGGGATGACAGGGCCGAGGTGAGGGCTTTCGTCATCATCGGAAGGACCAAGGAGGTGGAACCGGTCGTTCGTGGCACGACGCCTCGTGCTCATGTAGTACGCTGCAGCGCCTCCCGCGACAAGGCCAAGCACGCCAAAGACAACGCCCAGAGCGACAGCGGTCGCATGGGATTTGCTTGACGCGCCTTGAGGGTCCATACCAGGCGTAGTACCATCCCCATTGCCGTCGCCGGGGTTCCCTCCTTTACCACCGCCGCCATGCTGACCGGTGGACGACGGAGACGATCCACCTCGTGTTCCCGTAGGGTCACCTACAGTGCCTGACCCCGATTGGCCAGAGCCGGAACCCGTCGCGGTTGGACCGGGAATCGTGTTCGAGGTAGGACTGGTGACGGCTGCCGGGGGCGTGTACGTGCCCACGAATGCCCCCTTCGATGCATCGAACAGAAGCAGGCTAGCGTTGACAGGCGCGGATTGTGCGTAGCCTGAGTGATGTCAGACATATGGTCCGGGCAATGGAAGGCGATCAAGGTTATACGCACCGAAGCCGAAGAGTACTTCCGAACCTAATGCTACGGCAAAGTGATCTCGCCGAGGACCGACCTGCGATAGAGCGTCGACGGCACTCCAAACCATGGGATTCTGGCTCGTGTCGAGCACCCAGCCATCACTGTACACGTTCTGCATCTGCGCGTCCGCGCCGCCTTGAATGAAGACCCTCCCATCGTCGAGGATGGTCGCAGCGAAGCCACGCCGAGGAGATGGGAGGCTAGAGGTGGATACTGACGGAGTCGACCAGGTGAGAGTTGACTGCTTCGTGTCCAGGGACCAGACGGTTGAGAATGGAAGGAGAGCGCCTTGCGACGGCGAGTAACCGCCAAAGACGATAAGCCGTTGGTCGGGTAGGACGATCGACGCATGGCCATATATGTCTGGCGGGCCGTTGGTCGAGGGTAGCTGCGTGAATGAGGGACCTGTTGGGTCGTAGACATAGTGGTCTGAGAAGGCGTTTCCTGAGCCGTCGGCCTTCTCCCCTCCGATGAGCCATATCTTGCCGCCCGTGGACGATGCAGAGTGGTAGATTCGACGAAGAGGTTCGTTGGCCCATGACTTCGTCTCGAGGTTCCACACTGGGGACTCGTGGTTTGCGACATTGAGCAACGCAGCGGAGTCGGCCTCCTCGGGATCAGAGACAGGCCCATTGGGTCCAGCGTCTCCTCCGAAGAGAAGCAGGTTCGTCGTATTGAACGCCGAAAGGGTGTGCCAGGCCACAGCGGGGCCTTGGGACGAAGAGCAATTGAAGCAACCCGCAACATATTCCCATGGAGGAGATGAGACATCGAAAGTCGCGTTAAGCGGAAGGAGGAGGATGTCGTTCGTGACTGGTGCGGAGCTGTAGGCGAAGGAGTTATACTGGTCTGTTCGGCCACCATGGACGAAGAGGGCGTCGTTGACCAATGCGACAGCCTGGCCCCATCTATGAGCGGGTTGAGTTCTTCAGCATATCTCATCCAGGCTGATCGAGCAACAGAGCGCACCTGGGAACCGCTGTGTACTGCTCCGCCGCCATGACATAGTCCTCCACGAGCGACAGGACCAAGAACGAGGACAGAGCGACCTCGTATAGGGTATGCATATTGGAGTTCAGAGAGATTGGAACATACAGAGTCGTGAAGCAGAGTACATATACGGTGATGTCGTGAAGGTCGTCAGCAGAGGGCTTGGGTCAATGGAGCCTGGAGTGATCAGCTCCGAGCTCGGCGCAGATCCAGACCGCCACAAGCTCGATTTGCACGTGTTAGGATCAGAGGCCATTGGCCCCAACCACACTCGTCCTATGAAACAAGCGCCACAACAATTCAGTGAAGGACTCTCGAAGCTTCCTCGTCTTGAACCAATAATGCACCGTGCATAGAGCCTTGGTCTAGATTCGTCAACGGTGATATGGCTCTTACCACCACTCATAGGGCATTGACAATGTATCTTGCCGAAGATGTTGGTCGATGTATGCCTCCACTCGCAATCGCAGCGACGGATTGCCTGCAACCATATATCCTCAACCATGAGCTCAACCATCGAACTTATTACTTGTCCCTTCTGAATCGTGTGGTCTCTCGGGTGGGCATAAGTATCACTGGCTTCACCATCTTAATACGCTAAGTACTGAGTACTGAATGACAAAGTCGGGCCGGAGCCCACGTTATTGCCCTTACGATCCAGGGGGCTCACCTCTGCGTCCTTGAAGCGTACGGACCGATGGCCGCCAGTTTTGAAGGCGTGGACTACGTACATGGCGCGCATTCGGGACCGTCAGGCCGAACCTGAAGATATGGCCAGCGTGCGGCGAGCCCGTCACGCCATGAGATATTACACTGCTTGCATAATCTTTACCAGGGAACGATTCCGTGTCACCCATGCCGCCTGCGATTTGGTTGGAAACCGAGATCGCTTGTTGGACTCTATGCGTGTGTAGCGCGACATACATGATGCTGACCGAATGCACAGACTTCTACGCAAAGGACAAAAACGGCGTCCACCATAAACCTTCAACAAACCAAAGGAGCGGAAGGGTATAATTCTATGCTAAAGTACAATTATACAACTGCGTCAAGGTGATACAAGTACTATGCGTCGATGTCCATCAAGTCCGTTCACGCCAACACCTTCCGGATGCCCTCCTTCTGCGCGGGGGTCAGCCGGTCTGGGAAGACCACATCCCACTTGACGATAAGGTCGCCCTTCTTCTTGACGCTGCCCTCCTTCCGGATCGGCATGCCTTCGCCGGGGAGCGTGGTCTCCTGCCCAGGCTTGACGATACCGAACGGTACGGGCACCTGGATCTTCCGTCCATCGAGGTGCTCGACGACGTGCTTGCCGCCTGAGCCTGTGAGGGCGTCAACGAGCGGTATCTTGACGTGCGTGATAAGGTCGTTGCCCTCGCGCACGAACCGTTCGTGTGGCTTCTCCTCGACGACGAAGACCAGGTCTTGCGCCTCGCCGTTGGGCTGCTCGTTGCCCGCGCGCGGGAAGCGGATCTTCGTGCCGCTCTTCCATCCTGGCGAGATTTGGATTTCGAGCACCTTTTCTTCCGTACCGCCGTTGAGCAGCCGGCGGCCGACCTTCAGGTGCTTTGTCGCGCCAGAATAGAGATCCTCGAGCGAGACCTTGAGCGGCCGTGTGATCTCGGATGGTTGTGATGGTGCGGGTGATTGTGGACGGCGGGGTGTTGAGCGGCCTCCACGCGGCATGCCGCCTGGCATACCGCTGCTGAAGAACGAGCCGGTCATGTCATCGTCGTCGTCGTCATGCGAGAACATGCTGCCCATTCTGCTCCGGCCGCCACCGAATCCACCCATACCGCCCATGCCACCAAGTCCTCCCATACCGAAGATCTGTCTGTGGCGCACGTTAGTACGGCCCATGAACATATGGACATATGACGGGTACTTACTCGAAGATCTTGTTGGGGTCTGTTGGCGAAAAGCCTCCGCGACCTCCGGAGCTGAAACTGCCTCCTGGGCCGGTGGTGAAGGTGAAGGTCTGAGCACCAGGGAAGCCACCGAAACCGGAGAAGCCGCCTCCGGGGCCACCTGCGCCTTGTGGAGGGACGCCTCCACCCTTCAAGCCCTCCTCACCGAACTGATCGTAGATGGCTCGTTTCTGCTTGTCACTGAGGACTTCAAACGCCTCGGAGATCTATGAGTCATCGTGTCAGTAAAGGGGTCACACGAGTCGTACATGGTTGCTCGAGGATGCTTACCTCCTTGAACTTCTTGGAGGCTTCTTCTGAACCGGCGTTACGATCTGGATGCCATTTCAAGGCCTGCAGGAATTCGAGTCAGTTTCCGGCTCATCGTCGGGCACGAGGCTGGGCTACTCACCATCTTCTTGTACGCCTTCTTAATGTCATCTTCGCTGGCATCCCGGGAGACACCCAGGAGCTTGTAGTAGTCTGTACCCATGATTGCGAGTGTACGAAAGTGCGAAGAAAGGGAAAGTAAGGGAAAAAGGACGTTAGCGTAAAGGTGTGAGTTGAGAGGGAGACGACGGGGGCGGACCTTTGATTATATTGCGCCGGTTGTGTATCCGCTCGTTTCGAGAATCGGTGGACGCTGTACGAGAACCATGCTAGAATGTCCTAGAATGGGGTTTCAGCCACAGTGACGTCGGGCGCCATCCCTCCGCTTCACATCCCGACACTCCGCTCGGACCGCTCTACCGGGCGCTGGGCCGCTCGAGCTCATGCACGTGCGTCGCTTCTCCAGCGGGTATACCGCCAAGTTCGCGTGCGGAGTCCTCGCCTTCGACTGCTCCTTGCTCACTATCCGCCATGGCGACCTCAGAGGTATCCGAAGGGACGACGATGAGGCGCGCGAACAACGGCGAGCCCAGCGAGGGCGAAGAGAGGCACGATTCTATCATTCGCAGGTCGTGGTACGCTATGTCCGACATCCTCTCGCCATTCTCGCCCTCTGCTCTTGCTTCGCTGCCCAAGAAGACCTTCCAGCGTCGGCCGCGCTATACCCGCGTCGATAACATTCCCGATGCCGCACAAGACGAACACGGGCAGATGCCCACCGTGAGGGACTACCATGCTATCAACTCAGTACCCCCGCAGGTCCGCGTACCGAAGAAGATCGCGACCCCCATAAAGGTCGAGGGGAAAGTCTGGTTTGCCAATGAACGGAGTGCGCAAGAAGTCTCTGTACGCTGTGGCTGTATGCTGAAACCACCTCTTCCAGCTTGGATCGCGTACCTTCAAACGTCTGTGCTCATAGGCACGCTTGCACTGGCTCTATTCAATGCATCCAAGGACGACATTGCCCGGAATTTCGCTTATGCCTACGCTGCGTTGAGCGTGGCTGTATTGGTACGCTTTATGTCTGCTATCCCTAGCTTCCCGTTCGTTAAGCATTGTGAGACGTAGGTCTACGGGTATGCAGTTTACCAGCATAGGATCACCATGATTCGACGGCGCGACCCTGGTCATTTCGGTATGCTCTTGTAGAGTCCTGTACGACCTACATCGCTGATTGTGCCCTCAGACCAGATTATCGGTCCTATCCTCATCAGCGCCTTCCTGTTCTGCGCAGTCCTCGCCAATTTCATCATTCGAGGTGAGCTCTGTGCGCCTGTGGCATTTTGTACATTGGCCTACTGAGTCTCCCTTGCTCACCTCCGCTCAGTGCGCGAATTGTGGGTGTAATTTCCGCCTGTTATCTCGGCCGCTATTGACAAAATCGTTACAGACAGAGGAAGAATATACCTATACCAGGAATACCGTTCCTCTGAGACCGGTTATCCCGACCAGACGCATACCTGGATGTGTCATTCCCTGTCTTCCTGCGAATATTATGTATCATCAGCCGCTTCCCTCATCCGCAATGCTATCTGCTCGTACGCTCAGGCGGTCTGGAACAGTTAATTTGTCCGCAAGGTACTTCTAGCGCTCAAGGTCAATCGGTGGGTTGTCCTGCTCATTGGCTGACCTCGCTCGCTGGTCGTGCCAAAATAGCAGCAAGGTCAGTCCACCCCGGTAAGCGAAGTAGAAGTTGGTTGTTGACACGGTTCCGCGTCTAGCCTAACCCCGTGGTCTTCGGCGCGTCGACCAAGGGCATGTCATTTCCTTGTAGGATGCACCACGTCCCGCCCAAGCTCTCACCCTACCTCTGAGTCTTCCTTTGCGCCTCGCCGCTCTCTTAAACAGTTCTTGCTTATACACAGCAAACCTATCGGGTGATCAGCGTGTCTCCGTCAGGTAGAACCCTAGTGAGGGCTGCGGTAAGGTAGGCTCCCAACGGACCTTCGTCGGCCGTTGTCCGCTATCACGCTGCCCTGTAACACAAGGTCATTGGAGGCGGTTCCAACCGTTGCAGATAAAGTGCAGGTGTTCTGATTAGCCCAATTCTCGTCCGCTAGTTGCCGGTCAAAATCGTATATCGTACGGATGAGCGGACGCAAACGAAGTACGCTGCTCTCGCCGTGCCCGTCTTGCATTCATTTCTGGAGCGTTCGCCAAGTCTGATTCCTGATCGTGCAGGGTGCCGTCATCATCGACGGAAGTGACCCGAAGGATACAAGAGGAGGCCTTCTCAACGCTGAACAAAGACCTCGGTCGAACGTGTGAGAGTCGTCCGCGGTATATCTCGTATAAGTTGCGGCGCGCTAATACCGCCATTATGAAGTTACGAAAGTGCCCACAACTCGGCTCGGAAATGGCCGCAGTGCACCGTTGCTGTTCCTTCAACCAGGTATGGACTAGGTTCCTGCCAGCCAGACAAGACGCTGTCTGGCACCTGGGGACTGCCACAGTACGGCAGGTTCCGACGAGCCGCGCCTGCACAAGGTACGCCCTCGGGTAATATCTGACTGTCAGTGTCAACTGGCTTATCCGGTGGTGGGACAAGGTGATGCCGGGTAGAACCATCTTCCCTCCGTCTGCCTTTCAGTTCTAGCTACAGCCCCATAGCGCCTTGCTGAAGCGATGAACAGAGCGTACAATGGCTTGAACATGATAGGTATAGGTCAAATTCAATCCACGACATGATTGGAGGGCTGATTGACATGCTCGTTTCGGGTAGGCCTGCGACAGCGCTGCCTAGCAGTGAGCGGGATAAGATGCTCGCACAAGGGACCGAGCAATCATGTTCAGCATTGCCCACCGTCTGATGCTATGCGATGGAAGCGTATGATTACGGTAGACGAAGCGTTCACGGCGACCGCTATCCCAGGACCACCCCACATCTACTAATTCCACTCTGAGGTATGTAATATTGCCCCGCTCATATCGTCTTACGCTTCATGGGCTCAGGCTATGCGCACGGTTGAACAGTGCACCTAGCAGGACTATTGCCGGTTCTATGCCTTGTCATTGGACTCCTGACGCACTCTTTCGTCCAGGAGCTAATGGGAATCGCACCGAGCAGGAATCACGAATCATCTGCGCCACAAGCTCTAGTGCTCTCCTTGACACTTCATATCCGCTAACTCGGATGAGTCTCCTGCGCAACGTCTCGGAGATTGTGCCGTGCGTTCCTGATGGGTGCTCGCAGGTACGGCACGTCAGATTGTACACATATCACCGGTGTTTCGTTCGGTCTGAAGGCAGGGTGCATCCCCTGGTTTCGATTCTCGGCCCTGCCGTTCTACTCAGTACGCGGAGCAGTGTCGCACAGCGCCGGAGTTATGTGGTGGTGCACGATATCCCGATGACTACCTCTCGCATCCCATAGCCTGCGGTCGGCACGCAACACCTGCTACCTCGTAACGCTCTAGCACGCTGCGAGACGATTGGAGCCCTCATCCGCAAGGCAAGTTTCTGGAAACACCGTGCATGCACGACTCCATCAGCCAGTCTGCCAGTCTGTCCGTCAGCCAATCCACTTTCTTAGGACGCCCGACGTCCGACGTGATGAAGGGCCAATGCAGTAATGGTTGACTAGGTCGATGAGGGCATGACAGGGTCACTCGGTTTCGGTTTACTCATTCTACCTCGTTGCGTTATGATTGTGACTGACTGATCTTCTCAGCTGGACATGCACCGCTGCGCTGGACCTATAGCAAGAGCAGGTCTCGGGGGTTGCCAACGGTCGCGATTCTGATAGGACGCGTCATTACGTCCTTCGAGGCCTACCCCAAGGACTCTGCCTCTCACGGAGCTCGGTAGTACGTCCGGTATCCGAGATCGCCATACCTGGAATGCTCATCGCTGTGCAATAGAGTTGCGCACCCGAAAATTTTCCTCGGGACTGAGGGTTGTCCAGACTGATAGACTCGTCCTCGTGGCACATTCAACTGAGGCGTCAGCTTGGCATGGAGAATGCCGCCGAGTCTACATCCACGATATCACGAGCATTATTGCTTCGCGGAGCCCCCACTTAGAGAACACTCCACAGGAACAAGCATCATGATCCGACATGTCAGCGTGCGTGCATTCAAATCCACTTCGTGTCGCTGCTCGTCTCAATGGTCTAATGCATCGTAGTCGTAATCCTCCCGACTCATATGGGGCGATATGAAGATACCAGCTTGATTGATAACAGGGCCAAGTTCTTGACGGCACAAAACACGCCCCGCTATTACCTGCGTGAGCATCGCCGTTTACCCGTGAGAATGTTGATGACATGAATTTGAGGGAGTCGGACTCCCCCAGGCCAAATTCATCGGCATCAAGCGAGGAAAGTAATATTGAGGCCGCTCGAATGTACACGGCCCTCGCAGCAGGCATAGCGTGCGCTCGCGCCAATACAACGTCGCTGCGTAGGCTTTGGCCTTCCCCCGAGCGGCATCGACAATCAGATCCCATCCCTGGTCAGTTTCTCCGTCCATGGCAGGATCAGAGCAAGCGGACGCTGCTCCAGACATCGGACCGCGATGGGCCCCAAGCCGCTCAGGAGTCGTGGAACGGTGCCGTAAAGCAGCCCAAGATGGAGGTTTGAGTGCGTGTGCCACGGGAAGGCGCACAGGTGTCCCGATGCCGTGAACGGAGAGTAGCGGTGCGTAATCGCCCATGTGGTTACGCAGCTTCGTCCAGACTGATTCTCGAGCAGAGCTTCCACAACCTGAGAGTTACTTGTGGGAGGCATGATCGATACAGCAAAAGGAGGCCCGAGTCTGGGGCCGAAGCTGCACATGTCGTAACACGCTGTGCATCTGATATTTGCCTGTGAACTGGCCGTTGCACATATTGTCTCCGCGGGCCTTGTGGCGTGAGAGGGGGGTTGTGAAGACATACTCGCCACCCGCCCCCGAGCCCGGGAGCATAAGCGACGTCGCCCGCACGCGCGGGGGTGCGAGCACCTTCCACGTCCCGGAACACCGGGAAGGCCTCAAACCCCTGCCGCATGAAGCTGTCAATGTGCAAAAGATAGCGGTCGACACTGACCGCAGCTTGTAGTCGCTCAGCCGGCCAGGTGACATCAAGCGGACGCTCCTGCTGACAGTCCTGCGACCACTTCAGCTCAATTCAAGACGCGCTGGGACAAGGCAAGGTCGGGGACTGACCAGCACGGCGATGAGCGCCGCAGGGCATGGCTCGCATGATGTGACGACCCAAGAGGGCGGTTGGCTGCAACTGTAATCCACGTCAGTGAGTCTATCAAAGCCCAATGTGCACGCGCACCTTGGTCGGAAGAGGACCCAGGACTTCCGCACCCTGCGACGCGCCTACGACATCTGCAAGCATGTGCCCGCGCCGGCGTGATGGATCTATCTCAGGTCCATACGTTCCCAGGCGGAAGGGCGAACAGAGTTATTGCACTCCGCTGTCCGGAAGGACCCGAGGACTGAGAAGTCGCGAGCTGCGCTCTATGAACGCCTGGAGCAAGGCTGCCTTATACTGGGACGCGGCGAGGGCCCCGTCACTGGGAACCCTCGATGCATGGGCGACTCGACGTGTCGAACAGAATCCGAAGACCCGATGAACAGAAAACCAGAAGGCCTCGGTGCTTGTAGCTGCGCGATGGGTGCTGCGTCGAGGGCACGACATTGTTTGACAGAAACATCATTGCCCGGAGAGCCAAAGTCCAGCCCCATGACGAATGTGCGAGGTCTGATAAACCGCAGTTTATCCGGGATAAGTGTCCCACTCAGTTCGAGGTCGTCAGATGCACCCTGGAGCCTCGTAGCGAAGGAGCTCGTCGATTAACCTGGCCGTCAGTCAAGCTCGCGAGTACACTCAAACCTTCGTGATGAAACCATGCTGAGCGTACCCACGCAGTATCAGCCGGCTTACGTGGGTAGCTTGCGGGAGCAAGCGCGATGGCTCCAGCTCTGACGGCAGGCACGTAGCAAGGATCGGGCGCGGTGACGGCAGGATGTACCGCTGCTCGGCGCAACGGCAGACGACCGCCAGACGGCGCTTCCCGAGACTGGTGGGCAGGCCGGAAGCGGAGTACATGCTTGAGAAGAGAATGGGCATTCCCATCGGAGGATAGGGCATAGCGGCGGGACCGTGGTCTTAGATGGGTGAAAATGATGAGTGGCGGACATAAAACTGACAAGCGGACAGTACTATGATTTAGAGCATTTCTTGAGCGAGGTCAGCTGCACGGGATCTCACACGAAGAGGCAGATCACTAGGCCAGTGCCTTCCAGTATCTCATTGGGAGTACGCAGATGGAAATGAAGACAGCATGACTACGGAAAGCATTGTGACGAGGCAAGTCTATGATGCGGGAGAGCGGTATGTGCGTCGTAACCAGACGGTCTAAACTATTGAATGCAGGGGATAAATATAGCCAACTCAGGTCCGCGGTAGTAGAGGAGAGGCGGGAGGAGGGTCGGGTCCGCTCATAGCGGGGGCTGGGTCGCCTGGACGGGGACATCCGTCGCCACGATGGCCAGTTTTACGATGCGCCGGCTGTCGACAGACGGGTCGGGCGACTCCGACTCGATCCTGCGCAGGGCCAAAGTATGAGCGATGATCCTCATCAGGAAGCGGATGGGGCATATAAGCGGAGGGTGAGCGTGTGCTCGATACTCACACCACATTCACAGACTTATGCCGCTCGTAGCAGGCGAGCGTAGACGAGCCAGGGAGGGGCTTCTTGACGTTTCGGATGATGTAGTACCCGCCGAGCATCCCGTTCTACATGCCAGGGCAGGCGCAGGGGGGGAAAAGAAGGTGGGTGAGAATCGTGTGCGCTGATATAGGTAGCGGTCACACGGCAGCGCACTTACTCTGTTGGAGCCGTCTCGTGGGACCTCGACTGCGTTGAGCCAGTCTACGTTCAGGCAGAACCCAGAAGTTTGGAGCATGCCGAGGACGATCTTCTGAAGCCCTACGCGAGGGAGCGGAGAGCCGTTGAAGGTGAATTCCAGTCGCTGAGAGAAAGTGTCCTCAAGCGCCTGGAGGCAGTCGCGCTCCGTTTTGGCCTCGAAGACCCTCTTGATGTGCTCGATAGACCACGCGTAAAAGCCTGGGAGCATTGTTGAAGAGGGTGGGTATGCGAGGATGTGGTAGAGAGGTGTAGGCAGTAGTAGGCTGCGGTAGTTTACGGGGGGAGTGAGAGGTGCGGGCTCGGGGGTGAAGATGGAGCTCCATGGGGTGTTTGGCGAGCGAATTTATACGCGGAGCGGGCTTGAGAGGATCGGGACGCGCCCCCTCGCTGAAATCTAGGGGCCCGATAACACAGAGCCTGGTTTCTCAACTCAAAATACCCAAATTTGCAGACCCGTACCGAAGAAGCCAAAGCGCCCGCCGCGGGGAGAGCCTGAAGACGTCGCGGACCCTGAGACTTCGCTATCACGGAAGCCCCCCACGCCTGGCGCGACTTCGGGAATCGCATTGCCCTCCGCGGAGCGAGCAGGACGTGGGGGTCCTCCGGAACCCGCGCCTTCCAGCAACGTCGTCCCTCGTACGCGTTCTGGACCGTTTCGCGCGGAACGCACGCGTGAGGCTTCTGATCGTCGACGATCCACAGTGGCGGAGAGCTTTAGTTGGACAGGTTACGCGCATGGCACGCCGCATGCGCTTGTGCGCGAGTGGGAGCGCGCCGCTTGGGGAGGCGGAAGGTACGGCAACTGCCAGAGACCCGTGGCCAATGACAGCTCCGCCGTATGTCCTTCGAGGAAGCGAGCGCGTTCGGGGTCGGGCGCATGAAGCTGCTGCTGAGACGGAGGGTTAACGTACGCACGCAAGCATGGGGAGCCGACTCCCATCCGGGGCGGGGCATTCCTGCCAAGATCGCGTCGGTGAGGACCGATCTCACCTCGCCGATCTGCAGCTGCTGCGCTCGCGGGACTGAGCTGTCAGGGGAAAAAGGCAAGAAAGATTCAGAGTCAGTAGTTGACGCTGCTCACATGTGAAGATGCTACAGATACCCACAGTGCCAAACAGCAGCGTGCGACGACGTGTGTTCTCGCATCCTCGAGATCGCTCTCGTATCATATTCGACGCCACATCGCAACTGACAGCGCGTAGCGAACGTATGACGACTCCACCTGCCCCTGGGCGAGAGCCCGACGGAGGAACACGGAGGAGGAAGGCCAGGCCAAACTGCACGCTTAATTTCCGTCAGCAGACGACGCGGTGAGGTAATCGCCCTCTGAGCATGTTCGCTCGCAGAACCCACACTCTAACGCCACGACGGCCCTGTTTGACGGGATAGCCTAATCGGGGCGCAACATGGGGCCTCCTGCTGCGCGCACGGAAAGGCGGGTCCCACATCCGGCGGCCCCTACACGTGCAGACCGGTGTGGGCGTGGGATCCGCAATGCGAGCCGTACGATGCGGGCTCGCGTCGCGTGTCAATGTCACTGTCCCTCGCGCATGCGTGCTGGGGGCGCGTGTGAGATCTACTCCTCTGAGCTGCGCGTCGCAGAGGCGGGAGTACCTGGGTAAAAATCGTCGGCCCCCTGCAAGCTCGTAGGAAGCGAAGACCACCTGCCGTTAGGTCAAGAGAATCAGGGACTGCGCGCGACTCAATATGAGCAGCCACTCCCATAGACAAGCGAACCCTGCTGAGATAGGTTGAAGACATCAGTGCTCGGCGAAATGCGGTATGCGAATGACCTGCTGTACCTGTCGCATAGACTGCATGGGGGCCGCTAGATCTGCATCTTGTGGCCAATGACGCTGATAGCGATTGAGCGGTCGGACCTGCATGAAGTCACATTCGCAATACGAAAGAAGCATATGCCAAGCAGCACAGATCCCGAGAAAATACCATCACGAATTCAAAGTGACATGGACGCGTCGTCAATTCAGAGATGCATCATGAATCTCTGTGAATCTCGGTTCCTGGTCAGCATCTAACCAAAGCGGCGTATAGAGCTCGGAGACAACATACACGGCTGCCATGCAAAGTGCGGATCTGCGCGCACAAACGCCTCCCCGCACGCCTCGTGAGCCCGAAAACAGCGGGGCGGCACGGCCAGCGCGGGGGAACATCGAGCTTGCAGCAGGCTACGCCGCGGGGAGCTGCACCAGCGCCATGACATTCGCTCGCAAGGGGGTGATGAGATAGGGCGGGGACTACATGATACAAAGCTGCCTGTCGCAATACATCTCCGACTCCAGGGTTAGAACAAATCCACAGTAATACCGTTACTTCAGCGCCTTCTTCATTTGCTGTAGTATCGCCGAGAGTCAGCGTCTGCACCGCACGGAGAAAAGGAGACGGGAGCGAGATCGCCACGAGGCGAGGTAATCTCGCGAAGGGAGCGGAAGCGGGAATGGACGTACCTCCTCCATCGCGTCGAGGTCGTTTGTTTCGATACGAATGATCTGCTTGCCCGTTGCCTTCTCGATCTGCTCCATCTGCTGCCAGGTCGCCTTGTCATGCACGAAGTTGATCGAGATGCCCTTGCGACCGAATCGCCCCGTGCGCCCTAAACAAGATCCACGCCAGATCCCGGCGGGCCGTCAATCTCGCGCACGCCACAACAAGGAAGACAGCAGAGTCAACGTGGAAGCAAGGACGTACCGATGCGGTGGATGTACGTCTCGATGTCGGGCCGCGCATCCTCCTTGTTGCCGTAGTGGTCGCGCTCGTTCATGAGCGGCAGGTCGTAGTTGACGACCATGTTCACCTGCAGGATGTCGATCCCGCGCGCGATGACGTTCGTCGTGATCAGAACCTTCTCTTTGCCCTCCCGGAAGTTGTCGATAATCGCCGCTCTGCTGCGTCCTTGGCACCGTGAAGCGACGCGACCTTGTGGCCCTCTGCCGTCATCCGCTGGGAGATCCGGTCCGCCGTGTGTCGATGCTATCGCGAAGGTGAGCCCCACGCGTCGCGCCCCACTTCGCTATGCATACCTGGCAGAAGATGATACTCTGGCCGATCGTCAACAGGCTGTACAGGGACACCAGGACCTCATACTTGTGCTCCTCGTTCCGGCAGTCCATGTAGAATTGTCGGATGTTGTCCACAGAGAGCTCGTTCCGCTGGAGCTCGATCTTGTTGGCGTTCGGAGCGAACTTATTCGCGAAGTTCCGCCCATGGTCCGGGAACGTCGCAGAGAACAGGATGATCTGCACGGGGTGGTTCTTCGGCAGCATGCTGCACAGACAGTCAGAGACCGTCGTGGCACGGACAGCGGCGCGATATACGTACTTCTTGACTCGAAGCGTCTGCTCGCCAAGACCGTCCTTGTCAAGCATGTTGTCGGCCTCATCCAGCACGAAGACCTTCACTTCGGACACATCAATGACCTTTCCGGGCGTCCCAACGATGATGTGCGCAGTGACATTGCTCGCGTTCTTGGGGAGGCTTTCCTTGATCGCGTACTCGGTCTGCACCGGGGTGAACTTGCCCATCGCCACGACCACGGACATGATCTGCCGCGCAAGCTCTCGAGACGGCGCAAGGCACAGTGCCTGGACGGAAATAGTCAGAGACGGTCGCGCGCACGCATCACGTCGAAGTGGAGAACTTACCTGGGGCTTATTGATGGAGAAGTCGACGCGACTGAGCATGGTCAGAACGAATGCGGCCGTCTTCCCAGTACCTGATTGCGACTGCCCGATCATGTTCTGTGGACTAGATTGCTGGTGCGAGCATCGTGCTGGAGCGGTGTGAAAGGCACAAGCATCAACGGCTAATCCAGCCGTTTTGGGCGAAGGGGAGCATATAGACATGGGAGCAGAGGTGGCTTCACGCAGGTTCGAGCAGCTTTAGCTCCTTGTGGTTATATGCGAACCCCGTGCCTACCCGCAGACCAGAAGAAGCAGTACTCACGGATCCCTGAGGAGGAGAGGAAGTGCACGCTCCTGGATCTTGGATGGTTTAGTGAAGCCCATGTCGTAGATGCCCTTGAGTAGATCTTGATGCCTGTCCAACGTAGCGTATGAGATATTGCGTCCGTCGCTGCTAATGGCTTAATACGAACAGTCCGAGCTCTTCAAAGGTCTTTGCACTGTATAGTGGGGAGTTGGGGTCGGCTTGCTGATCCGCAAGCGTAACCTGCACATCATGGGCGGGGGGACGCGTTCAAGACGCGTCGGGGCTGAGGAAACATCTTGTACACTCACCGCCACCTCGAACGTCGACTTGATGAGATCCGTGACTGCATGCCATGCCGATCGGTGAGATGAGGTGAACTGGAGATACAGCTGTTGCAGCACGCACCAGCATCCTGCTTTGGCGAGGCTGCGCCTTCTGGCGCGTCGTTGGCGGTGGCCTCGGGGGCGGGGGTATCTTTGGGAGCTGCTGAATCTGACATTTTGGATGAGTGGCGGGTCCCACGGGTGGCGGCGGTGAGAGAGAAGAGACTGACCGGGAGCAGGCGTGTAAAAACCGTCGGCGTCTTTCTGCATGGCTGCTAATAAATGGCTCTGAGAGGATCTGGTAGTCGAGTGCACGCGCCTCTCGAAACAAGTCGCGATCTTGCTCTCGACTTTGTCGGTGGCCACTCTTCGATCGGAGATCAAAGCATACGCCAATCTTATCTCTCTTGCCCTGCTTCCCTCCTCCCACCATCTCCTCTCCTCCGTACGCTCTCTCTGCTTTCTACCGCTTGGCTGTCGACCCTGCCCTGTATTCGCCCCACTCAAGCCTGAGGGATAGGAATCCTACGAGCGAGCGGCAGCGGAGGTTCTGGGGAGGGGATTGTGAGCATCGAGAATTGTTCGAGAGTTTGAAGTACGCTCGCTTGAAACCGGTTAGTCCTAGCTCTCTGTACAGATAGACGTGTCCCAGCAGGAATATACCCCATGTCGACCACCATGAGCTACACCACTCTGCTGCAACGTATTCAGAAGGGCCTTTCTGTCGTCGAGCTCGTGCACATATCGCATCCTCGCTGGCCCCTTCCTCCCCACCGCACCGCGTCCCCGACGCTGCACATATCCGTCCTTGATTCCTCTTTCAACCCGCCCACCCTCGCACACCTCGCACTCGCCAACACGCTACCTCCTCCATCGACCGATGTCCCACCAGCTTCGCAGCCGGACGACTTCGACGCGCGGTTACTCCTGCTCTCCGTCCGTAACGCCGATAAGCAGCTCAAGCCGGGCGACGCGACGTACGAGCAGCGCATGGAGATGATGGTCCTCCTCGCACACGACCTCGCCCGTGCGCACGCGCGAGACGTCCCCGCTGCCCAAGCAGAGTCTCGCGCTCTGGACGAGTCGGCCCCACACGAGCCCAACGTCGCCGTCGCCATCATCGACGAGCCGACATTCGTCGGGAAGTCTGCCATCCTGCGCGACTTCCTCACCAAGCGCATCGCCGAGCTCCTCAATCCTGCCCAAGTCACTGCTGCTTCCCCCTCCGTCCTTCCTCCATCGCCCAAGCTCACGTTCCTCATGGGCACCGATACCATTGTACGCCTCTTCGCGCCTCGCTACTATGCCAGTGAGGACGCCATGATGGCCGCCCTACGGCGCTTCTTGTCCTCGGACGGGGACGACTCGCGCATCCTCTGTGCACGGCGTGTCAGCGCGGCTATACCCCGGACTGAGGAGCAGAAGCTTGAAGTCGAGATGTCCGAATGCGCGCGGAAGATCGTGCCGTACGAGAGACTGTCGTTTGTCGACATCGGGGAGCGAGAATGTACTTACAGCAGTAGCGAAGTGCGTCAGCTTGTCGCGAGCAAGGATGAGAGATGGATGAGCATGGTCACACGCAGCATCGCGGCTTATATCACTGCCAATACACTGTACTGTAATCCATGATGATATGATCACCGCTTGCTCGCGGGTCGGATGCGCAGAGAGGGAAAGGAATCTATTATTGTGATGCAATACATGAAAACGTTAGAGAGACATGCCGGACGTGCAGAGGAAGACGACGATGCGAATGCTGAGAGGATATGAGGACGACCACGCGAATACCACCGGGAGACCATTAGAGCAGAATATGGGATGCAGAAGAGACGGTATCTATGAGGAGGTTGCCTGCGCGAAGGCGATCGCGGTGGTCTGGAGGAAGCCGTCAGCAACTGCGTCGCAACGTAACGGTGAGACTAGACTCACGTCAGAGTGGCTGAGGGAGATGTGGACCTTCTTGATGCCCTTCGCGTCCGCGGCAGCCTTGGCCTCGCCGTGCAGAGTAACGGTCGGGACGCCAGACTCGTCGGGGAGGATCTCGATGTCCTTCATCGCCGCGGCAGCGCCCTTGGACGCGACACCGAGCGACTTGAACAGGGCCTCCTTGCCGACCCAGCGGGCTGCGAAGGACGAAGGTGGCGAGGGCTGCGAGCGGCAGTACGCGATCTCGGCGTCCGTGAAGTTGCGCTCAACGAACGACGAACGTCGGGTTCCATGAAGGGACAGCAGAGATCAGCTCTGGAGGAAGGCCAGTCAGTCGACGAACGAGCGACGTCTACGGCGGGCGCCTCACCTTGGTCAACGCCCACACCCGCGGTTGCCTCCTTGGACAAAACCTCGGTCACCGCGCTGACGTTAGCGACGTCCACCGGTGGCTTCGTCGGCATCTTCGGGGTGAACTCGTAGCTGCCTGTCTTCGCATTGTAGGAAGCGCGGGCGAGAGGGTTGAGGAGGACAGGTGCTTCAAGCTCCTTGCTGTATGGAAGCGCCTCCTTGATATGAACAAGACTGTTCGAGATCATCATCTGGCTCATTGCCTTGTAGCAGAGGCGTTGACGGTGACGGTTCTTGGCCTTGTACGCCTCATATACCGAGGGTTCAAGCGCAGCGAGCAGGTAGCGCGGGTTAATGACCAAGCAAGTGCCGCCAACTTGACTGAAGCCGAAGGACGACTGTGCAATGAAGGTAAGCAGGCAGGAGGAACGAGCGTAACGCAATGCAGACGCACCATGATACCGGCACGGATGCCGTCGGTGTGGATCGTCTTGGACGGGAAGATGAGGTAGGTGTACTGCTTGAAGTTCGCGTCGATGTTGCTGGAAAACGGAGTCAGTACCATAACGTACGCCACAGTCAGTGTGAAGACTCACTCGGCGTTGCGGTTGCTGGGGATGACGCCGGAGTCCACGCTCTGAAGCAGCCCTGCCAGCTGCCAGGCAGCAGAGCCACCTTTCGAGTGACCGCAGAGGCTCTTCTGCGCCATGATCGGCACTGCATTGCCATTCGTGCGACCGAGATTAGTGAAGACATCATTCCAGATGTGTGTCTCGTTCTTCTCCTGTGAAACCATACACTGGTAAGCAATTGATCAGGATACAGGAGGGGCGAACTTACGTTGGCACCGGTGCTGGTACCGTGGATGGAGAGGACACCGATGTCGTCTGCCGTAAGGCCATAGACAGCCAGCGCACGGCGGAGGGCGCAATGCGAGGATCAGCGCCCTCGAGCATGCCGTACGTGGCGAGAGCGTCCTTCTCCTGACGAGCCGCCTCCTTCTCCATATCGGCGATGCGAGACGAGATGTACTCGTCGTTGACAACGCTGCCCTTGCTCTTGCGGGACTCAATCTCCTCCTGCAACTGCTCACGTTCGTTCTCGAGCCATTGGGCAATCTGCTTGCGACGGAAGGCAAGCTGACGAGAGCGATACGAAAGGTCGAGGATGGGGAGTGGCATGTCCGTGTGCACTTCGCGCGCGATAGACAGAGCACCACGGCCTGGCGCCGGGACCGAACGGCCAGCCTTGTCGCTAGATCGCAACGTCAGCGGATTCTGTCGACGCCAATGCGGTCGTTACTCACGTTGAAGTGGACGTGAAGCCGATGATGCCGCGAATCGGGCACCCCAGCTCTAGCGCGGTCTTGGCAGACATGAGGACGTGGACACCTGTGCCTTGAGCTTCCATGAACTGAGGAGTGGTTGTGAGTGTCGGTTACCACAATGAGTCATGGGTAATACGTACCCCTGAACGAGTCGTAGTGGCAGGGGGAGACATCTCGGGAGGTTCACGACCCATCGCGAACTCCGTCTCGGCGTTGCTTGTCGCCTTCATGTTAGCGAATTCATAGGAACCCTCTTCGCTGAGGTCGTCGAAGCCTCCCACAAGCATGACCTTGGCTTTACCCGACAAGAGCCTGTCGCAGGCAATCTCGATCGACTGCAGAGCGGTGGCACTGGCATTTCAAAGATGAGTGAAATGAACGCTTGGGGGCAAGGGTTCCACGTACCATGCGCCCACCGGGATCTTGATGGGACCGCTGGAAGACAGAAGCAAGAGGTTCACCCAGCCTGCAGTCGTGTTGATGAACCTGTCGATGCGATGAGGATCACTGTCATACAGGAAATATTGTAACCAACTCACGTTTCCTGCAAGATGTCGTTCTGGACCTCCTTCTCATCGCGACGGTCCTTGAACATACGCGCCAAGCTCTCCATTCCACCCATGCCGCTACCAATTGCCGTACCGACCTCCGAGGGGTGCATGTGCTGGTAGAGCTCGTACGGGTCGGTGATGCCGGACATGTTCAGTGCCTCCGCAGCGCATACAAGGGCCCAAAGGGTGGTGCGGTCGGTCTGTGCGATGATGTCGGGAATGCCGTAGCGACCAGCATCCCAGCCAGTGGGGATCTGTCCAGCAACGAGGCGGTTGAACTTGAACGCCTTCGGGACGTAAATGCGCGCGCCCTTCTTGAACTTGACAAACCACTGTCCTCCTTCCCCGGCCCAGATGTCGCACTTGTCGCCGTGCTCGTACTTGAACTTCTCGGCGTCAGCTTGGGCGGCTTCGAATGGCTCCCAATCGTGGAGGATCTCGATCTCCTGGTTGAAGACCTTCTTCTTGGGGTCGTAACCACGGAAAAGCTCGGGCTCTGCATGAGCATAGGTCAGCAATGCCTATACATACTGCGAAGGCGTCCTGGCGCACTCACCAATCAGGCGTACGCCAGCATGGGCAAGGATATCCTTCTCGTAGCGCCCTCGGACGTCCTTGTCGTCGACCGGCTCACCAGACTTGGCATCGACCCAGCCGACGTAGAGCGAGCCATCCTTCAAGCGACCGTCGAAATGCTTGATGAAGCCCATCATCCAGGCCATCTCGATACAGCCCTCGATGGTGAACTCCCCACGCGCCTCCATCTCCCAGCGAGTGCGCGAGCTACCCCAGGGCCCAACCTCGGCAAAGCCTGTGACAACGACGACCTTCTCGAGATCGAGCATTCCGCGGAGGTGTGCAAGGTCCGCCAGAGACTCTTGGGTCTCCAGGGCGGGGAAGCTGAACTGGAAGTTGGCGCGAGGGGTGACGTTGACGGTTTGCAACACGCGCTCGGCTTCGACTCCGTTGATAGTCTTGAAGTCTGCGGCGTTGTCGCGCGCGATCGCGCGGCGGAGCTCGCTCTTCTTGGTGAGATCCGCGCGGATACGACCCGTGATGTCCGCGAGGTCGGGGAGACGGTCCATACCGCCATTGAGATCTGCCCAGATGGGCTCTACCTGGGTGATGCTGAAAAGGAGGGGGTGCATGAGGCCTAGGATGTTGAATGCCATCTCCTTCGCCGAGAAGGTGCGGACGCCGTGACTTTCCAATTCATGCGCGACCGTGTTGGTCGCGCCCATGAGGCCGGTGCCGCGAGTCCATCTGACAAGTCAGATCAGCGTGGAGCACAGACACTTGAGATACATGATACGTACCCGATGACGGCGCCGGCCAAGCAGAGGTACTCGCCCCAGCTCTCGCTGCTCCAGCGGTTGAACAAGGTCTCCAGGGAGATCTTAGACTCGGAGTACAAGCCGTCGTTGCCAAACAGGCCATGGTTGGGCGAGAGAGGTAGGATGACTTGTGTGGGGCGCGTGACGAAGTGCCGGCTTGCCTTCTTGTTCTTCACGGCGCCGAGAAGACGGAGCAGGTTTACGAGCATGATACGATGTGCCAACTCCGACTTGTCGTCGATGCCGTCAATCTCTCGACCGTTCTCGGGAACGGCGGCGAAAGGCAAGATGTAGTCGAGGTCCAGTCCGAGAGTAGAGTAGATGTAGTCCACGAGAGCCTCCACGTCCTGCTTGGACCCCTGATTGAAGGGGACGACAGTCAACGCAGAACCCTTGCTCCCGAAGCGTTGGAAGATGTCTTGATAGTACTCGACGGTGGCCCGGCTGTAGCGGGACGTGGTGATGACGACATGCGCACCCCCGGAGAGGAGGCCCTTCACGATCTCGACACCGATGGACCCTTTTCCGACGCCGGTGAGCAGCGCATTCTTGTCCTTGAAGGTGCTGCCGGACGTCGCGATCTCGTGCAGGATATCGAGGTACACGCCGGTCAGGTTGCTGCTGTACTCCCACGTGGTGCCGACCTTGCGCTTCAGGTGAAGGAGGGGAATCTTGTCGGCGGAGACGGAAGCGACGTTCGAGATCTGTGGACGGAGGAACGTAGACGAGGACCGACGCGTGCGAGTGGCGCCGGGGCGGGGACGAGACTCGGGACGCTTGCGGAGGGACCGGACGACACCTTCATACAACGCCTTGATGCGGTTCTTCTGCTCCTCGCTGATCTCCGGCTGCGATTTGACGACGTTCCACAACTTGAGGACGTCATCCTGGATCTTCTGGATGTTCGTGGGGGCAACGATCTGGTCACCGCTAGCCATTTCTTCCACGTACGCCTCAAGCTTGCGGACGTTCTCGCGCACGACCTCCTTGTAGACGATGTCGCCCTTCTCCGTCACCTCGGTGTAGGGCGCGGTAGGGAACGTGACTGAGTTGAATGGTAAGTACTACGCAAGTGATTAGACCAGTAGAGTACGTACCGTCTTTGTACAGCGGCGGCTGGCTGACGACCTCCTTGCAGTTGTCGATGAGCTGCTGGCCGAACTGTTTAGCGAGTCTGTACGTCTCGCCACGGTTCGGGTCGCATTGGTCAATGTAGTACTGCATGTACGTGACGAGCTCGGGATCAGCCCGGTTCATGATCGCAATGCATCGGGCGGTGATCTCGCGGTCCACAGTGGTGAGGCGACCGAAGATGATGTCGTAGAACATGAGCAGCGCGTCCTGCCGCACCCAGTTCCAGGACGAATCGAAGTGGCGCGCCTTCAGCGGGTCGAACACGGGTTGGATGCCGTCGATGTACACGTCGCCATGCTCCTTCGCGATCGCGTCCAAGCGAGCTTGTAGCTGCTCAGAGTTCGCCTTCTCTGCGTCGTACTTGATCTCGCCAGATCGGGAGTCCTTCTTGAGGTAGCGCATCCAGACTTCAATCTGCTGAGCTGCGAGGTGCTCCTGCTCCGCCTGGAACTTCAGGAACTCCTCGCTGTTGATGACTGCGCCTCCTGCGCCTCCTGCGGCACCACCAGCGGCTGCACCGGACGCGAGCGAGATGCCAGATCGCTGGGCGTAGATCCCGACGATCCCGTCCAGCCACGACTTCGCCTCCGCCTCGGATCCAAGGCGCTTCGGCGGTTCCATGGTCGCAGCAAGCAAGAGGCACGCCGTCGGCGCGCGGAACCCAAACCCCAGGTCTTCAAAAGGTACGACTTGATCGCGGACAGGTTGAAGCCACCGGGCATCTTGCCTCCGATGAGACGCGACACGAGACCAGAGGTATACTTCCCGAGGGAGCCCGAGAAGCCGACGCCGAGAGACGACCCCAACTCTTCCAAGGGGAGCTCCTCGCCCTTCTCCGGTGCGGCGGAGAACTCAAGTTGCAGGTCGCCGAGTATCTCGTTCTGCATGGTCGATTCTCGATGCTCTTGGACAGGGGGATCTCGTCGACCTTCTTCTTGAGCTTCTGAGCTATGATGGCGACGAGGACGTCGGTCGCCTTGAGAGGGACGTCTTCGATGCTCGTGGCGGCAGCAGCAGGAACGGGAGCTGCCGCGACGGGAGCAGCGGTGACCGCGGCGGCAGGGGCCGTCGACGCGGAGTCTTCGCTGCTGCCTTCGGCGGCAGGCGCCTCGGCCTCGTCCTCGAATTGGTAGTAAACCTCCTTCGTGTGCTTCGCGTGACAGAAGATGGCTCGGCGGTGGGTGACGGAGTCATCCGCGACCTCGTACTTCGCCTTGAGCGTGCGCGTCGCCATACCCGTGAGAGTGGGAGAGGGCCCGATCTCGATGAAGCGTTCGAAGTGGTAGTGCGTGAAGAGGATATCCTGGGTCTCGATCCATCTCACAGGGGAAGCGAATTGGTACGCCAGGAGCTCGACGAGGATGATATAAGCGAGCTTCTGTCGCTGCTCCGCCGAGCCCCAGTTGTCCTGATCCCACTTCCTGAGCACTTTGTCGAGACGAGGCGAGAGCGTCTGGTCGTAGATGAGCTGAGCGTACTCCTTCGACACCTGGAACGGCTTCGCGACGAGATTGGGAACGTATTTGCCGACGAGTGTGTCAGGGTTGAGGTGGGCCGGGTTGATCTTCTTGGAGAGGTCTGCAAATTCTGTCAGACACGTTCCCAGGCGAACGGCGCATTGTCCACTCACATGCACGGAAGGGCATGACACCGGCCCAGAGGTAGCGCGAGTGGAAGGGCACGTCGATACCCGGCAGCGGAATGGTCGCGAAGCCGCGTTCGAGCTTGATGTAGCCTTCCTTAGCCTGCTGCTCCTTCGCCTTCGCGAAAGACGACTTGACGATCTCCCCCAACATCTCCTTCACCTGATCGACGGTGAACTTCTCGGTCAACTGTGAAGATATGTTTTAGCCATGTGACGATTGAGATCACACTTAATCCTACCTTCGCGATGTCAATCTTCTCGATCTTGAGATAGTTCAGGACGTTGGTCAACGTCTGAAGCGCGACGAGCTCTCCAGCACAGACGTATTGTTGGCCCTATGAATGCGGGTCAGCAAAGTCAGACGACATGGGTCGATCCGCCACATACCTCGACGTTGAAGTTGACAATCTCGAGCAGGCAGCCAGTGCGCTGAGCGATATCCTCGACGACCTCGCGCAACGCGGCATCATTGAAGGTCTTCGAGATTCGGCTCGGGTTGACGGCGCACATAGCATAGTTCGAGCGGTTTTGAGCATCGCGCTCCACTGCACGCTGCATCGTGATTCCACGGTAGAACACGACGTCGACCAGAGAGGAGATGGCGAGGACGTCGGCGATGGAGGCCAGGGCCGAGTACTCTCCCAGGGAGTGGCCAGCGAATGCGGATTCCTTCTGCACCAGGCCCTTTGAACGCATATCCTCGAACGCGGCCCGCTCGGTGACGACCAGAGCGATCTGCGCAAACTGTGTCGCGAACAAGAGGCCGTTCGGGTGGCTGAAAGTGTAGCGCTGAGTGCGGACGTTGATGTCGCCGAAGAGAGGCAGTGTCTTGACGTTGCCGTCCTTGTCCATGGTGTCGTAGGTCATGTCCATGTAGCGTTGGCGGATCGCCTGTCCCTTGATACCACCAAAATGGATCGTCTTCTCCTTGGGGTTGTCCTTGACGATCTCGACGATCGAGAAGCCGTACACGGCGGTAAGGTGAGCATCGGCTGCCTCCCAAACCGAGCGCGCTGCGGGCGAGTTGTTGTAGAGGTCCATGCCCATGCCGGGCTCCTGCGAACCCTGGCCAGTGAAGACGTAGACGGTGTTCGGCTGGGCGACCTCCGCGGTGCCCGCAAGGACCTTCTCGCCGCGGCTGTTCACGGTTTCGACGTTCACGACGAAGTTGCCGTCGCGCATGCCCACGTGCTTGATCTTCACCTGGAGCTCGTCCCCGGGGAGGACCATGCCCACAAAAGCGACGTCGTAACTGTGCGAGAATTTTAGCGAGAAGCTGCTGTGATGTGAATGAAAACACGTACGCAACGACCCGCTCGGGTCTGCCCTGAGCGACGACAGTCTCCACGTAGCGGCGGGTAGCAGCGCTGGACCACATCCCGTGGGTGATCGTTCCGGGCAGGGAAGCGTAGTCCGCGAAGTACGGGTTGACATGGATAGGGTTGAAGTCCCCGGAGACCTTCGAGTAGGGCTCGTTGGTGGCAGGCGCAGTGAAGACGGTGCTGGTGTTCGTCGTCATAGTGTAACCTTCGTTGGAAAGCGGGCTAACGAGACCTTGGGGCTTGCCGTGACGCTGGAGGTATGCGACTACGGGGTTGCCACGGGAGTCGTCCTGGAGGAAGTCGACCGAGCCGACCTTGACGAGCCGCTTAATTTGGTCACGAACAAAGACCTCGCCAGAGACGTTGACGGCCTTGTAGCAGGTCTTGTTGCGGTACGTCACCTCCGAGCGCACGCGGAAGATAAGCGTGGTCCCCGCTTGGAGGGGCTTCGTCTCGTCATCCCACTCGAACCACTCCTTCGACTGAAGAACACCGACGGACGCCTCCGTGGGCAGCTCGACGAGATAGTCGGGCTCCTCGAGGATCTCGAAGGTGTTCTCGTAGTCGCTGAAACGGCCGCGGTAGAGGAACGAGGACACAACCTCGATGACCCGCTCGTTGTCGCGCGTCACGTAGCCCTTGACCTTGACGGTCTTGCCGGCGTCACTGTTGATGACGGCGACGATCCGCGCCTCTGCCTTGCAAACGTCGCCGGCCTTGAGGGGTTTGGCACCTTCGAGAAGGCGGAACCCGTTCGACAGGTGGACGAGCTTGAGCAGATCGCCGTCGATGGGTGCGGGGAAGATCGCTTTCATGATGGCCTGTGCACGGATGTCAGAATCTGGAAGCCCTAATATCTCGCTAAACCACGTACCTGCCACCCAGTGACGATGGCGAAGTCCATCGGCGCCATGGGGGTCTCGTTGCGTGCCGACTTGAACGCTTCGCTCTGGTTTCCGACGACGGCGCAGAAGTTCTCGATGTCGTCCTCGTCGATGGTAACCTCGGGACCAGTGAAAGTATCGCGGAGGTTGATCTCGGGGAGCACCTCGTTGTCACCGAACCACAACTTCCAGTAGAAAGCCTTGATGCGCGTGTTGCGGTCGTCGGCAATCTCGTGGATGGGGGCGAATCCCATCGACGGCTTGTACACAAAGCGAAGCTCGAGTGGTACAGCCACACCGCGGCGCTCCTCGAAAATGGTGACGTTGATCGTGGACGTAGCGGCGTTGAAGCTAGCCTCGACAGCCTTGAAGGACGGGTCGTGCTCGCCGTGCGAGCGGGCAGCTCCAAAGACAGAGATCTTCGTCGGACGGGAACCGTCAGTCTCGACAACGACCTTCTGTCCCGGGCGAGGTGCGAAGAGGCGGCGCATGTGGTTGTCGACGTACGCTGAGCCTTGCACAATGGTGGTCGAGGTGAGGAGGGCACGAGACCAGCTTAGCTCAGGGCCAGCGATGGTCTCAAGCCATGCGGAAGGCTCGGGAACGGACTGTCCGACCAGATAGGTAGCGGTGTTGCCAGAGACCGCGGGAGCAATTGCGGGGCGCGTGGCCTGAGGGGCGGGAGCGAGGTACTCGACAGTCGGGATCTTAGACTTGTCGCCGCCGTAGATACGGTCGACAAGCTTGTCGACAAGTATAGACGTGATGTTGCCGAGCATGTCCTTGATCGGCTCGTCTTTGACCTTCGAGTGCTTGACCGCGACAGGGCCCTGCAGGATGCATACGCGCTGCGGGTCCTGGTCGAAGACCGCATCGATGTCCTCAGCGGCCCAAAGCGAGTCCTAAGCACGAACCGCATTAGTACACGATTTTACAAGAGGCGGTAACTGGGTACTGCTTACCTTCTTGAACCAGACCTCGAAGTTGGCATCGAGGATCGGGATGAACGGCACGGGCTTCTGGCCGGGCCTCTGCGAGATGGCGAGGAAGTAAGCCTTGTCCTCCGAGGCAAGCAGCTGCTCGGTCGCGGCGGGGTACGTCTTGAAGAACTCCTCGACGAAAGCCTCGGGCTTGTCAAGCGAAGAGTACGACTGCAGGATGGATGGCTTCTCGCCGTGGCCGTTGACCCCGGCGAAGCGCTCTTCGACGCGGCGCAACCAGTCTCCCGTGAGGTTGCGGAGAGACAAGTCGATCCAGCGCTCCTGGTGCGCAACGTACATCAGGCGGACCATACGGAGGACAACCTCCTCGTACGTCATGTCGGCGATGTCCTCCACGACAGACCCATCCTTCTTCCACCCGAACCAGGGCTTAGCGAAGTCCTTGTTGAGCTTCGCGATCACCTCCGCGCGGCGCTCAGTGAGCCACGCAGCGCGCTTCTCCTTGGGCAACTTGAAGACAGTGTCGTCGAATTCCTTCCAGAGCTTGACGGCGCGAGTGGCGATCTTGTGAATGGGCTCGCCCAGCTCTGAGCGGACCGTGAGGATACCGCCGGTCTCCTTCGCGTAGGTGCCCTCCCACTGAGAATCATCGACACCCGAAGCGGCAACGATGAGGTCCTTGACAGAAGAGCTGGTGTGCGCCTCCTTGGCGACCATGACGCGACTCGCAAACAGGAAGCCGTCGAAAGGCATGGGCTGGAGCCCGAACATCTCGACAGACCAGTCGCCCGTGAGATACGGCCAGACATCGTCGGCACCGCCGAAGCCGGAACCACCGACCAGGAGAAGGTTGGGGTGTTGACGAATTGCGCCGTAAGTCGCGAGGACGGGCTGGTGGAAGTCCTCGCACGAGTGGTGACCGCCCGCACGGCCGCCGGTCCACTGCATGATGATGGGGAAATCGGGGTTCGCAGCAGCAATGTTGATGACTTGACGGATGCCGTCAACGGAGCCGGGCTTGAAGGAGACGTGCTTGATACCAGCGGCACGGAGGGCGTCGATGATCTCGGCCGCCTTCTCCGTGCTAGGGATGCCGGCAGCAACGCAAAAGCCCTCGATGGGGAGACCCTCGCGGCGCATCTCCTGCCAGAGCGGGAACTGGAAGCCGAACTGGCGGGGGTTGATGTACAGGGCGTTGAGCGTGATACCCACACCCGCAGGGATCTTGCTCTGGATCTCCGCGACCTTTGCCCGGAGCGCGGCGGCGTTGTAGTGACCTCCACCGGCGAGCTCGACATGATAGCCTGCGTCGAGAACGGCACTCACGAAGCCAGCCTTGACGGTCGTCGGAGTCATACCGGCGACCATGATCGGAGGCTTGCCAAGGAGGCGGGAGAACGGCGTGTTGATGTGGACGGTGCCATCGCTGTGATCCGAGTCAGTCGACGTACAGTGCAGAATAGAGTCGGCGCATACCTAGTCTTAACAAGACGCGGCGAGAACTTCTTCGCCCACCACTGCTCGGTCTTGATGCTTTGAGCATCGTACAACTCGGCGGGGCCCTTGGCCTTGTCGCCCGCGACGATGACGCGGACGCCACGACCTTCGAGGTTGCGCGCGGTCAAAGGACCAATACCGCTGAGTCCACCGGGACCGAAGTCGACCGCTTGCGTCGCAGTCTCGGGGAAGTCGGTCGCCTTCGACCAATGAATAGGAAGGGTGAAGATCTGGTCGCAGAGCGCCCGGGTCAGGGAACCTTCCGTGGATCGGAGATCCGTACCTAGCACATATACCGTCAGCGGGAGACCGTAGGCTGCACGAAGTGTTACACATACCGTTCTCCGTGTGGTACACAGGAATCCCAAGGTCCTCCTTCGTCCACAGCTCCTTGCCCTCCAGATCATCCAACACCTCGTCGGCGACGTTCTCGAGGTACTTGCTGTGGTACGGGACGCCAACCACCAAGAAGCGCACCGAGAAGACGGGCTTGCGCTGAGAGAAGGGGATCTTGCTCTGGTCCAATCCGCTGGGCGCACGGATCTTCCTGAGGTGCGTAACGAGACCGTAGAGCGACCGCGGTGGGCCAGTGACGACGAAGGCCTTCGGGCCGTTGTAGAGCGAGACGCCAATCTTCGAGTTGTCGGGGAGGTGCTTGTTCGTCTTCGCGATGTGACCCTCGAGATCCTTCAGCGAGAGCCCAGTGACCGACAGCATGGGGGTGGGAGCGCCCTCGCCGCCCTCGACCGAGTCCTGCACAATGCTAGGCTCAAGCGCGAGAATGGGGAACGCCTGTTGGCCCCGGAGGCCAGAGTAGAAAAGCCACTTGAGCGCCTTCGACGCGTTCTCGGAGAAGGACTCGTAGGTCGTCGACGCAGCAATGCAAAGCGCCGATACGAGACCCTGGGAGTGACCAGTAGAGCCCCGAAGACGAGAGAGGAGGTCGCCAGGGGTCACATTAGCGACGCGGCATACGACGAGGTACTGCGTCAGTTGAGTGAGGCCGATGAGAGGGAAGGAGACAGGGATGGAAGCAAGGTAGGCAACAGGGGGACGGGGTGATGCGCCCGAGAGCCATGATATCACGTCGAGGCCCTGCGTGTAGAAAGTCTCCTCCTCGGATTCCTCGACGAGGGGAACGAGAACGTCGCGCGTGACGCTCGTCAAGAACTGTGAGACGTAGGGCTGATAGATGTCGTAGAGCGTCTGGAGCTCGTCGAAGTAGACCTCATTGGTGCCTTGACCACCGAAGAGCGCGTAGATAGACGCGTCTCCGCGCGTCGCGGCTGAGAGAAGAGCGCTTGAAGGTGCGCGCGGGATGTCAGAGACCTGCTTAGCCTCGAGCGCAGCGAGGGCTTTGAAGTAGGACGCGAGGACGGTCTTGCGAACCTCAGTGTCGAATGCGGCGGCAATTACGTGGATGTCCTGAGAGGATAGGTAGGACGTGGTGAAGTACTTGAGGGACTTGAGGAGGATGGAAGTGCGCGCTGCCTCCGACTGCGCGTCCTCGTCCAATTTCTCAGCTGCGAAGCGCAGGAACCGGGCGAAAAGCTCTACGGTCGCCTCGGTTGCGTTTTCAAGCTCAGCGGTGGTGTCTATGGCATCGTCGGTCGTCTGAACGTGGGTGAACTCGTCTCTAAGAACTTCGGCGGCAGTCCACTCGTCGGCTTGAGTGGAAACGGGGATGGAGATCTGTTAGGAGCAATCAGGTCAGTACGAGAATAGCAGAAGCAGGGCAGTGACTGCTGGAAAACAGGGTGCCGCGTCCATCACGAGCGTTGAGACGGCACTATCGTGCCATGCATTGCTGCGTCCGATACTACCGGCTTCACCTGCGACTCCTGATGCAGGCACTCCTGCGCGACGCGCCGACGCATTTGCGCGCGTCGGAGACGCGTCTGCCCATCCCGCCAATATTTTCCCCCTCGCACCATCCTGCCACCCTTCCCATATGCCGACTATATGCGCACCCTGTGCCAGCAGAAGAGCACGGAAACGAGACACTCACTCTAATTGGGCCGGACTGGATCTGGATAGGGCGGGTCGTAATACCCTGGCCAGAGGGAGAGGGGGAAGCAGACATGGTCGTCGTCGGAGAGTGTGTCGACGAGGGGTTACGACCAGATCTAAAGGGTGGTGCAGAAAAGTGGCAGCCGGGGCGACCGAGTTGTTTTATATGAGTTTCCCCAAACGCCCCCCATAACGGCACCCCAACGAATCCCGGGCGCTACCTGGTGGAAATGCGTACTCCTCAAAATTCCCAAGATGGCAGGAGCGGCCTCGCTTGGTGGTGGCTCGGCGGGGCGCGAGATTGGCGCGCGCCCGATCGACGCTTTTCCGGATTTCCGTGCTTTCCCCAGTTCCGTTCAGTCCACTCCTCCTCCGCATCCTCCTCGACCTCTCGGAGGCATCTCGTACTGCACGTCGGGCGCAGGTCTCTCTCAGCTTGTTTCTGGAGCACAAAACTTGAAGAGATCGATTATGCACACATGTTCGCAGCATGCACTCGCTTCAGCGCCAGGCCTTTTCCTCATGTCAACCTCGGGCTTGCGTATAATCTATAATCTTGCGATGCGCCCTCTGTGATCGAACAACTGGGCAGCACAGGCACCTCCCCCCGCACGGCCAATAACCACGGGCTCCCGCTGCTTACCCAAGCAGCACCTGTGCACTCTCGACCGACCTTATACATGGCAACGACCGCCGCCGGCCCCGCCTCACACCGGTCAGGCCATTTGCAAAGGTGAGCGTACTGACGGAGTTACAGGTCTGACCACGGCGCAGCGGGTTTGGGAGGAACAGATTGGCGCGGGCACTGTCAAAGCATCGCTCTCGCTTCTCGTGCTGCACGTTCGTGCGTGCGTGTAAGCCGTCGGCGTGGATCACGTAGTCCGACTTGCGTTCGGTCAGGATGAGAAGCTTCAGCGTCGGGAGGCTCGGGTGTAGTCAGACATCCGGCATCGTGCTCGTCGAGTGTTCCTCGGGATCGGTAGAAGAGGTAGCGCATCATGTTCTACCACCGTGCGTGTAACGTAAGAATGACCTAGACATCTGTCCAGAGCGTTTGCAAATCTGCAGATACACGCTGCCTGACGCTGCACTCGCACGCCAGACTGTGGTCTGAAGGCGCGAATCTCTTGGAATGCTTCCGCACCAATTCGTCCGCACAAAAGCCCCATCGCTGCCCTGAAACTCCATAGTGCAAGCCCGGCTGTGTCTCTAACGACGTCTCACCATAGCTAACTGCGCACCCGCGGCCATATCCTGCTACTAGACATCGCGCCGCGCCAACCCGGTCAAGTATCCCCTCAAACCCAAACCCGCGGCTGCGAGCAGTCCGTATCAAACACTAGCAGTGAGTTGTGTGCGGCATTACAGGAGCGGTGGATCTACGACATTATATCAAACGTAAGGTACTCCGGTCTGTCCGCCGTGCACCCCGCATCAGCAATACCCGCGCGCGCAGGCGCAGGCGCAGGTGCAGGTCAAAGAGCGGTGCCCTGGGCGCGTACGCGCGATCCGCTCATTGAGCCATGCCGTCTCCCAGGGACCGACAGTATCGTGCGATTCGGGTGCCGGGGGTGGTCTAAGTTCGTGTGCGTCTGCGACGGCTCCGCCGAAACAGCATCTGGTATCAGCAGCCATCAGCCATCATGCGTCCATGTCACCCTGTGTCCATGGTCGGCGTAGCAGAGCTCGTCTGTCCGCCAGCCGCGCGTCTCGAGCTCCGACTTGAAGGAGGTGAAATTGCTCTCCGCCTGTGCGCGGGTCTCCAGCAACGCGGATCGCAACGTGCCTGAAGAGTGAGTCTCCGGGGACTCGGAGTGCTTGCTCTCGAGAAAGCTGTCGTCGAGCGACGGCTGCCGCTGGAGGAGCGCGTCACGGACGAGAGCAGCGTGCAGGATCGAGCGTAGCATGTCGTCGTTCGACGCATCAGGATGATAGAATGCTGCAACACCAGGCCGTCCGGAAGATAGGAGGGGATAGAGCAGGTACCGGTCGTGCTAGAAGATGATTGACCCCGTCAGCCAGGCACTGCTCCCAGCCCGCCGAAGCACCTGCGCATCACATACCTTGAACACCTCAGCGCATATCTGCCACCGCACACGCTCGTCCTCGGTTCCGGACTGCAGCACCTCACCCACCCGCGGTGCTAGGTAGAGCCAGCGGTCGGCCTTGTCTCTGTAGAACTCGCCGAACAGGCCCGTCCGCCGGGACTTGTCGAGCTCCTCAAGCGATGACACCCGGCCCTGCGTGACGTATTCTTCCGCGAGGCAGCTCATCCGCGGCAGGGTAAGCAGCTCGAAGGTCGCCACGCGCATCATGTACACCGTCATCGTGAGATGTAAGGGGACGGCGAGGAAGAAGATCGAGTAGAGGTAGGCGGCAGTGTGCGAGAACGTCAAGAGGCTAATGCCGGAGGCGTATCCGAAGAGCTGGGCTATTGACGCTTGCGACTCGTCCTTCGCCGCGACGTCGCCGGTGTTGCCCTGCGTCGAGAAGTAGCGCATGAACTTGATGTGGGTGGTGAACCAGATCTATGCACCGCTATCAGCACGTCATATTCAGGTTGTATTACTTTGTCCCTACCGCGTTTCCGACGAGTTTGAAGATGTTCCCACCCGCTGTCCAGCAAGTCAGTGTCTTCACGCGTCGTACATAAGTTCATCGTCCTCGCTCACCAGCGCAAAGCAAGAAGTTCCCAGGGGACGGCGCAATAAGCAGCGTCGCGATCTGCAAGCCACTGCCCAAACACCCAATGACCTCGCCGAACAGCGTGAACGTCTTCGGGTGGCTGTCGAAGTACGGCGAGAAGTGTCGTATGAAGAACAGCTTCGCGACCTCCCCCGCGCCGTCCTTGATGATCCACTGCACCGCGACCGCACCGAAGATGCTGCCCTCCGCGGAGATGCCGACGGAAGTGAGCAGCGCCTGGTTGCATAGGACGGATGTGATCGTGGCGAGCGTCGTCTCGACGAACTGGAGGACGTGGAAGGGCAGGTACCTTCGGCCAAGTGAGCTCATGCCTTACGCAACATTCAATGGTCTGCAAAGGGAGTACTCACGAGCGGTGCACAGACTGCGGGTAGTTCGTGGGCAAGAACATCTGCCCCACCCAGGACGATATACGGCCCGTCCACGAATTACTCGTCGAAGCAGCGATCTTCCCACTCTCCGGGTCCACAGCAGCAATATCTCGCCATTCCTTCTGGACGCCCGAGGACCCGTCCTCCTCCGACCACGAGATATGGCACTCCCGCCCTCCGACGCGCTCTATCGCGAACGGACGCGTTCTTGACGTGCTTGCATCCTGCGGGAGGGTCTCGCGGGCCGGAACTTGCGCATTTGAGGACTGGAACCGGAAAGCTTGTCTAAAGAGGATGGAGCTGGGGTAGGGAGCGAGCAGTTGCGGAGTGCAGCCTCGGGTGCGAAGACGCGGCAGCAGTTGCGTACATAGATGCCTCCGCATGCTCTAATAACGCTATGCGCCTCTATACTGGACGGCTTTATTCTGCGGTTTCGCAAGGACAGTCAACTTGGTCGACTTCAGGCAGTGGTTGTATGCACGAGTACTCACAAAAGGTCTAGGTCCCGGTCTCTACTTCTCTCGGCAGAGAACGTCTAAGTGGTGGTATACGGATACAGGTAGCCAGGGAAAGAAAGCAGGCTATTCAGCAATTCATCGTTAGCGTGAGGTCAACAAGTCCCAATCGCAGGAGGTCCAGAAGCAGCCAGACGAGCTTTACGGAGGTGGCCCGTAGAAAGAAGAGAGTCGGTAACTTGAGTGTGTGGAAGACTTGCGACTCGCGAGCCAAGACGCCGACAGATTGCCGGGCGCTTCTGTCATTGCAGTAGCGCCCAAATGCTCAAGCTAATTGAGCGGTTGGCAGAGTATTCGAGCTCACCATATGGGTGCGTCCCATACGAGGCTTCGGGCCAAGGAATCAGAGGAATATTGCGAGTGCGAGACGACATTAGGATTCAACAACGTGCGCTCAGGAACATACAGCTAGGTAGGCTCGCCAGTGCAGAACGTAAGAGCGTGCTGCAAGCACACGCAAAGCAGCTCTGCAACTCGTTTCATCCTCACAGTACAACGAATGCAGATAGTTCACAGAGCCGTCTAGCCCGCAACCACTCTACAGACCCACTCAGCCACCCTAAGAGCAAGGAGACAAGCCAGGCGCGACGCATCCGCGGACCCCCGGGCCCGCCCTCCAACCGTATTACCTTCTCGCTGCGGAGCGCCGCCGCTGCACATGCGCCAAGTTGACAGCGGCCAACGACGGCCCTGCCACCTCCCGTGCACGGCCAACTATCACGCTGAGTATGATCCGATAGGCTCTGCATCGGCGGCGGAAGGCTCCGGTCGTGAGGCTGTAGGAAAGGCGGGAGGTCTGCTATAACGGGACGGGGACGTACCATGCGAGCGGTTGAGCACACGAGTGAGCGGCGAGACCGGGCGAAAAGGTACTTCGACCTTGCAGCTTGAGAAGGGTGCCTGTATGGTGAGCATAAGCTAGTACGTACCGAGGAGACTCGACGAGACCCGTAAGGCATAAGCTCTTCGGCTTGCTAACGGACACCGAGCACGAGCAACGGGACCATGGGGCGCACGTCCGCCGCCCCAAGCAATCCCACCGCCAGCCCGGTCGTTGGGGAGCCTGCGAGCGGTCACCATGGAGAAAACTTGTCCGGTACACTTGGATTTGGGGTGAGAGCTTCCCAGACGAGGATGTAGGTGAAGCAGGAGAGCGCTGACGAGGAAGCCGTGAGTCTATTTAGCGTGCGCAGTGGAACCAATCGAACGTCGGACATCGGATGCCAGGTACAGCGCTAGACGAAGCCGCGAAGGTGGACGAGGAGCAAGTACAGGTCTAGTGGACGTGTTCAAGGCGTGTTGCACAGTAAGAACGGCCTATGCAGACTCCAGAGAGCAGATGAAGGCATAGGTGCAAGACGAGTAAGAGTCCTGCTTGATCTGCTGCTTGATTGTCCCGGACAATGTGTTCTCAGACCTCAGTGCAGGTTGTGACCGGTCGAGGCCGCGCCGCGTAGGTCGTGTGGCGTCCCGTTGGGAATGGTGGCGGGAAGCCGGAGGGAGTCCCGGTGTCATGCGAGGAATATGTGTCGCAGTATCCTGCTATCCAGCAAGTACTCTGGCGTCACAATGCAGAACGTGCCAACATATGAGACAACCGTCTGAGCTGAGATGATGCACTCGCTGCACTGCACGGACGACAGTTCAGCACAGGAGGACACCGGCGTAGAAGTTACATACCGCGAACATGATGAGCATCAGGACGCCCGGGACGTTGACGTGCGCAATCACTGGCGGTCTGTCGGTAGAGCCCAGACTGCCTGAAAAGCTCCGAGTTGCGTCGCGGAGCATGCGGGAAGCAGGAACGAGAACATAACGAGAGCAGTCCCATCGTGCTTCCCTGTCAGAGCACGTCTCCGAGGGAGAGCGTCGCGTCGGAGAGTGCATTCCGGTGGACAGAGGCGAGCCTGAGGAATGCAGAAGGCAACGGAGGACACCAAAGCCGTCGTCGAGCGAGAGTGGGTCTGAGACTGAGTGTGCGAGCGGTGCTGAGGAAGATCAGGATGTGCGAGGATCAATGATGATGCACTAGGGCTGGTCCGCTGCGCGGTTGTTTTGCGAGCACGCAGCGGGTGAAATTCGCGCGAGTATTTGCTATGGCAGCCTGGGAGAGCGAGGGCCGAAGCGTCGCTGGGCAGAGACGGAAGTTCTGAGGAGAGGTCGGTAGAGAGGGCTAGGCATTTAGGCACTGCGGATGCGGGGGACCGGGGGAGGGGCAGGGCGGCGGAAGATGCCGGGGAGCGCGTGGGGGTGATGGGACGCGGATCGCGTGAGTGGGCCACTCGCGAGAGTCGAGTCTGGTGAAGGGCTGCCAGCGACAGTGACACACTGACACCGGACGCGGTTCCTCGCCTGCTTCGCTCCCATAAAACATACTCGTCCCCATCATGGCGCCCTCTCTCCCCCGCCTTCCCCCGCCTGCTCGCTGTGCGCGCCCCCGACGACCCGACGCGCGACGACGGCCGACTGTGCCTCGCCCCGACGTTCCTTGTGTTTCCATCTCCCGTCGCGTCGCCCGACACACCACCTGACCCCCCTACCCGTCCCTGTGCCTCCCTCAAAAGCACCGACCGCGTCCTAGCCCCGTCTCTCTCACCTCCCGGGCCCCCTCCTCCTTGATACCCCCGCATACCCACCCCGACGATGCCCCAGGCCACGCCCCGCGCAAAGCCTCGCTTCGGCCTCTTCTCCGTCGGCAAGAACAAGGCCAGCCCAGCTCGCACCGCGAGCATCAAACGCGCCAGCCTCAAGCAGAGCACCCTCCGCGCAGAAGCACCAAAGCTCCCGCCCGAATTCACTGCAGCGGCCGCAAACGCTGATCGCCCGGACCCCACAGAACCGAAGCGGGCGCAGAGCGGCGAGAGCAGCAGGTGAGCCTGAGTTTTTTGTATGACTGCGGGAACAGAAGCTCCTCCGCCGAAGATATACCTTGATCTCGCGGAGGTTGCCCACGCCAATCTTCTGGGGGCTAGGCAACCATCCTTCTGGGTGCCGTCCCTTATGCGGTCAATGTGCACAAGTTCCGCCATGTGCCCCGTTCCCACTCCCCGTATTCCCAGCAACGCAGCCAGGGCCCTGCGCAGCTCTCTCTTCTACCCTTCCTCCACTGTCTGGCACCGTCCCTCCGCTATTTCATCAGCTATCCTCTTCTCTTTCGCCTCTGGAAGGTGTCAGGACTGTCAAGCTAACTCCTCTCTACCTCAGCGCGCCCACGCATACCCAGCCTGAGCACGAGATACCCGCAACGACCGACATGAAGGAAGCCGCATTGCCACCCCTTCCGACCGACCGCGCCCCAGCGAGGTGAGTGCTGTGGTCACACCTTCCTACCTAGAAGCGGTGCCCCTTCGTCATCCGACGTACACACTCTGCATTGTCGTGATGGGAGATCACTGCCCATCACGCGTTAGAGGCGGCCCCGCGTAGCCGCTGTCAATACGACCATAAGAGCACCATAGCTGACTATGTCCTTTCCTCGTTCAGCACGCCCATGCCGCGTCCACGACGGCCAGAGGATCGTGCACCGCCCGCAGACACTCATATTCCACCTCCACCGCCAAAGTCGGGTCCCTCGAGGCTTCCAGCACACGCGTACGTCACTCTCCATTCCACCTCTCTCCTCTTCATAGTAGTGGTGGTGGTGGTACGGTCGAGCCTAGACCCAGTTTGCTTCCGCGCTGTGGCCTGAGTGCTGCGTTCTGCGGCTCGATCGCGTATGCCCATACGCGGCATATCCGCTCTTGTGTGGTTCCCTAAACCATCTAGCGCCCAAGCGCCCCACGCCCTGCACCATATAGCGTTCCCTCTCGCCGGATGCCTCAGCGAGCACTCGCTCACTCCTCTGTTTCCCCCCTATAGCGCGTCCATGCCGCCCGCGCGACGATCCTCGCAGCCCGCGGGCAGCGGCAGCCCATCTACGCACAACGGCAACAACATCTTCAGACGCTTCACGAGCAAGCTGCGCGTCTCGAGCGCGCCCTCGCCAGGGCCCGCCCCTCAACCTATCTCCGGGCCCACGAAGCCCCCGCCCGCGCAATCGCACGACGCGGCCCCTCAGCGACGGCGCACGGGCCTGCGCATGCCCTCGCTCCCCAAAGCCCCCGTGCCCGCCGCCCCGCCGAACGACTTCACCTCGCTCGAGCAGCGGCAGGCCGCGCTGCGCGCGCGCGGGCTCCTCCCGCCCGCGCCCGGCTCGTACCGCGACGCGCACGGGTTCATGGTCCCGCTGAGCGAGCAGGAGGCGGAGCTCGATCGGCGCTTCACGGTTGTTGTGGAGGAGAGGCGCGAGGAGGAGGAGCAGGAGAGCGAGGCGAGGAAGATTCGCGAGGCGTGGTTGGCGCGGAATAAGGATGTGTTGGAGGCAGGGAGGGACGATGCGGTGAGCCGCGCGAGTAGGGATGGGACGCTGGGCGATAAGAGCCCTGTGCTCGCGACGTATGTCGACGCGCCGATCCTCGAGTCCGGATCGACCGCGGAAATCGCGAGCCCGTTGGAAGCGACCGTCGAAGACTTCCAGACCGCCCCGAACACCCCGGCCAAGACGACCTCCGACGCAACCACGACTAACACCACGCCGACACGCGGTCGGACCCCGCGCGACCCGCCTGGAAGCCCGTCCAGCAACTCGAGCGTGGCCACCGAGAAAGTCTCGCGCTGGCTCCGTTCCTCAACAGACGCGCCCACCCCGCTCTCCGTCTCGACCGACCAGTCAGCAGTACAGACTCCGCTCTGTGAATCACCCAGCACGTCCCTCGCGAACGAGGCGGGCGCGCAGATCCCTCAAGCCGCGTCCCCCGCGGGTACTGTGAAGGCCGCGAAGCCGAGGAAGGAGAAGCCTCCACCCATCGTCGTGACTACCCAGCGACCGTCGAAGGACTCCGACGTGAAAGCCCCCACCCAAATCATCTCCGTCGCCGTTGCTGCCGCGGCGCTCTCCGACTCCGAGGCGAGCACGTCCGACGGCCGCTCCTCGCTCGAGGCGCGCGGACGACACCACCTCTCCACGACCCCGCCAAATGCCAAGTCTCAACCGCACCCGCCGCTCCTCGCGCAGGCCAACAGCAGCAGCACGAGCGGCGGGAGCCGCTCGACGACGCTCCCTGCCCTCTCGCCGACCCGCACGATCTCCTCTTCTGGCGCGGAGTCGACCCTCCCGACGCCGACGACGACGTCTTGCCAGCGCGACGTGTCGATCTCGCGCGGCTCCACCTCGCATTCGTCCGACCAGAGTCATGGGATCACGGGACGTTCGAGACGCGGGACAGGCCCTGGACTCGTGTCTGGGGAGGATGCGCAAGCGAAGGCGGGTGCGAGTGGGAAGAGGAGGATGTCGGGCGCGGGTGCGGGAGGACTCATCCAGTCTTCCATCGAGGAGACGGATTCATCGGAGGAGGGAGAGTTCGGTGCCGGCGTCCCTGCGCAGAACGCACCCGTCGTGCCTGCGGCGAGGGCTCGTCCGCCGAGGGCGCAGACCGCTGAGCAGGCAGCGGAGGCACAGGCGAATAGGAAGTCGTTCAGCCTCTTCGGCAAGAAGTCGTTAGACGTGAGTGCTCCATCTCTGCTCTCCGTGCACTAGCTGTTGACCATGCGTTACAGAGCCAAACCACGCGCCCGTCATCCTCCATGTCCAACCTCCGCCGCGCCTTCTCCGGCGGGCTCGCCTCCAAGCTCAATCCTCGCCCGCGCTCCTCGATTGACCCGTCCACCTCGACACCCGAGATGTCCATGGGCCGCAAACCCTCGAAGATGTTCGACGCGTCCCACCTTCCGTCCTCGCCCACGCACCCGCCGACATCATTCCCCGGCGTCTCAGCGGCAGCCGTCCCGCTGCAGGGCCGCACGACGGGCGTGGGCCTAAGACCAAGGCAGGCCGTGTCCCCGACGATGCATAACCGCGGTAGCATACTGCACCAGACGCACTTCATCGAGGACGACGAGAGTCGGCGGCTGAGCGAGATGGCGTTCTTGACATGACATGACCTGCTGAGGAGACTCTTCGCTTTGCATGCACGGACCCTTCCGAACCTGCACCTGCATCTTCACGTTCATTTTGCGTTCCTGCTTTGCCGTCCCCGTCCGCATCCGCATTCGCATTCGCACGGGTGATATACGCCACGCCGCATCTAGTGTACTCTCGTATCTCAGCACTTGTATCCAGGTATCCTATCCTCTTACAGCAGCCCTTCTGGCTCCGTCCCTCCCTCCTCCGTTTCCTCCTCTCAGGGTATTTATGCGTACCTATCGCTCTCGTGTCGTTCTCTCGGGAAACCTCGTCGTAATCCCCGCCCTTCGTTGCAATTGGCGGCTGTACAACGTGTATCATACTGCTCACGTCGAGGGCCTGCGAGCGCGCTGTGGATAGTCGCATGAATATCATGGTTTTCTACGGACAAACAGACGGGGGAAGAGCGGTAGCTACGGTGAAGAGAGCACGCATCATCGTATATCAGGAGCAGAAGCAGAAGCAGACCGCCCGTGCGGACGAATGCCGTCCATACGGAGTAAGATCGTTCGCTACCGACCGCTGTCAGCCAAGCCAGGTGGAGCACGTCGATGTGGGTGCTTGTGTTCGCATGATGGCACGTCCTCCAGCTAGAAGGCTGCGTGGAGCGTCTCAGGTGAAACACTTGCAAGGCTCACTGCGGGGCAGTCACTGCTCGGAGTGGTATATCCTCGCTGAAAATGCTGTCAGCGTACACCACGCCGGCATCCCCACTCCGCACATGAGACGTCAAGCGTACATTGGATTGCTGCAGCTGCTGGCTGTTGCCTTGTATTCGTTCCCATCCTACAAGTGGCGCAACAGCAGACGTCGCGAAAGCGTGCTATGTGTATGTACAAGTCCGCCAAATATTAGCGCTCCTAGAGCGTGAAGAGAACAGTCGAGAAGGGGAACCACGTCTAGATCCGGGAGAGAGAACAGAAGAGAAAACGTCCCGACGATGGATGGTATACTGTAGTATGTCGCGAGGGCAGAGATGAATGTCCGGTGAATGAGGGGACGCGTCTGCGACGCAAGGGAGTCGTACGGTGCGATATAAGAACAAGCGACGATGCTGATGCGGGGACAGTCGACGAGAGCGAGATAAGGATAACAGGATAACATAGGTAGGACAGGGTGGCCCGATGAGTGCTGCCATGAGCCGGGACTGGAGGGCGCGCGTGTGAGCACGAGGCAGATTGCGTACAGCGCGCAGGAGACATTCGAAACCTAGAGTACGTCGTGGGACGCAAAGAGCCAACAGCTTGCATTAGAGCGCAACGGCACGGAATGACAGGATAGTGTGCGCACAACATCTAGTCCAATCCAAACAGCTCCACCTAACGCGCAGCTCTGGCCTAGCTCTCGGCGACCGGACCTAGCAGGGCTCGCGAGCAGGATCCTACTTGATTGGGAACCTATATGTCGACGATGTCCTGCGGGTATCGATACTTGTGTGACCAAGACCCAAGCTCGGTGCACTGCGGCCCAGTGGCTACTCGGCATCGGCGCCTCTGCCCGCAATCTATGGAAACCTATCCTCCCGCCTGCCCTCCAAACCCCCTGTACTCGTGCATGGTCCAGCCACCCACTCCGCCTCACGCGCGAATCGCCTGCTGGCGGCACGCTCAGTATCCGGGACCAGGGCCGTAAGCCGCCTGTGGGCCTGGCGATGCGCGCCCGGCTTGTGGTATCGCGCCGTACAACGCGCCCGGCCCAGGGCTTCTCGCCCGAGGATCAACGCCGAGGGCCTGCTGCGGCCCAGGGCTTACCCGCCCGTCGGTGTATCCGTACGCCGCTTGGGGTCCAGGAGAACGCGCGCGATTGATCTGTGTCATGGGAATCGCTTCTGTGGGTGGGGCAGGCGCATAGGGGTCATTGTCATAGTATGCTGCGCTTGGATCGTCGCGGTAGGGCTGAGTGACATTCGGGTTGAGGTGTGGGAGCGGCGGCACGGCGTACGGGTCCCGGGAGGAGTAGAGGTCTACGGAGGAGCCTCCTGCAGAGGGGGCAACACTGCCCGCCCGGGAATCGGGGCGCGTCAGGTTAACCTGCGACGATGTCTCAAACCCCGCGCCGCCAGTCCTATTCGTCGGAAGGGCATGCGTGGTCTCCTCGCCATGCGTGTTGAGGTCAGGCCATTTAATCGCCTCGTCTGGAAATGCATGATCAGCGACAATGCTTGCAGCAAGAAGATATAAGAGGTTGAGAGAGTGTAACAGAAGCGTTCTTCATGCAAGGTCGTCATGTTACATGAACCCTAACTTCGGGTTCGGGTGACATCTCGCTTAATGCCGCTTTGGGGGAAAACGCTACTGCGGTCATCCAGGACCGCCTGCGACCCCTGGGGCAGAGAAAGCGCTACTCCGGATTCCAGTGCAGTGTCTCGCCGTGTACGCCGACACGCACGCCGTTGGAAGTGGGAGGAAGGGATAGTACTCACTGTCGAAGTCATCGTCGGTAAACCGTTTGCGGGTGAACTTCCAGACGACGAAAGTGACAATGCCAATCAACGCCACTCCTCCAGCAACTGAAAGACCGATGATGGTCGATTTACTGATGCCCTCAGAGCTCGGCTTGTTGCTCTGGTCTGCACCAGCCGAAGCGGATGTAGTGGAAGATGTTCCAGAGGCCGGGGGGGTGACGGTGATCTCGATGGTGCTGACATCGCCAGCAGAGTTCGTACTGAGCGATTGACTGACGGTGGGACTCGCTGGAGGTGTAGTTTGATTGTTGCCCGAGGTATCTGTTCCGCTGCTGCCGCCGCTCGTCGACTGATTGCCCGCCGAGGTATCCGACGCGGTTCCAGAGTTGTTCGTGTTCGACGCCGAGCCGCTGTTAGGATCAGGAGTAGTCTGTGCATTCCCACCAGTCGTGGTCGGAGGTGTCACTGCAGTGTCGCTGCCAGTTGGGCTTCCAGTGGCCTTGCCCGTGCCGGTATCGGTACCGGTCGCGGTACCGGTGTTCGTCGCGGCGGTGTTTGAGGTATCTGTGACTCCCGTGGCCGACGTGTCTTTACCGGGGAAGGGGAAGAACTGGCGGGGAACTATGACCGGGGCGGGCGTTGGTGTCGGGAAGACGATGTCGAGGTCCTGGCGTGCATAGACAGAGGAGAGTAGAACGGCATTGACTGAGAGGAAGAGGAGGCCGCGCGCAACAGTTCGCGAAGTGAACATATGGGACGACGAGGAGAGTGAACGGGGTGTGAGAGGAATTATACCAGCCGGCGGTGTAGGTAACGAAGGCGGCTTCGTGTGCGGAGTCGTGGACGACGTCGTTCGCGGCGAGCGCGAGGGAGATGGTAGTGAAGGACAGAAAGAAAAGAAGGCCTTGCAGTGAGATGGCGGGAGAGGACGACAAGCAGAGCGCAGCTGGCGGTGGCGGGAACAGTTCAGGCGGCCTTCAAGGCGGTGAGCCAGCTCTCCCATCACGTGCAGCTGCCACGGCGACTGATATTTATCCTCCCTCCCACACCGGCGCTTCCCTCTCCTCGTCCAGCTCGGCCTCGACGGTTTTCAGTCCATGCTCATCATGATATTGATGCGTACAGTAATGTGGCACCGTAGAATATCAGCACAAGAAAATACACGAAGTCCTGCAGACGTAGCATATCCGATGTAGTGCAATCTGAACAATCTAAAGCAGGTCCCACAGCATCACCTCAGTCCAGAGACCGTCGGCCAAGCAGCATCGTGATCTCCCTCCGCTCCTGCAGCCACGCAGGGAAGCTCACCTCCTCAGTCTTGCCCTCTCGCATCTCGACAAGGTAGTTTGCAAATACAATGAGCGTGCCGTATCGGTACCTGGACAACATCGACATTGAGCATCGCCAACAAGTTAGCCATCAGATCTCAATGAGTGTTCAAAAACGCCATACAAGTAGTTCACGCCGAGATCCATCAATTTGCGGTGCTTCGGGCTGCCCTTCTCACAGGCCTCGACCTTAAGCTTATAACTGTGGAGAGGGCCGGGCGGCGCAATCAGCATGCCGATCTCGTGTGGGATGAGCCGGGAAACTCGAGACGCACTCGTAGATGGCCTTGCGCAGGTTCTGGACGTCTTGCATCTGGTCAATGGCGCGGTCCGTCAAGCGCTTTGCGAGCTTGCCGTGCGACAGCACGCTGACGAGCTGCAGGATAACTTTGTATTCGCCTGTGTGCGAACGGTCAGTCGCACTCAAGCAAGATGACTCATAGCACAGCGTACCCTGCAGATATGCCTCTTCCTCCGAGGGACCGTCAATGGAGTCGTACTGCTCGAGCGCATTGGCGTTCTGGTCTTCGTCCTTCAGCAGGTTCTCCCGCTCATGCTCCCAAGTCACGGTTGTGGCAATCAAGCAGGCCGTGACCATGCCTGTTGTCGTCCGCCCACGGCCCATCTGACAGTTAAAGATGAAGTCCGACGCATGCTCGCTCTGTAGGCCAGAGCGGACGCGCATCAGCAATTGCGATAGCGCTCCTGGTAGAGGCGCCTGTTCGTCCGTCTGGAAGCAACGTCAGAGGTGTCGACGGGAAACCTGGATTAGTGCACACACCACAGCCACCCTGTCATAGTCAACCTGTGAAGACTTCAGTATAGAGAGCACGGTGGTCGAACCAGAAGACACACCCTATAGCCTTCCTTCACCATCAGATTATAGACGTCCCGAGGTGTCATGATGTCTTGCTCTTCCACCTGCTCCCATATGGGAATGATGGAGAAGACACCTGGTCGCTCTTCGACCTCGTCATGTAGGAGGATACGGCCTTCTCCCTCACGGACCTCGCGGAGAACATCTCGCTTGAGGCTGTCTTCCATAGTCTCAACCATGTTCGTGGTGACTCCGGTTGCTCTGGTACGGGATGGTCATCAGGAGTAGGAGTTGATGCAACGCTTGACTCACTCGACGTTCTCGAGAGGCTTGTCGATGAGACGCAGCACATGCGGGCGGCCTGCGACGTAGATGACGGGCTCCTGCACCAGAGTTAGCAAGGTCAGAGTACAAAGGGCCAGGAAGCCTCACCTCTCTGAGAGAGGTCCAGTAGACCCAATTGCTGCCCTCAGGATGGGCATTCACACGCTGTAGCACTCGCCTCAATCTACGTGCAGATTAGCACGGCCATGAATGCAACGTTCTGCCGGTACTCACCCATCCACGGTGGGCATACCCCTGATATCTCAGTTCAGTACGCTGGGAGACTCGCTATCCGTACAACAATACTCACGTTCCGCATACCCATCTGTCATCGTTGGCCGCTACGAAGTCGATCCTATCTTGTTCCTCGGAGCCTGGAGTAGAGGCTGGGGACGATACCAACCGCAAAGCCAGCGGAACGCGCCTAAAGTTGGGTGCGCCTTCGATCCGTCTGCATCGCTGTAAGCATTGTCTACTGGGGAGAATAAGCTACGGCGCTCACTCAGGCAGGCTCATCTTCTGCAGGTTCGAGAAAAAGTCGCTCTTGAGAATCGTTGATGCGGAAAGGATGCTTCCCGAGCGGTTGGCGACCACCTTGCGCACTTCGTCGGGTAGGGGGACGCCGTCCGAGACGTCGACCCGCTCGAGTGGCTTGAGCGTGTTGAGGTCCTCCGACATCAATTCCTTCTCGAACGTCTTGATCACTATCAGACTTTGAGCATCCATCTTCTCCCTTGAAAATGTGTAGCTACCTACCTGGACGTTCCTTGACGAACGATTCAAAGGAGGCGTGTGTCTCCATGGTGTCCGGCTCCGTCGACTGAAGGTATGCCTGGAAGATGATGAGCTCAAAGTACCGCCTCAGGTTCTGCAGTCCGCGATGCGCGTGCAGCCGCCGCTGCCGTTCATCTGTTGCTTGCTCCGCTCGAGCGCGTGCCTCTTCGATCGCGTCGCGTAGATTGAAGACCTCCGAACACTGGTCTATAGCGTCGTCTACCGCTTGCTTCACCATGGGACCCTTGCGAATGACTCGAAGGAGGTCTGCATACGCGAAGAACATGTGAGTTTATTCGTCATGCAAAGTGACTGTCGCCACGTACTGTTGATGATCTGGTACGAATGGCGGGTTGTGTGATGGGTCACGGCCCCATCTGCGGTCGGTATAGACGAGGCTGTCAAGGACCTCTTCATAGGACCCGGTGTAGAGGGATCTCTGACACGCGTCGCTCGCGCGAGCCACTGCTTGATTAGCAATAGGATGACCTAGGGAACGGTGAGCCCAAGTTCATGGAAGATTTATTGAGGGATCCGCCTTACTGCAGTTAGCGTGCTCCGTCCCCGACCGAGCTGACAGTTGATGACAATAGGCGCGTCAGACGCGTTGCAGCGAATCATGACCTCAATCAGTTCGCTCAGGTCAGAGAAATCCGGAGGGCGTTCCGCGGTGATGGGAATACGGGCATATCCAAGCTCGACACCGTCAGCGACGTGTCTACGCTCGGCCATGACCTCCTTGAGCACCATGACGTTCTCAGGGTCCACTTCTTCCCAGATGGGGACAACAGAACCATCGGGCGTCTCGGTATGAAGGAGGAGTCTGCTGGCAATTCAGTGATGGGACATGAGAATTGACCGTGAAGACTCACCGTCCACCAAAGGCGTGAACCTCGTTCACAACATCATCACGCAGTCTCTCTTCGAGCATCTCCAGACGTGTAGCTGAGATTCCGCCATAGTCTGCAAGAAAGGGCGGTTACTACGCGCTTTAGCGGGGCACTGCTTTGTACGCACCCTTCATGTTGCGAAGAGAGAACCGCTCTCGCCTCAAGCAGTAGGGCGCGCCGTTCACGTACACGATAGGCTCCTCACGCAAAGTGATCCACATAATACGTGAAGCCTCGGGATGTGCGGCGTGCACGCGACTAACGACCTCATCTATAGCCTCGAGCGTCGGCTGGCCGAGCGCATAGATATTCGTGCCAGGTATGTTGCGGAAGTTGATAGCGCCTCGCACACCGTGGGCAACATGGGACGAGCGACTGAGCCATTGGTCGGACTTGAGGAGGGTGCTAGAGGAGAAGCACGAATTACTGTGAGGTCTACGTAGAATCCAGATGATCCGGCTTACCCTTCCCGGAGGATGATACCACTGCGATTCTAGCCCACATCGTGATCAGACGGCGACGTGATCAGAGCGCGCACGACTCACCTTGACAACATGGTCAGAGTACTCGTCCCCAAGAATCTGTCCGCCTGCAATGGTGAGGTCACCTTGCTGCCCGGGCAGCAGTGCACGGTCTGCGGCACCGGTCCTGGAGAGAGCCGAGAGGTCGTTGATGGGTGCGAAGACGTTGAGCCTCGAGCCGTGCGACTTGCGCAGGAAGGTTACTTGACTGTGTACCGGTTCAGTTGCAAAGTTGCCGTGAATATTCATGGTAGCACTCACGTCCAGATCTCAGTGCGGGGCTGGTGGTGGAGCATCAGCGGCTGGGGGAAGGTATGCATGACTAATGAGTTACCTTGAGCCAGTCGGCGAATGTCTGTCTGAAGTCGTCTTGCATCTCGACATAATTAGCGAAGGCGATGGCAAAGAAGCTGAAGGCGCAATCTCTCAGACTGCTATCGCAACACTTGATATGAGACCTACTATTTCTCCAGCGACTTCACGGCCTTGCTCAGATATTTGTCCCGCTCCTTGTCATCTACTGCGGTGGTCAGGGAGTAACGAACCCGATTCGTGAAGATATCCTCGCGCAAGTTGACGACATGGTCGCCTGCATCACACGCGTAAGCATGTGGTGCTAGCGGGGAAAATATGACGTTAACCCACAGACGTCGATGACCTTGTCCACGAGTTTCTTCGCCTTTATGCCGTGCTCCAAGCAGCCAAGCAGACTCAGGATCACGCCGTAGTTACCCATATAAGCTTTGCGAAGCGCTTCGAGGAGCGAAGGGTGAGTGAGTAGCAGCTCTATGGCGGATTGGGAGTGCTTGGTATCGAGTTCTATAAAGGCAATCAGACCGCGCTCAGGGAAGATAACAACTCCCTCACGTTGCTGGAGAATGTACGTGATGCGCAGAAGAGACCGATTCATATCCTGCTGGGCGCTGGCTTGCTCAAGTGCTTGCAAGATCTTGGCATTGGTGGGCTACAGGAATCGATCATGAGAGCTTGAACCGCAAAGCCATCAGCGGCATTGGACTCACAGGTTGTGCTCGACCTGACGGCTATACAAGCATGTTCAGTCGCGTCGGTCAATCTCAAAATGATATACTCACCGTGCTGAGACCGGACTTAGACCCTACGGATTTCGCTGCGTACGGATCCTCCAGCCCGCGGTCAATCAGTTGCTTCCTACGCACGATGCACGCAGCCACCATGGCGAACGTCGTGCGTACAGCACCCATACCGCAGTTGAACACCAAAGCGGTAGAAAGGGGATCTGTCTCCTTGATGACGCGGAGGTATGCGTCCAGATAGTTGTCCTGTGCGAGACTGTGAGAGTTTAAAATGATTCGATAAGGACTGCTACCCACCTCTATGGGTCGGTCGGGAGAGATAGGGATACTGTGACAAATGAACACAATGCTCTCATGCACGCGGACAAGACGTACCGGTAGTACTAGAGTGCGTACACTGGGTGAGCGAGATGCAAGACGACGCAAGGACTGCACTGCAGGTTACCTCAACATTCCAGCCATCCTTCCGCATGTTCTCCATCAACTCTCGCTGCGTCCTGACGTTACCGCTGTCGACAGCAGTCCATGTTGGAAGAATAGCTCCTTCACCTTCGCCAGCGTCGGAAGCTGGCGGGGCTCGGGTTCAGGATGTTTCACGGAGCAGTCAGATCAGATGCCCGCCTCACCGACTTCATTGTGAGTCAATACCAAGCCGCCGTACCTGACGCAATGGTTACTCTCCATATGCAGTGAATGATGCCTGCACTCACTTGTTAGCTTCTGCGAGAATATCACTCTTCAAACGTCTCTCGATATCCTCGAGATTCTCCGCTCTATCAGACAGCTTCAGAGTCCTTCGGGGTTCGGAAGCATCGCGCAGGACGAAGGGACGACCAGAGATATAGACTTCGAGAGGGAAGAAGTAGAATCAACATGCATGCCGATAGTAGGAGATTTACGAAAGGGAGGTTGGTCGCCAACGCTCGCCACACTGCCGTTCTACCAGAACCGCTGACGTCTCGAGCTGCAAGACTAGATAAACGTACCAATAGGTTCCTCTCGGGTGCAGAACCATACGACGTGGGTGGAATTGGGCATGTTTGGCCGACAACGGAGCACTGATAGGATGGCTCGGAGCCCTTGGGTACGCGGTTGCGCAACGCCATACACGTTCAGATTGCCCTGCCTCGGCGCTCTGAAGTTAGGAGCCCCATGGACATTAATATCGAGGTCCAAGGCTCGCCCTACAGGATATTAATATTGTCTCACATCCACCATAGCTGAGATAGCAGGAAGTACCTGAAGGGTAATGATCGGTCTTGAGAATGAAGCCGCGAGAGAGGACGCTACCCGTCCGCGTCTTCACCACGGACGGTCCTGAGCGTTGTAGCTGAGGCATGAGGTCTAAAGGGGGCGTATCTGGGGTGCCCAAGGGTTCCGCAACGGAGCTACTTAACAGGCGCTGCCGCAGATCTCCCTCCACCGGTCTCCGCTGCAGGGCGGATCCGGGAGGTACCTGCGGGGGTGCAGAAGCGGGGCGATGTCCATTCGGGAGAGCGCCGTTCGGAGCACTCTGGTCCAACGACATTGGTATGTTCGGAACTAGTTTCTCCGAGGACTGACGCGAGGAGATAGAGAGGAGAAAGTTGGCAAGGGGGATGCGGGGAAGGGGGAAGGAGAGATGGAGGAGGTGAAATGCCTCCTACGGCGCCCAGTTAGTCGCGCACCGCGTCTTGACCGTGGCAGTCGCGCGTGCCTCGCGCGTGGCCCGCGTCAGTCACGCTCCGATCGTCCCAAGCCGCCGGCACTCCTCGAGGCTCGAGATAAACTCCCTTCGCAAGACGAAAGTCGGGAACAATGCATACTTCTACAGTGCGTGCCGTAGAGTTCGTAGTAGAGATACAGGATGACTAGACTGCTTCTGACCTTGCCCCCAGTGTGCAACATAAAACGAGCGAATCGATACAACGCACGAGGAAACCGAAAACCCAGGTCTACCGACGGAACATGAAGCACGTTCATGCCCAGCTGTCGATAAGCGAATCCCGCATCTCCCCAATGACTGCTGCCGAACTCTGGCCCTGCAATTCTGGAGGAATGACGTTAGTCTCCTCCGCAGATATCCCTTTGGACGTAAGGGGGACGCACTGAACGCTGCTTCAATGACGCTGATTTCGGTTGCCGTCGTATCAAGGCCAGTGAAGGCACACCAGTCGTTGACCACGAGACCTGCACCCAGTACGTCGGACCCACGGTTGACCGTGCCAGCCTAAGGGAAGGGTGCTATCAGATCGCGCATCCTAACGAGATTCTCCGAATGGCACATACCACGAGAGGCACTTGGAGCAGACTACTCAGCTCGTCCTGGTCCTGTATGCTGGTCTTCGGGTGGACAATGCCTCCCTGGTTCGAAATGACCGCATAACTTCCAACAAGGACGTTATCCGCGATCGTCTGTCGGAAGACTTCCACCTTCAGCACGTCCGCGATGATTTCTTCCGTCTCGCGATCGATGTCAGGATGCACGAGGGCGACGTAGTCGTTGCACGCGATGACGTTTCCGAGGGCAGAGAGCCGCTCTTCTACTCGCTGGATCGCGACGGCATCCGGAAGAGAATTACGGAGGTGCTGGAGTTCTTGATCGGTCGTCGTGGAGGGTACAAGCAAGCCATGGCGGTTGCCTTAGATCTGTCGCGTTAGTGAGAACATCCGGAGACGAAAAAGTGAGTGAACGCACCTGCTGTTAGCCGACCGACAATTCTCGTCCCACCAATGCTCGTGTGCACGATCGGGATGACCTCTCCGAGTTCGCTCTCGAACGCGGAGTAAAAGTTTGTGCTGCCTTGGATTGCACACAGGCAGTAGCTGTTCGTCAGCTTGGAGAATACGCCGATGTCACTGCTGTTTTCGAATTGGATGCCTTCGCGAAGAGGTCAGTCAATCTGCGCGTGCCTTCTCCCGCTTGGCGAGGGAACCGGAGGGACATACGGGTAGCCATTTTGCTTGAGGGGTATTCGTCTAAGTTTTTGAGGAGTCTAGAAGATTTGCTAGGAGATGTAAAGGAGGTGGTGTGAGCCGCGAAGGTGGGTTGGGCGAGCGGTTGGTGTGTAAGGATGAGGAACGGGTACAAAATATAAAACCTGGAAAAGCAAGTCACGCTCGGCTCCGCGCGATTGCGCGCTACGGTCCGTGGTACCTTCGCACCTCCACACGCTCTACTCGTACACTCTTGTCTCTGACTCGCTCGTACCATATGGCTACTGTTCCGGAGAGCTATCGCACAGGCGAAATACTCGAGTCATACATCCTTTATTAATGCTGCGAAGACGGGCAATGACTTGGACGCAGGGCCGGAGCCGGGGGTTCCAGCGTAGCGGCTTTTCCCCCTCGCTCTCGTCCAGCTATTGCAATACATGCGAGACACTGTATCCGGGATGAAGACCTGTTCCAATTGTCATCCTGAGATCGGCAAGACTTCTCTCGATATTCGCAGGGTGCATGTGTGTCCAATATCCTCCTCGGGGGCTCCCAATGTGCGCACCGACCAGGTTAGAGACACTAGATTGTGTGGACCTCGGTTCAAGCCCGGTGCGAAAGGATCTTCCGAATCCCATGGGTGAGATGTGCCACTTGCCGATGTATTATAAGGATTGGTGGACTCATCATCGCTTTCTATTATGGTCAGACTACAGTCTACTACCAGCGATGACTGGCATGCATTCAAGCTTCAAGCGCTGTTGGCTCGCGTTCAGCTCTCGTATAAGTTGTGTCGCGGTTGGAGTTTATGCACCCTGGACCGCGGCGGCGCTGAGGATAGCATTCGAGTCGTCTGCTCGAGCGTCCTCGAAACGCAAGGCCTATGGCCTAAGGGCCCGAGGGCCCGAGCTTCGAAGCTTCACGCGGGAACATGGCAGGCGAACGTATCAGACGCACATGGCGGACCTCGAGGATGTCCCCCTGTCCAACTCCAAGTTTCATCTCTGCCACCCCCTCCCCCTCGAGTCACTCTCATTCGCTCGAGCCACGTCGTACATACATAGGGAAAACAATGGTAGCACCCGACACAGAGACTTACAAGGGATTCGGGAGCGAAAGGATTCTGATACATCGGCCGACGGCGTATGGCGGTTAGTGGATAAAGGACAAGTACTAGTGACGTATGTAGCGGGCAGAGAGGAAGGGCTTCAACTGGTGCGATGGTAGCGACATACGGCTTGCATCGTACACCTGCCCTGTCGTGGAGCCAGGGGCGAGGGAACTGCAAGTGATCGTCAGGCAAGCATATGCACGACCCGGTGTGACGACCTACCTCACGGCAACGTGCAAACATTGGAGTCGATGATGGGCCGAGGTTGTCTGTTATCAGAGGTCGCATCCCATTGCATCAATCCCCATTCTACGACCTCCTTCTCGAGGGCGTGAATATCCGGCATCGGACGTAATGCGTCGGGTCATCATTGAGCAGCTTGACGATGTGAAGCGTCCAAGTACGACACGTGAGTGTGCTGTACCCGGGCGGGACCTGGTCGAGCGGAAAGGACTCCACAATCGAGGCAAGAGTCGTCTTCTGTGCCTTCTCCCTCTCTTCCATCTCGGCGGGATCGGAATGACCGATGCGCACCAAGCCGATCAGTAAGAAGGATTTCATGAAGCCACTCGCCAGGCCATGGTCGGCGATCCAACCCGGATCGGCGGAACGTATATGATATTTCTTGCCTTGGACGGGGGACAAGTGGTGGTAGAGACCCCAATGAAAATCCCGGATGGACTCATCTTCGACGTTGGGGCGAAGGAAGAGAATCAGGTAGATGCCGCCGACGATGAGACGCGTGTCGATGGGACTACGAGTAGTAGACATGGTGGGTACAGGAGGCAGGAGTGATGTGCTGGGGGTGCTGGGTCGCCAGCAGGTTGGCGGAGGTTCAGAGGGGGTCAGGGATGCAATATGACTTAGAAGCCGCTCACCTCCCCGAACGCGCACAAGAGAGCGAAGGGCCAGTATAGACAGCATGGTCATTCTGGCGGGCCAGTGGTGCAGCGAGCATCTGGCGAGGCGGCTGCTCGTGTGCTTCCTCCTCTCATGAGAACTGGGGTTCTCTTGGAATTGGACATTGCTGCCGGGGGCCTGTGCAATCAGCGAGGTCAGCTGAAAGGATCACGGCATCGTCTTGGGTATTTGGGAGGATACCAAGGGAATTACGTTCCAAGCTGAGGATAGAACGTTCGATCGGGAGGTCAAGTCGGAGTAGGTCGCCCACAGGAACAAACACCGTCAAACGGATGGAAGCTGATGTGTGAGCATCTGCAAGAGAGTCAGTGAGTCGGCGGCCGCAGGAGGGTCATGACTCTTGACTTCGAATGCATATCCTGTTGACGAAGCCTTCCCTTCCACGTGTTGTGTTGCATGACAATGGCTAGATGCCCGTATACCGCACACACTGTGGTCCTCCGCTGAGTTCGACTCGTCAATTTCGGATAGAAATCCCGAACACGTGGAACGTGCCTGTACACCGAGAGCATGGACTGGATGCAGGGTAGTTCATGAGCCGCTAACACATCCGGAGAGTAGCTGGCGGGATAAGAGGGTCGTCTAGGCGGCCATGAGTGCATGCCATGTGCTACGACGTCGGCAGCCTGTAGGGGGCCCGTGGGAAGCCTCCGACTGCAAGGTGATTCGAGCGCAAGAGTTCGATGCATAGTCTACGATTTCACACAGCAGACAAGGAAGATGGTCTCAGAGAAGCCGTGGGATACGCCTCGCGGCGATACATGTCAGTGACTGGACGACATGATGGCGTAACGCACGTACAGGTTACATAGACAGAGAGTCCGCGGTAAGAGCGAAGACTGCACGATACCCTGTAACCTCCGCTTCGTATATATCCGAAGCAACCCGCTTGCTCATGAACTGTCCCCAGGGGCGTTTGGGCAAAAGTGCCGTGACGCTGACCTCCCAGTATTCCGGAAGCCAGGCTGCGGCCTCCCAATCGAAGATACCGCAGACGTGCCCGTTCGCATCCACCATGATGTTATGCCGGTTCAGATCACCGTGTGTGAAGACGACAGCATGAGGAGGAAGAGAGAAGAATGCTTCAGCTGCTGCGATAGAATTCTTCCTTCCGGCGGTGTTCGAGAAGTGTCCGATCTTGCGAAGCACTTGGTGGAACGCGGCTTCGTCTTTACATGGGGGGAGAGGTGATGCTGGAACCATGGGTCCGCACACAGGTCCACCGTCGACACCGCAGATTGCATCACCCCAGGGGCTGGCGAAGCGACGCATACATGTGAGAATGCGTACAAGGTCGTCTCGCACCAATTCGAAGTTGACAGCGTCGTCGTCAATCATATCCAGTTCGATTCCGGGGAGCCGCGTCATGAGCATAGACGGCATGGCGTACGGATAGTGCGGAGGGGGCTCGCCAAAGGAGATGAATCGAGGAGCTGGAACGCCCATGGCGCGCGCAAGGTTCATCGCGAGGCCTTCCTGCTCACGTAGCCGGGGAGCGTTCTTCAGCAGCAGGCCAAAGGGAAGAATGTAAACGGATGGCTGCTGGGGTATACCACGTAGGCGACAATACCAAACGGACAATGGTTTCAATAGCCACTCGTGGACGTAAAACCAGAATTTCCGAGTGTGTGGACTGGAGAGACGCCCTACAGGAGGGCATTGCAGCAAGTTCTGCTGACGAAGAGCAGGAGGAAATAGCGGCTTCAGGGCAGTAGGCATAGTGGCGTCGTCAGCCAGGGAGTCGACGTCGTGGACCGCGGCGAACTTATTAATATGACTAGCGCTCGAGCGTAAGCTTCAAGTTCAAGCGTACAGTATGCATATATTATGGGGTTGAACCGTGTCACTTACCCCTCATATAATCGGAGTTTGTGGAGGATACAAGACTCCATACGCGGTGGCTATCACAACATGACCGCGGCGTGACCATTCGACAGCTTTCTCGTCCCCCAGCATCCTCCGTTTGTTGGCCCGCAGCTTCGCTCTCTCATCTCCCTTGTGCACCGTATGCCTGGGCTTGGCTCGTCTTCACCATCCTGGCGGAAGCTCTATGACGCTTTCCCTCTTAGCGCCAGATACTCCGCGAAGCCTCGAAGCTGTCGTGCTTACATCGCGTACTCGACTCTGAAGGCCGTACGGCATGTGCACACAAGCCGCCTCGAGCCTACGACTAGCGTAGAGAAGATACTGCTCGATACCATAAGGGTACGTAGGATGTACATGATAGGGCTATTGTACTGTGGTATCCGGAGTCCGCGTCCACTTGGCGGAGGCCTATTTCGCCATAGTCTACATCAAGCCGCAGGATGTCAGCAAGCCTCCTTTTGTGCCGCTGTATGCTCCCGGGCGCCTTGTTCAACTACGGAGCGCATTCTGATAGCTACGGCATTCGATGCTGAGTTATGCTGAACATCTCAATAGGCTACAGGCCCACTGTCATTTGCGGCATATGTGCAGATGTGTCTATCTCACCCGACGGCAGGGTACTATATGAAGACGTCAAAACCCGTGATAGGATCCGAAGGGGACTTCATCACCAGCCCGGAAATAAGTCAAGTTTTCGGCGAGGTGAGTCATTATATGTGGCCGCAGGGCGGGAGTGATAACGACCCTCCAGCGCTGTACGTAGCTCCTAGGAGTATGGCTCCTGTCGCAGTGGATGTATGCGGGTTCTAGTCGAGATATTCGCCTACTTGAGCTCGGGCCGGGGCGTGGCACGCTGATGCATGACGTCCTAAGGGTTGGCTGTACTACAATTCCAGGTAGTGACCGGTTGAACTCATCGGACGGTCCAGGTATTCTCTCAATTCCCGGCCGCTCGCTCTGCCACCAAGGAGATTCACCTCATCGAGACAAGCCCGACTATGCGGAAAGCCCAGGAAACAAAGCTATCTTTCCTGACCCAGACGCACGGATGGGATTTGCACTGGCATGACGGCCTTGACCAAGTCCCGCAGGATAGTCACAAGTTCACCCTTGCCTTGGCTCATGAGTTCTTCGACGCTTTGCCATTCCATCTTTTGCAGGTAAGCTGTCCTGAAGGACGCGAATTCCGGTGACTGAGGGCTTTGACGATTTGACTGCAACAGAAAACGCATCACGGGTGGCAAGAGGTGTTAATTGCTTCAGAGCCAGATCCTGCAGCGCCGACCGTCCTCAAGCCCGGAGAGCAGTCTCCCCTAGACATACCGTCTAAGGCGTCTGTTGCAAATGCTGGAGGACCCTTCCGACAAGTCTTATCCCCGACCCCGACGCCATCTTCGATGCTGCTTGGGCTGTCGTCCGCCCGCTTCCAGAAGCTACCCGTAGGCTCCCGTATTGAAGTCTCGCCTGCGTCGTTCAAGGTCGCTCGCAGGCTAAGCGAGCTGCTCCATGATGCAGAGTCAGAAGGGTCTCGTTCTGCTGGCAGCGCTCTCATCATCGACTACGGGGGTGAGAAGGTCTATGGGAACTCCTTCCGGGTGAGTCGCTGTGGCCGGCGAGTGCAGAAGAACCGCATCTCATGAGGCACCTATAGGCGTTCAAAGACCACAAGATCGTCGACCCATTCCACCGCCCTGGAGAGTGCGACCTCACCGTCAACGTGGACTTCACCTATCTGAAGGAGGCCAGTGCGGAGTTAGGTGCGTATCTCATCGCTGCGTCTCTCACGGCCCCCTCATTGTGCACAGCTACCTCGCACGGGCCGCTCTCTCAAGCCATGTTCTTGCATCGCATGGGCCTCCAGGCGCGACTCGATGCCCTCAAGTCCTCTGCCAGCGACGAGGAGCGCAAGAAGCAGATCGAACAAGCGGCGAAGAGGCTGGTGGACCCGACCGGCATGGGCACGCAGTACCAGATCATGGGCCTCACTGGGAAGAGGAAGACCGCGCTCACAGACGAGGAGCGATGGCCTTTCGTAGAGGTGCAGAACAGAGCGCAGAACACAGAGGCTGGTGAACACTGAGTGGCTTCTGTGCATTACGGTCACCTCTGGATCTGCCAACGGGCTACGCATCATGTCACACCCTTCTTGATATTGTATGGGCATTCTAATGGTGATCATTCGATGAAGGTTGGCTAGCGTAAGGTGTACTCCTGCATAATTGGCTGTCCGTTCGGAACACCTACCCGGGAAACCGGAGGCGCACACCTTCCTCTGAGCCGCTCGACGGTGAGTGATATGTCGATGAACCCAGCGAAGTGGCGGTTCGTCCGGCACCTACGCATGACGGCAAGAGCGGTGACGCCACTCTCACACTCCTTGCATCGCCTACTCTATACTACGTCACGCACACCTGAGAGACCCTGTGTCTGATGCTGGCGGCATCCGATGACGGCAATGTATCAATGGCGGTGAACATGCAGCGCGAATGAAGCGCGTAGGCCAGAGGCGAGCGGGTGTGCACGCGGGAGAGACGCTGGTCAGAGTGCCAGAGATGCGAGTGTCGATAGATGTGGGTTGTTCTTAGTGAGAGCAAAACATCGACTGGTTCTTCATGAGCCATCGACAATTCTTCGCTCTGCACCGCGGTCTGACGTTGCACGATAAGTGAAGGCTCTCGATGGGAATACTTTCGACAGAACACGACATACGGGATATGGCATACACTCTGGAGCGAATCCGACGGTCGTTGTGGCTACGGCGATCGACGACTTTCGCTGCCGTGCCGTGCTTTGCGACGTGGCGAGAGGGAGCCTGAAGTGTGTCTTCGTTTTCGGCTGCGCTCTTGTCCGTCGTCGCCTTCTCGGTCCTTGCTACGGCGGCGCTCTTTCCGCCTGCGCTTCTCGTCATCCTCGGACTCTGGGCGTGAACGCCGCCTTTTCCGCTCCCCAACTTCGTCGTCTTCCGGATGGGCGCTGCTGTTGGCGCGCTCCTCTCGTCTCCTCGCCGCTTCCTTTTCCTTGTTGCGCTTGTACATGAGTTTCTTGACGCATTTCGGGCACAATACGACCTTCACTAGCGCGAACTTGCTCTCCCCATGCTCGAGATATGAGAAAGGCAGCTCGAGGGTCGTGAGAGCGGGCCGGATGTCGTCGCCTTCCTCTGGAAACTCTTTGTGGAGAGGGCAGCGAGTGTTCCCGCAGGTTGTCTCTCCCGCTCCTGAGAGGACCTCTTCTTCCGTGCGCCATCGCAAGGCAAACTAGACCGGGATGGGTGAGCGCCTCAATGCGATCCTACGGCAAACTGAAGGAAGGTCACTCACGTTTCCAGACTTGTAATGCTTGAGATCACAAACAGCGTACTCTCGATAAAGCGACGAGTAGTACTTCTTGGCCAGCCTCTCATCCCAGGGAAGCTGGCTATCATCCACTTCGTCGTCTTCGCGGAGAAACCTGCGAAAGGCCACATGAGGACTTCTCCGATCGTACTCGTCGTGGCTTGGACGCGGTTGTCCTTACTTGTGAGAGCTCTTGAGAATGTCGAATTCAGTGCTGCCCGACGGTCCACTTCCATTTGTGCGTATCAGAGACATGATGCAACGGGTCGAGAGTGGGTTGAGGGAGAGGTAGAGTAGCAAGCAAGCGACAAAGAGTATGAAGGCCAGTGCTTACGCCTGATGCCTTGAAGCACAGCGCAACGATCGCGGTCAAGAGACAGTCGTGGTGGCTGAGGGAACAGGGACTCATCCGGGTGATCGAACGCGCGCGTGACTTCAGTCACGCCGTTCTGTCACACGGTGCATGTCACGCGTACGCAAGGATTATGGCGGGCGCTTGTCGGTCTGAGGTTTCTAGTCCCTTCATCCTGGTCGACCCTGCTCTTGCGCCTTCATCATGTCCCAAGAACCGCAGGCATTGTACGCGACCGACGAGGTGCGAAGCTGGTTGAGGTAGCTGGAGAGCTTGCTAATGGAAGACGGAGTAGTATGGCAGGCCGTTCATCATCCTGCGTGAGCAGGCCAAGAAGACGAGGAGCCATGGTATTGAGGCGATCAAGGTAAGTTGTGCAGTTCTGTCCTCTCTGCATTTTCCGCGTACTCACCGATATTTAGTCACACATCCTCGCTGCCCGTACTGTCGCGAACATCATCCGCACTTCCCTTGGTCCAAGAGGTACGCGTAGCGCAGGATAAACGACGCGTCCCGCTCACTCGACCATTTGAAGGTCTCGACAAGATCCTAATCTCTCCCGATGGCGATATCACCGTAACAAACGATGGCGCGACTATCCTCTCGCAAATGGAAGTCGAACACCAGATTGCGAAGCTCCTGGTGCAGCTCTCAAAAAGCCAAGACGATGAGATCGGCGACGGAACGACGGGTGTAGTCGGTGCGTGTGCCCAACCCGACCTATATAATCTAGCCGACTAAAAGAGGCTGCAGTGCTTGCCGGTGCACTTCTTGAACAGAGTGAAGAGCTCCTGGACCGCGGCATCCACCCTATCCGGATAGCAGATGGCTTCGACCGCGCGTGCGCGGTCGCCGTTGAGCAGTTGGACCGTATCTCCGATCACGTCCGCTTCTCCAAGAACGATACCTCAAATCTGCTCAAGACTGCTATGACAAGTCTTGGCAGCAAAATGTACGTACATCTTGCTTCGCCCCAGAGCGCTCGACTATGCAATTCCCGGGTACTAAAGCTGACCGCCTCATAGTGTGTCTAAGGAGCACCACCAATTCGCCGAGATTGCAGTAGAAGCCGTGATGGCAGTGGCAGATCTCGAGCGCAAGGACGTTCCCTTTGACATGATCAAGGTCGACGGCAAAGTCGGCGGGTCGCTTGCAGACACCAAGCTCATCCGCGGCGTTCTCATCGACAAGGATATGTCGCATCCCCAGATGCCCAGCAGCGTGCGCGACGCGAAGATCGCCATCCTTACGTGTCCGTTTGAGCCGCCTCGCCCTAAGACGAAGCACAAGTTGGACATCACGAGCGTGGAGGAGTACCGCAAGCTTCGCGACTATGAGAAGGAGAAGTTCCAGGATATGATCAAGCGTGTCAAGGACACTGGCGCGAACCTCGTCATCTGTCAGTGGGGTTTCGACGACGAGGCGAACCACTTACTCATGCAGAACGACCTCCCTGCTGTGCGATGGGTTGGTGGACCTGAGATCGAGGTTTGTTCCCTTACCTCCTCTGCCATGGCCTTGCATTGACGATGTGTCCAGCTGATCGCGATTGCGACAAACGGTCGGATTGTACCTCGGTTCGAAGATCTCACTCCTGAGAAGCTCGGTCATGCCGGCGTCGTACGGGAAGTCACCTTCGGTACCACGCGCGACAAGATGCTTGTCATCGAAGAGTGCGCAAACGCCCGGACTGTGACGGTCTTCGTGCGCGGCTCCAACAAGATGGTTTGTCATGGTCTTCTTGGATAGTCGCGGGCAGGGCTCACCAGGTATCTCTACAGATTGTCGATGAGGCCAAGCGTGCTCTGCACGATGCGATCTGCGCAGTGCGCAACCTCGTTGTGGACGACCGTGTCGTGTATGGCGGTGGTGCAGCCGATATCAGCTGCTCGCTCGCTGTCGGTAAGGCCGCAGATGAGATTCCGTCCATCGAGCAGTACGCGATGCGTGCCTTCGCTTCCGCACTCGATGCCATCCCTCTCGCGCTCGCCGAGAATAGTGGTCTTTCGCCCATTGAGACGCTCGCCGAGGTGAAGAGCCGACAAGTGAAGGAGGGTAACCCGACCCTCGGCATCGACTGCTTGGGCAAGGGCGAGAATGGTATGACATATGATTCTCTTCCCCTTGCCAAGTTAGCTTAAACTGCACCAACCCTAGACATGAAGAAGCAAAATGTGTACGATCCGCTCATCTCGAAGAGGCAGCAGTACCTGCTTGCGACGCAGCTCGTACGGGCAGTGCTCAAGATCGGTAAGCAGTTGCACGGTAATGATGAGCTGGATATTGACTTCTTTTATCTGATATCCAGACGACGTGATCACGGCTGGGGAGCTCGACGCAGAGTAATTCAATGTAAACTAGATGCAGCTTGCTATCATTTTGTCTCGCAATTTGGTCGCGCTGTGACGCGGCTGCAACCAACAACGCGCCAGCGTCCTCTCACAACCGTACCGCTATACCCTGATACGTTCGAATGCACGGACACGGCGAGCTGTCGATTGACGCCAGCTTCTGCTGCCTCAGTTGAGAGGACAGGGTGCTCCATGTCATGCTACATATCTTGTGGTGCCAACCATGATGGGCCGTAGCCTTGCATGTGCCGAGTCCATGTTTATGGACGAGGTCGTACACATGGAGTTGGCCACCGTGTTAGTGGACGTAGCGCCATTGCAACGTTGTATATCACTGGTATCTGAGGTGATCCGCGATGGCTCCCGGTGCCCGTTTGGTAGCCTCGTGTTGCGGGCGCTTCACCAACACCGTCCGCCGAGTTTGGGCACAGCGGAGGCTTCCTCCTCTCTCCTCTCATCCACCTCCTGTTATGACTTACGTGGCTCGCTGAAAGCTCTTAGATACATCGCAAGTCTGCATCCTGCGGTTCGCCGAGGATTCCGAAGTCTCCTTCCTACCCGTCATAGGCTCAAACCTGAGGTACATGCATCTCGACAATAGAGGGTGTAGTTGATACTCGATACTAGGTCGTTCTACCCGGCTTAGCCGCCCTGCACGCTGTAGATCCCTGCGAGGATGCTCATTTCATCATCTGGTCCCTGACTCCGCAGAGGAGGGTTTTGTCCCGTCGATTCGGACACGAGTCCCCCTTTGCTTTGGTGCACGCGTTCCCACGCTCGTGCCCCAAGCGCCCGCTCTTAGCCCTACAACGAGTGAGTGCAGTGAGTGCAGGAGTTCGAACCCCACAGCTCTCTCTCTCCCCCGGAGTGTCTTGCAGCTCGCTGATCGTCAGGACATGGTCGAGTTCAGTGATCCCGAGTACTTCAATAATACATAGTATGGACAATCTCGCAGTCCGCTGAGCTCGTGCTAGTAAGCTTGTATATCAGAATTGTACCTACTGCAGCTGCAGGTGGATCGTGACATTATGTATATATGATACTGCCCCAGTTTTGATAGTGAACTATCACAAGTGTACATGCCAATAAATATAGGGGTAGTCAGAGTACGTGATTTTGGGCCGATTCTCGAGGTGATTCTCTGGCGATTTGAGGTCCAAGAATCGTGGGAGAATGAAGTGTTACTCTGACCACCCCCTCCTGACAACACGATTTTCAGCTCGATTCGAAGGCGATACTGAGACAGTTTGAAGTTGTCTGTTATGTGCCAGACAGAGGGAATCCTGTGTAATTGACTTACTACCCATTCCATGAGTAGCTCTTGCAGATTCCAGTACATATATACATGATAGTGCCATAGACTCTCTCGCGGTGAAGAGTTAGGACACCAGTGAGTGCAAAGACCAGCAGTACGATGGATTCTGGTCTTTAGCGCTTGCCCATGCGAAGACCTGGGGGCTGTTGCGAGCTCGAGAATGCTCAATCTTCACGGTTCAGTGAGCTTGGACGTGCCGCAAAGCAGCCGGAAAGCTGGCTGGAGGGAGAATTGCGGTCACAGAATTGTGATTCTGAGTGTCGCTGCAACTCCAGAGTCGCAGCGCCGATTCCGCACGATTCTGGCGAAGGAATCGCGTCCGAAATCGTTTCCTCGAATCGTCCCAGAAAGGCTGTGAAATCGCCCACTCTGACTACCCCATCTCAGTCCGGGCGCGTGGCCGCAGGAGAGATGTGCCGCGCAGTGGCGAACTAGTAGATGATATCTTCCGTAACTCTTCGCCGGTGTTTCAGCAAACGAGTACCAGGGTATATTTCGGGAAGAATTTGACAGCGGGTGGAGTTGAAGTGGGCAGGTTTTTATCCTATCAAATGTTCTGCATGATGAAGAAGAGACACGAGCGAGTGAGTAGGACACATTCGAGCACATCCAATCACTGACATGACAAGTTTGCTGACGCGCGATATCGTGTGCAGCCACCCAGGGACGGTACATCATGTAGCAACATAAGCAGGCCCTGTGCGGACCTGTCAGCTGCACTACCCAATCATAGACAAGTCGGAGCTCTTTGCAGCCACACTGTGATCGTAGTCGAAGAGCGCTACAGGTCTAGGGAACCCAACCCTTTGACTTTACAAACACATTGAGTACAGAGGAAACTCACAAATGTTCTGCCGCAGCGGGCTCAGTTCATGTGCAGGTCATTTCGTGCAGCAAGCAGATACAGTACGAGCTCGAGGGCATACTTACTCCAATCTTCAGGTAAAGACTCGAGACTTACTACTAAGCGGGTAGCCTGTATAAAACCGCTCGAGTCAGTGGACACCTTTGATGCCAAACATTCAGACAGAGTAGAGGTGAGAGCGTCAGACCAGTAGTACAGCGGAGCGCATATCCCATGCGCAGATGGTCAGACAGAGTTCGCCACTGGATGCAAACAGAGCGCTTCATGGAGACGGAGTCGGGGACTGGCGCTTGCGCCGTTACGATGAGGTTAGCCTCGTAGCTTAGAGGCTCCGATGCCCTCGAACCTCATTACTCATCGCTTGCGCAATTCGAACCTCACAAAGTCGTATACCCCAGGACCAATTCCGCATCACTCTTCTCATTCCCTGAGCTGGCTAGGGTTCGGTCGTGCCCCTCCGCAAGGAAAGCCTTGTGTATGACATCGCCATCTTGCCGCTATCATCTTCTGATCCCCGGAGTAGCACTCACGAAAGACCACCATCCAGCAATTTGCAAGTCTCAGTGGCCCCAGACATGTGTCCTCGGATGCAATGGAGGGCTGAAACAGGCGGTTTCACCGCTCTGCAGCGCTCCCTCGCCTCATGGCGCCGATCCCATCCGGAGTTATCACTCAACGGAGTCGCGTCCATCAACTGCTGCTTCCTGAAGTCCTGAGGTGAGGAGATCCGAGGCTGGGGTCACTACAACGGTACCCCTTCGCCGAAGACACGCGCAAATCCCTTGCAGCCTAGCGTATTCGCCTCATGGGTCAGCGTCCAGCTCAACGACACTGTATACTCCGAGTCTATAAAGGGACTCGGTCATAGCCTCTGCATCCCAAAGATACCCCTCAGGTAGCTAGCTCCTCAGAAGACACCCATGGCTCTAACAGAACAGGTCGTCGCGTCAGCGGACGGTACGAGGATATTCGTCGAATCCACTGGGGATCCCACCAAAGCCGCCATCGTCTTCGTGCATGGCCTGTCGTCTAGCGCGTTGGGTTGGGACAGCCAGTTTACGGATCCGGACTTGCTTCGCGACTTCCATCTCGTGCGGTACGACATGCGGGGACACGGCAGGAGCGGAAAACCGCTCGATCCAAGCCAATACGAGTCGAGACGCTTCGCTGAAGACTTCAAGGCAGCTTGCGACGCTTGTGAGGTGAAGAAGCCCTTCTTCGCCGGCTGGAGTCTTGGAGGTGATCGCCTTCCTCCCATTGGCATTTGCTGTCCTCGCTGACCCAGTCCGCGCCGTCCGCTACAGGTTGCGTGGTCGTGGATATCGTGGCCGCCCATGGACCTTCCTTCCTCTCCGGCGTGCTCTACATCGGCGGAGGTGTCCTTTCGCTCCCCAAATACCACCCCCAATGTGCCACCCCCTTCATCAACACCTTGATCCCACAGCTCTTGTCGACCGATCCAGATGACGTCTCACGCGCAGCGGAGGCCTTCGTCGACTCCTGCACTGCTCCGGGAAAGCTCCTGCCATACCCGCAGAAGCTGCAGTGGCTCGGGGCATTTGTTGCGCAACCAAAAAGCGTGCGGGTCCTGAACATATCGCGCGCTCAGCCGTACGAGGTGTGGGAGCAGCATGCCCGCAACCTCCCGGTGCTCATCGTCCAAGGCACGGAGGATCAGCACTGTTTGTACGAAAACATGATCCGGCTCGCAAAGGAGGTTTACGACGATGTCGAGGTGAAGATGCTCGAGGGCATAGGACACAGCCCATCCGTGGAGAACCCCGCAGAGACGAACCGGTATATTCGAGAGTGGGCGAACAGGATTGCGCGCGGACAGGCAAGTAGTCCCTCTTCGGCGCTCGATTCATGTACTGATCAACGCTGTTACTACCAAGGCAAAGTAGAGTCCTCTCATGTATCGTACTCTATGCATGCCCCAACTCTCGACCGATCGTCATATTCCACCGAGCGCGTCGGCACTGAACAGAAGTGAGGTGCCAGTAGCGGCGTTAGATTCCAGCGGGCTGTTTGGTGTGCCTTCCAGAGGTAGATCGTAACTTGAACGGTCTGGCGGTCGGACTCGCGGCAGGGTAGAAGCCCGAGGAAGGATTTAGTCATCGCGGCAACGAGAGCCCTCTCCGTCGCACATCAAACTTTATACACATACGCGGAGATGATCTAGGGAGCACCTGCCACGAAATGACGCTCCTCATCATCCGATTCATTGCTGAAGGACCGGGAGTTGACAGGAACGACGATGCTGCCCATGAGTTTCCCGACCCCGGAGTGTGCGGTCGTTATACCTGGTGAGTGCAAGTCCGCAGGGCGATAGCTATCGAGTGAAGTGGGGGCCAATAGTGGAGGCACAGCGGCGCTCACACTTGCTGCTACTTTACACAGAGATACACCGTCCGAGCCTCCCCTCGAAGCAGACCTCTATGAGGTTGAACAATAAGTCAGGACTGCTGAGCGTAAGGAGTCTCCTATCTCGGATCTGATATGTGTTGACTAATACAGCGGTGTCGGACTTGGGGCAGGCGGTGTCTGCCAGCTTCCTGCGACGCTCCCCATCGTGTCTTGGAACCAATGGCGTTCGGAACTATCGCTCGACAGTCGCCTCTATTAGGCGCATTTCCTTTGCCAGTGGTTCCTGAGGTCAGGAGACAGGGACATTTGCGCAAATAACCCTTTCCGGAAAAACATGCAAATCACTGCGGTTTCCTGCAGTCTGACCGCTGACTAGCGGCTAGCACGATGGCACAACGTACTCCGCGGTTATAAAAAGCAGCACGTCGCGATCGGGTCTCTAGAGAAGGCCGCACCACCCACAACTCGCCCCTCGGACATCCCATGGCTAAAGCGGAGCACATTGTTACTTCAGCGGACGGCACCAGGATTCTCGCCGAATCGACTGGGGACCCCTCCAAGCCCGCTATCGTCTTCTTGCACGGTCTGTCCTCCTGCTCGGTAGCGTGGGACAGCCAATTCGCGGACACGGACTTGCTACGCGACTTCCACCTTGTGCGATATGACATGCGGGGACACGGCAGGAGCGGGAAGCCGGTCGATCCGAAGTACTACGAGTCGATACGGTTCGCGGAGGATTTCAAGGCAGTCTGCGATGCCCTAGGGGTGAAGAAGCCCTTCCTCGCTGGCTGGAGCCTCGGAAGTAAGGGAATCGTCTCCTCCTGTTTTCGCGTAGCTAATTTCCTCCGCGCTTCCCTATGTAGGCTGCGTGGCAGTGGACATCGTCGCCGCTTACGGACCGTCTTTCCTCTCCGGCGTGCTGTACATCGGTGGAGGCGTCCTCTCAATCACCAAGTACTTCCCTCAATGCGTCAGCCCCTTCATCAGCAGCCTGACTTTGCAGGTGATGTCGACCGACCCGGACGACGTCTCGCGCGCGGCCGAGGCCTTCGCCGACTCCTGCACTGCTCCGGGGAATCGTCTTCCTTGGCCTCAGAAGCTGCAGTGGCTCGGGGCGTTCGTCGCGCAACCGAAGAGCGTGCGACTCCTCAGCATCTCGCGTGAGCAGCCGTACGGGGTGTGGGAGCAGCAAACCCGCCACCTCCCGGTGCTCATCATCCAAGGCACAGAGGATAAGCACTGTTTGTACGAGAACATGATCCGGCTCGCGAAGGAGGTGTACGACGACGTCGAGGTGAAGATGCTCGAGGGTGTAGGACACAGCCCGTCCGTGGAGAATCCCGCAAAGACGAACCGGTACATTCGCGAGTGGACCAACAGGATCATGGCTAGACAGGTAGGTGGCTTCTCTTCTCGTTTGGTCGATTGTGTACTCATTGACACTCTATTCGCTCAGGAAAAGTAGACTCCTTCTGAATCCATGTAACATTCTCATCGGTATCGTGTGCATGAATCAAATACTCCACCGATCGTCCCGTCGTCCAGAGTCTTCTGAAACAGAGATTAAAGATGCGGCGACAGCCAAACACGCGCGTCTGGTACGCCTACCTATCAGAGGTAGACTAGAATTGGAAGTTCGGCATTCGGCATTACAGGTTTTCGTCGAATACAGTATCCCCAAAATTCACTGTCGCTATCTGGTAAGTGCAAGTGAACGCGGTAACGTCTACACACTGAATCGGAAGGCTAGCGGAGGAGGTATAGCCGGGCTCACGCTCGCTGCCACTTTACACAGATATACGCCGGCCGATGCACCCATCGAGGTCAACATCTACGAGGCCGACGCAGAGGTCAGGACGGTCGGAGCAGGCATCACGATTTGGCCCCGAACATGGGCGATTATGCGAGAGCTGGGCCTGTACGACGCCCTGTGGAGTGTGACGGTGCAAGGCTCCGGCGAGAGTCTTGACGGGAAGAACGAGTCCGAATTGAGTGAGCAGAGACGACACACGTATGCTGGAGGGACATGCTGAGCCGACCCCTCGCCGTAGAGCCTGCCTTCGTTGCACGCAAGGCCAACCAGCCTAGCGACGGGTACACCTACGCTCGCGTACTCGCCCCTAGTGAGCATCAATCTCCCCGTGGTACGACATCGGACTGACCGGCAGTTTACCTACAGATGGCTCTACCACCACGCACAGACGCGACATGATCGACGTCTTCCTCAGCCGCCTCCCGCCATCCTATACGCTGCACACCTCCAAGCGGCTCAAACGATACACACACTCCAGCAACGCCTCGCAGCCTGAACCTGGGCCGGTCACCCTCCACTTCGAAGACGGCACGACGGCGCACGCAGACGTCCTCCTCGGCGCCGACGGGATCCACTCCGCCACACGGTACGCGATGTACGAAGAAGCGCACCTGCGTGAATGCGTTGTTGCTGGCGCGAGCGGTGGGTGGCAGGAATGCGACCGATGCAAGGCTGCGATGCCCGTCTGGACCGGGGTTCATTCGTACCGATGCTTGATCCCGACGGAGGAGTTGTACGCGTTGAACCCGGAGCATACGACTAGGAGCATCGGGTCTGTGCTCTGCGTGAGCACACCTCTCTTTCATCACGTAGTTTTCTTTGCGCTCACCTACCTTTGGGGGCTCGTAGTACTCCGGCAAGGACAAGGTAGCGTAACGTCTGCATATCTTGTGGGATGTACAACCCCAGCTGAACGTTTCCGTAGCACATCATAACATACCAGATCTCAGGCGGCGCGTTCCTCAACTTCGTCGCCATATGCAGGGTGCCAGGCGGGGAAGGCGCGCCGTACAAGTCCAAGTGGGTCACCGAGGTCCCGAAGGAGGAAGTGCTCTCGCAGTTCGCGGGCTGGGAGCCTGAGGTGCAGCAGATGCTCCAGGTAGTGTTCACGTACTCCTGAAGCTCTCTGGAATCTGCTGATTGTGTGTAATGGACAGTGCGTGCGGAACCCGACGCGGTGGGCGGTCCACGTCGTCGAGGACTTGCCGTTCGCGGTTCGGGAGAACGTCGCGCTTGTGGGAGATTCCGTGCGCACACGAACTCTATACTCTGTCTTCTGCTCGGACGCTGACGCACCATGCTAGATGCATGCCATGCGCCCAAACTTCGGCGCAGGCGGCGGACAAGCCATCGAGGTGCGTTCCATCCCCTCAGTCGCGCTGCACCTTTGAACGCAAACTAACACGAGCACACCTGCCTTGATGAAACAGGACGCATACATCCTCGGCCGCCTCCTCGCCTCCCCCCGCCTCACACGCGCCCACATCCCCGGCGCGCTGCAGATCTACGAGCGCGTCCGCCTGGCGTTCACGACCGCCATCGCGCGGCGCGCGCGCGAGGTCGGGCTCATGTACGAGTTCAACGCGCCGGGCTTTTACTCCGGGGAGGAGGGGCGCGAAAAAGGAGAGGATGAGGAGGAAGAGGAGTTGAATAGGTTGGGGAGGAGGATACGGGAGATGTGGGAGTGGCAGTGGACTGAGGGCGTGGAGGGGCAGTGGGTGGAGGCGGAGAGGGAGTTGGACGCTTTGGTTCGAGCTGGGTGATGCTTGGGGGTTATATGTAAGGGTACAGGGTACAGGGATTGTCCGTGGGATGTAAGAGTACAAGGTATACCTGGTCTACACGGGGTCGTCTTCTGATGCTTCGCGGAAGTGGGTGAACCAGCAGTTCACTCTTCCCAAAACTTCGGGTTCATCGCGCACTCCTTCGCCATCTCGAGCTACATCAACCTTCATCAGCACCTCACATTCCGCCCAAACACACGCCCTACGCACCTGTTCGTCCGTCCGGCACACCAACACCCTCTTCCCGTCCTCCTTCTCCCTTCCCACATCCACGACCGCGCCCTCCCTCTTATCCACCTCCCCGTTCGCCTTCTCGTCCAGCGCAAAGCCCAGGCACTTCGCCCTCTCCACGACAGCCTCGCGCAGCTCCACGCTCTTCTCGCCAATCCCGCCCGCAAACACCAGCGCGTCGACCTCCCCTGCGAGCTTCACATAGTACGCGCCCAAATACCCCACGATCCTATCCAAAAACAGCTCAAACGCGAGCTTCCACTTCCCCTCCTCCCCCTCCTTTCCCTCTCCCTTCGCGCGCCGCTCCTCGACCCTCCTCATCTCGCGCACGATCTCCCCAAAGTCCGTCGTCCCCGTGAGCGCCGCCCACCCGGACTTCTTGTTCAGGATCTCCTCCGCCTGCGTGACGTGCACGTCGACGGCGGCGGAGCGGTCGTGCGTGATGCGCCCCGCGCGGTTCGTGTAGTGGAAGATGAGCGACGGGTCGATCGCGCCGCTGCGCGTCGCGCCCGGGAGCCCGGACACGGGCGTGAGCCCCATCGTCGTGTCGAGCGACTTGCCGCGCTGGATGACGCACATGGACGCGCCGGAGCCGAGGTGCATCACGATGAGGTTGGTCTGGGACGGGTCTTTCTTGAGGAACGAGCTGACTGCTCGCAGGATGAACGCGTCTGCACGCGAGGTCAGAGTCTGCCCAAAATTTGACATACAGTCCATCTACTCACAACTCAGCCCATGAAAACCGTACTTCTTCAGACCGCGCTTCTTCGCGACGTCCTGCCGGATCGCATACATGGATATATGCTCGGGCATCATCCGGTGGAAGGAGGTGTCGAAGTACGCGATCGAGTGCGCGTCCGGCAGCTCGTCGATGCACGCCTTGATCACCGAGAGCGCGCCGCCGTTGTGTCTGTACGCGAAGTCTTCAGTAAGGGTACAGAAACAAAAGACACAGTAAGCCAGGGTGTCACCACGCACAGGGGAGCCAAATCCGACAACCGCTCGATATAATGGTAGCTCTCGTCCGTGATGATCACCGGCTCGAAGTAGTCTCCGCCATGCACGACGCGATGGCACACATGCACGATCTCCCCTCTATCAATGCTCGCCTCCCTCTTCAAATACTCCAGGAAGTGCTGGAACGCCGACGCGTGGTCCCTGATCGCGCTCACAGGCTCCTTGGACGCCTCGCGGCCGGCGCCGTGCGCGGCGAGCGCGAACGAGAAGCGCGCGGGCGGCTGCGAGATGGAGGTGATCGTCGACGTGAGGAGGAGGTCGACGGTGTCGTGCGGCGACGAGGGGGAGGCGCCGGCCCGCTTGAAGAGCGAGATCTTGAGCGAGGAGGAGCCGGCGTTCACGGCGAGGATGAGCTTGTGTTTGCGGGCGCGTGCGGAGGACATCGCGGGGTCGTCTCGAGTATGGTAGGTGTCTGGTTGGGAGAGAGAAACGTGGGGGACGGGGGATTGTGTTATGGTTGCGGAGACGCGAGGGTTACTATCACTTCAGCGAGCGAACTGCGCAAGAAGATCCGTCCTGTGGTACATATCCTCCGTCAGCCCAACGCCCATCTACAGTCCACGTGGCGAGCTCGTCGGTGCCAGAGAGAGTCCAGACGGACGCGAGCACACGGTCTGCGCGACACGCATCGCCATGTCCGCCCGGGAGACGCGTCCGCGCGCGACTTGCGCGGAGAAGCAGGTACCGAGAGTCGCCGGTGCGGGCGCGGGCGCGTCTAGGCCGGGGACGCGACCTGGGTGGGTTCTACCCGCGTGGTCTAGATGACGGACTCACCGGTGTGGTCTCGAGTATGGTCTGTGGTCTGTGCAGCTAACACCGGTTACAACACCATGTAAGGAGGACAGCGAGAGTGGGATATGTTCGCACTGGACGGAGGTGTTGTGGTAAAGACTAGTCGGACGGCTGCGAACGAGCGGAGGGAGAAGCTGCTGTGGCGGCTATGACGTCGTCTTTTACACACCTCAATTACTGCGCGCAAGTACACGAGCAGAAGAGTTCAAACCCTCTCCGAGAGCTCGCACGTCTAGCAGCACGACCTCCTTATCAGCACACCCATCGCCGCCGATTTGTGGAAATTAATGTCTGCCTGTTCTGCGAACGTGTGAGCTTGGGGAACGCGTGGGACGCGTGAAGCCGCGCGCAGAGAATGCAAGAGAGGTTCGGAACGCATGTGAAAGAAGCAGGGATTCGATCGGGGTGCCTGAGCCGGGGGAACGGTAAGCTCAAGCTCGCGGCTGCGAGGGCGTTCTCTGTGAGTGCCTTGAAGGTGGAAGAACGCGTCGTAACTTACATACGAGCATCCTTGTACTAGCCACCTGGTCGTGAGGTTGCGTGCTGCCATCGACTTGAAAACCGTCCTCGCAACTCAGGTAGCTTCTTGGGAGGCAGCGGAGAGTGAGCCGAAGTGCCGCCGTGCAATTGGTAGATGGGTCATGGCGTTTAGCAAATGGACAGGAGGGTTCGGATGTGTGGCGGCGGAGGGTACACGTCTCGGCGTTATGCAGCTGGCGACGGAAAGAGGGGTACGTACAGATGCGACGATAAGCACCGCCTAACGCGCCACCACCAGCCTCAGCCAACGCACGGCAAGGCTTCGTGAGAGGGAGGGCAGTGAGTACCTCCACAGCGGCATATCAGCAGACTCGGCGAAGGGGGTTCTGGACGGCAGCCATGTTGACAGATGAGGCATGCCGTGGCCATGCCCGTATGCGGTCCCGGTCTGGGCCAGGGAGAGAGGTGTGTGATGGCCCATGGGGGAGTAGAACGGCGGACAGAGGACGAGCGGTGCTCTGGGCTGGCCTGCGCCTGGCAAATGCGTCTTCGGCAAGCCCAGTCCGGTCCATAGTCCCCGCAGCCGCCGTGACAACACGCTCCCCCGTCCCGCGCGGCCCATTGGCCAAGCTGCGTGACTGTGTGTGACAAGCGCGTTTTTGGAGTTGCCTGGACCATATCGGGCGCAAGGTTCGGTCACTGACGCACCTCTGTCCTCACTCACCGCTCGTCTCTCCTCCTCCTCGCCTTCCTGCTATAAATATGGGCCCCTCTCTCCGTTCCCAGCCCCCAACGCCCTCGTTCTTCCTTACACACACACCTCCTCATCCATCTCTTCTCCAGAATGCCTGGACAGCTCCTCTTCCAACCCAACCCCCCGCCGGATCCGTCCCAGCTTCCGGACTCCATCCTCGACTACAGGGTCCAGCTCAACACTCAGGGCGTTCTCTCAAAGGAGGAGCTTTTTGCCATCAGGCAGTTCCGTAGGGCTGCAGACTACATCGCAGCCGGTGCGTCTCTTCCCTTCTCTTCCATCGCCTATTCCTAGCCGATAGCCAGAGTATGAGCTAACGCTGCACCTCTATTTAGCTATGATCTTCCTCAAGGACAACGCACTCGTCGAGCGAGATATCACCGCTGACGACATCAAGCCCCGTCTCCTCGGCCACTGGGGCACCTGCCCCGGCCTCTCCCTCGTCTACGCCCACGTCAACCGCCTCGTATGCAAGACAGGCGTCGACGCCCTCTACGTCGTCGGCCCCGGTCACGGCGCACCCGCCATCCTCTCCTGCCTCTGGCTCGAGAACTCCCTCGGCAACTTCTACCCCAAGTACTCCCGCGACAGGGCAGGCCTCGCCGCCCTCGTCAAGTCCTTCAGCGCACCCGGCGGTTTCCCCAGGTACGCACCGCTTTCGATGGCTTGCTCGATACGCGAGCTTGAGCTAATCTCGATCGCTTGCTCTCGTGTACAGTCACGTCAATGCCGAGACCCCGGGTTCGATCCACGAAGGTGGTGAGCTCGGTTATGCGCTCGGTGTCTCCTTCGGTGCCGTCATGGACAAGCCCGATCTCGTCTGTGTATGCGTGATCGGCGACGGTGAGGCCGAGACTGGCCCTACTGCTACGTGAGTTCCTTCGTACGTATTTTATGTGGACGGTTTCTAAAGTCACTCCTAGTGCATGGCACGGTTACAAGTACCTCGACCCCGCAGAGTCAGGTGCCGTCCTGCCCATCGTGCACGTTAACGGCTTCAAGATCTCAGAGCGTACCATCTATGGTACCATGGACGACAAGGAGATCACCGCCCTGTTCACCGGATACGGCTACCAGGTCCGCATTGTCGAGGATCTCGATCACATCGACGAAGACCTCGCTGCGAGCATGGACTGGGCTCTTGGCGAGATCAAGAAGATCCAGCACGCTGCACGGAGCGGCAAGCCCATCGTCAAGCCTCGCTGGCCTGTGCTGATTCTGCGCACGCCTAAGGTATGTCCTCTGTGTCCGATTTCACTGCTCTGCATTGCTCATTTGCCATCATTAGGGCTGGTCTGGTCCCAAAGAACTCCACGGCGAGTACATCGAGGGCTCCTTCAAGGCCCACCAAGTACCTCTTCCCGAAGCCAAGACCGACGCGGGCGAGCGCCAGATGCTCCAGGAGTGGCTTCGCTCCTACGGCCCGAAGGAGCTCTTCGGTGATGACGGTGTTCCCAACGACGCGATCCTGTCCCTCATTCCCAAGGAGGAACGCAAGCGTCTCGGCATGCGCGAGGAGGCGTTCAAGGCATACCAACCCCTGAACGTTCCCGAGTGGAGGAAATTCGCAGTCGAGAAGGGCACCGACCAAAGCTGCATGAAGATCACTGGCGAGCTCCTGGACGCCGTTGTCCAACAGTGAGCACTACTTCGCATTCTCTCAGAATACACGCTGACACGCATTTGCAGGAACCCGAAGGCATTCCGCATCTTCTCCCCCGACGAGCTCGTTTCCAACAAGCTCGACGCGGTCCTGCGGCATAGCGGGCGCAACTTCCAGTGGGACATCGCCTCGCGCGCGAACGGCGGGCGCGTGATCGAGATCTTGTCCGAGCACACCTGCCAGGGTATGCTCCAAGGCTACACGCTCACCGGGCGGACGGGCCTCTTCCCGAGTTACGAGGCATTCCTCGGCATCGTGCACACGATGATGGTGCAGTACTCCAAGTTCGTCAAGACGGCGCGCGAAGTGCCGTGGCGCCAGCCTATGGGCTCGCTCAACTACGTCGAGACGAGTACTTGGACGAGACAGTGAGTTTCCAGCTTTGGTCCAAACGAGCGATGATCGCTGACCCTGCCTATCATCAGGGAGCACAACGGCTTCTCACATCAGAACCCCTCATTCATCGGCGCCGTGCTCAACCTGAAGCCCTCGTGCGCGCGTGTATATCTCCCGCCCGACGCGAACTGCTTCCTCTCGACGATGGCGCACTGTCTGCGCGCGAAGAACTACGTCAACCTCATGGTGGGCAGCAAACAGCCAACACCGGTGTGGCTGAGCCCCGAGGAGGCTGACAAGGTATGTCTCCGCGTCATGATCGGAGCGGCTGCCCATACTGATCACCACGCACTCGCAGCACTGCATCGCTGGCGCGTCAATCTGGAAGTTCGCCTCCACCGACGAGGGCATGACACCCGACGTCGTCCTTGTCGGCATCGGCGTGGAAGTCACCTTCGAAGTCATCGCCGCGGCTGCGCTCCTGCGCAAGGCGATCCCCGCTCTGCGCGTACGTGTCGTGAACGTGACGGACCTGATGATCCTCGGGCCGTTCGGCTCGCATCCGCACGCGCTCAGCGACGAGGGCTTCGACTCGCTCTTCACGCGGAACAAGCCCATCATCTTCAACTACCACGGGTACCCCGTCGAGCTTAAGGTGTGTCTCATTGATCATCTGCATACTTAGCACAGCTGACCCTCGCTCTCCCAGGGGCTGCTCTTCGGCCGCCCGAACCTGGACCGGATGTCGATCCACGGGTACATCGAGGAGGGCACGACGACGTCGCCGTTCATGATGATGCTGCTCAACCAGACGTCGCGGTACCACGTCGCGGCGGAGGCGGTGCGCGCCGCGGCGCTGCTGAACCCGCGCGTCGAGATCGAGGCGCACAAGACGATCAGCAGCATCATGCACATGGCGCAGAAGGACAAGGACTACATCCACGCGCACGGCGCGGACCCCGCGGGCACGTTCGACGTGCCGAAGTTCGAGTAGGCGCTGCGCGCTGCCGACTTGAGGTGACTCGGAACTGGATGGACTTCGTGAATGTACGCTATGAGTGTAAAACGGCTTCTGTGGAACGTCCCTTGCATGTCCGTGTCTCGTCTCTTGTCATATACTGTAGATCCATCGCCTTCACGCATTTTGTTGTACTTCATACCTGGCCCGCTAGAAATAGTCGCATGCCCAATTCACATATTCACACCTTCACACTCCTCAAGCTCGTGTAATTATAAGAGTCCTCGACGCGGGGTGCATCTTTTTTCGGACCCGGTAACTCTCTTGTAGTTAGGCAGAAAGGCGTTGCGAGAGCCACCTTGAGTTACGCGGCGGCGCTTCCAGACCATGAACGCGTCTTGTCACAACTCGTGATCGTGACGTGCTCGGCGAGCGAGACTCACTGCGCTTGAGCTTGAGAGTTTGCGCTTCCTTCCTGCGAGTATCTAGTCTTTTCCTGCCTCTGGACGGGCACTGTACTTGTGCACCACTGCTATTTCTCTTGGGATGTCGGTGTTCCTTTCTCTACCTCAAATCTTCTGGGCCTATCGTCCGGTGAGCTTGTGGCCGATCTGTCGGCAGTATGGTCCTCCACTGTTGCTGACTCTGACAATCTTGAAAGCGCGCTTGAGGCATCGTCTTTGTCGGAGCATTGATACTTGGGATATCTGGTGCAGCGACGCATCGTGAAGCAGAAGTATTGCCTGGAGTGTCGACCGCCTGTGTGCAGTGTGCTTAGCCGTGAGAGTAAGTATCAAGCTCTTGTTCACCGGACTTGGTTCCTTGCGCATTGAGGCCGTCTTCGCAGAAGCACTACGGCTTGTTTTACCCGCTTTCCTCACGCCGCGGTACGCGACCTTTTGTGTAAGAAGTTTTTCTCGTCACCCTCGTCCTCTGTGTAATCATGAGTTGGCCGATGCTATATGTCTGGTGACTCCCCAGTCTACGAAGGCAAAACTTGCCGGTCGTTGTTTTGTTCCGATATGTCCTCGGAGGCGTCGCATATGGGACTTCGTGGTTGAAGAATTGCTCGACGGCATGACCATCTGTGTTTTTCTTGTGCGACGTCAGTCCCCGGACTCGATGACCGGCAAGTTCCCTGGTCCGTCGTCCTCTTATCCTGTTATTCTTGTCTTCGCAGAATTGTTTGCCAGTCTGCGCAACGCTGCTACGCGGGTTGCGTTCGCACGATTCTGTAACCTGTTCTGTCTCTTCTGGGCCGTCGCATACCTCGTTGCGTTGCGGGATATCCTCGTCCTCTATTTGCCCAAGGCCGCGCGCCTGCGATTGTCGTCCGACCATGCACCTGGAGGGGTTGCCTCTACATCCTCGAACTTTTATCACTGCCCTCCGAGGATGGCCGTCTGAATCTTGCTTGGGCGGCGCCACAATGGTCGGCATTCCATGGTAAGTCGTCCTCTAGTCCCGGTATCCTTGTATATCGGCCGGTAACGCCTCGGGCCTAAGATGCGAGGGTCATTGTCCTCGGCCGTGTGTCTCGCCCTCTAGCAAAGCGTCACATCTTCGGATCTGGTGCGTTTGGCCGTATTTCCGTTGTCATGTCCTGAACGCCCCGTGCTTCTGACCCGCTGCGAGTTATAGGCTTGTAACGCATGGACGTGACCTCTTGGGCGGCGCAATGGTACTTTGATGAGGTAGGGGACAACCCGACTGGTCGTTCTTTGGTTGAGACCAGCCGTACCTAGGGTGTTCGATATTCGTCCTTGAGTCATCTTCAGAAAGCTTTGCTGACGCCCGGGTCTTGCTCTAGTCTAGCGAGTAAAGGTTCAAGTCGACGTCTGGCCCTTGCGCTGGCATGTAGCGGGTCATATCTGCCGCGCTGGACTTGCGGACGATTTCCCGTGGCGACGTCACGAGGAATATACCAGGTGCGCTTCTCTGTCTGCATGTCCAGCTCGGAGGGATGCCCTCTCTGGGGCTCCGGCGTTCTGGCGTCGCGCCTACAGACCACAATCACGGCCGCGACAGCGGTGGCGACAACCTTCAACACGGCAAGCAGGCAAGTTACGCACCTCACAGAGGACGTACGTAGTCCCCTGGTCTACTTATGGCTCGATGTCGGTGTTGAGCGGATGTGGCGACGTCGCCCCCGCTCCTCGGTGGCGTCAGCGCCGCGTCGAAGGGCCGCTTGCATGGAGGGGGCTAGATGCGCTCAGCGTCGAGTCTTCGGTACTGGTTGTGCTGTGGGCTTATGAGATGCCTTCGCCGTACGGGCGACCGGTGGGAAGTTGGAGTCGGCGTTGTGGCGTTGTGGCTAAGCAGGAGTCCGCGCTTGGCTGTGGCGAGAGCTAGGATGTGGCGACTACGGTGCTGTAGGGCCTCGAGGCCGCGTCAGCAGGTGCGCACGATGTGGACGAGGGCGGCCGACAAGAGGACGATGCGGCGAGAAGCAAGGTGCAGAGGACGAAGTGGGGGGAGAGGACGCGCTCTTATACTCCGGGCTGCGGTAGTTCGCACTCCGCCGCGACTTCCCGGTCAGCCTCATTCCGAACTCGCCTGCCATCTTCGTACGACAACAACGGCTAGAAGCCAGGAGGGGCTGACTCCGCGAAGCCTTCCTCGGACGTTCTAGTGCTAGTGGATATCCGACTACAACCGCGCCAGCGTTGTCAGCCTCAGCCTCATTCCCGACCGCGTTATTCGTCCGCCTGCTCTTTCCCCCGCTTTCGCGTCTTTGGGCACGCACATAGGATTCACCTTTTACTTCTTGCTCCAATCCGCCCGATAGCACCGACATCGGACGTGCTCGTCGTCGACGCCACAAGAGAGGCCGGCGCGCCCGCCACGAGCGCTGTAGGTGCTAATACGCGTCGCGTCGTGCACGTGACCGAAATACCTCGACATCGCCTCCTCGAGCGTGGCTCTGCAAGAGCTATCCTGGATATTCAGCTTCTCCAGCGCACAGCTTCCTTCTATGCACCTCGATTGCGATGCCACCGCGCGATCACGCGGCGGGCTTGAAGAGCGTCACCGCCGACGCAATAACTGCCAACTAGCGCATCGCGCTCCGGCGCACTGCAGTCCTATGAGCGCCATTGGATTTCTGCCGTCGCCGGCATAAGATGGACGGAGGTCGAGCGTATACTCTCCCGGATTCTTAGCCGTCGTTTTCGTGCAACGTATGGGCCTATCGTACAGCTTCCAGCCAATACTCCGCGTCTCAGATCCCGCCATTGCGAACATTGTAGTCCGACCCAGTCACTGCCGAGAGCACCGGTGTAGCCAAGACATCCGCGCTGTTCTGCGATGTGGTCTCGTTCGTACGCCGACCCTTCTCGAGGAACAGGAACGAGGTGACGACGGTATCGCGGATCTGGACCGCGCGCGCGGTGAGCAGCAACGTTGCTGGTCTGTCTGTGCCGTCCCCGCGACCACGAACTGACTTGAGGAAGCGCGCGATGGGCTCTTTGAAGCCATCGTCTTCCGAGAAAAGCTGGGTGAGGTGAAATACTTGAGCGAACGGACGGTGAACGCGACAGTCTGACCGACCTCTAGAGCACGACCGGGCGCATTTCCTCTCCACTTGTACTTACGCCCGGCGTCGTCTTGGAAGGTCACATCGCTGTACAACTCATGGTCAGGCAATTCACTGTAATGTGAGGTGCCCGTATCAGGACGTACTCTTTGAAGTAGAACGGGACTAGAGTGGTATGGAGCCAGTCGCGCAGGGACATCGGACCCTTGTTCCCGACGGTCACCTTGTCGGGGAGGACGTCCCTCCACTCCAGCGATGCTATGACCTCGTCATCGGCATTCTTGACATGGGTGACAGTGGTCTTTCCGTGCTCGGTGTAGACGGTATATAGTTGCTTGCCCTGTTCATCGATGACCGCCGCGTTGCACGGGTTGTCCGGGGAGAGGACCAGAGTAGAGGCGATAGGGGCAGACATTCGTGAGCTCTTCAGCGTGCGCTTGTGATGGGCATCCGCCTTCGTCTCTTATACCACGCCCTGCGCTCGGTGCCGATGAGTACGGGGCTGTCATCGAGAGCAGTTATGCAGGAACGTGCTGCGGCGCCACAGACAACTGACTGTGGCTGGCAGCGGCTTCGGAGGCGGTCATCCGGTCGTGGAACTACTCGTAGTAGCATAGTACGGTGCCTTGCATGCTCATGATGTGCGCAGCACAGTAGCACGTCGGATGTGCACAGATGCCTTCCGGCGCAGCCAGAGACGACCAGCCAAACGTCTTCAGCAGTGGTCGTGTTCTGAGCCACCAAAAACTTGTTGGTCGCGATTAGAGGGCGAGCTAGGGCCGGCCGGATGATGTTGTAAGAATCCGTTGTTCTACACGAGTTCTGTTTCTGAATGGACTGTCAGCGTCCCGCTACTGACATTGTCTGCAACGGTGGTAGATGGTGGTCGAGGTGAGCGGTAGAGCCACGAGTGTCTTGAGCGCTTGCGAGGACACTGGTTTACGGTGAACTACTATGTGCACCCATCCAGCACGCCTGTTCTTCTGAATCGCCTACTCTATAGCAAGATACCTCTCCGAAGCACACGACAATGACTGCATGCGCTCCAACGAGTTTGTGAGAGACATGCGATTGATCCGCTCCCGACTGACTTGCAAACAACACAGGCGCCCATCTTCCCAACAGTTGTGTGGCTCGCAGAAGCCGACGGGAACCACTGTTTGCTGAAGCCCAACAAGCCGAGCCCCCCGAGGCTCTTCTGAACACCGCTTGACCGTGATGTCCGCTGGGTCATCATCAACGCCATCGTGGGTGACCGCTCACGGTGCATCTGACTTCGCCACTCCGCACCAATTGTTCGCCGCACATGAGATGCTTCGCGGGCGCGAAGAGCCCCTTCGCGGCGCCCAAGTTGATGTGCGCCAAAGCTTGAGCTCTTCTGAGCGGTCCGACGAACCCAGGAGCCCTTGTACTCCAAAGACCGGAGAAGCGGAGGCACATCCTCGTGGGCGTCGTGTGAGGCGTACGATATCATGATATATCTGAGCTTCCTCCGCCCCCCACATATAATTTGCATGTTTCGCCACACGTGGCCCTCGCTCTTGCCGCAGTGTCATGCCCTCGCCTAGGTTTCCCATAGATGAAGCCTACTTGATCGGTGGGTGGGCGGAATCATTCTTATGGGGTGTGTGCCTTGTCTGTCTACGCGTGTTGCTCGCCCGAAACTGACTTGTCTCCAATGATACAGGCTGCTTCACGTTTCTCTTCTTCACGACCTTATACACGACCCATGTCAAGAACAAACGACCTGTCAACTTCACGATCTCTGCTATGTTGATGCTGTAAGTGCCTTCATGTCCCGACCTCTGCGCCTCCGTCAAAACCCATACGCCACACACAGTTACCTCCTTGCGACGGCGCATATGATCCTCGCGCTCATACGGCTCATTCAAGGCTTCGTCGCCTACCGGGAAACGATCGGGCCTGCGCGGTACTTCGCTCAAATCTCCACACGGATCAATCTAGCGAAGGACTACATATACATAACCAATGTACGTCTGGCATGCTCATTTAGCGAAAACTAGTTCTCACCAACTGCATGTTACTCATAGCTTGTTCTCGGCGACGCCGTGATCGTCTGGAGGCTCTATGCTGTATGGGCACGAGACATTCGTATGGCCATATTCCCCGTCCTATTGGTCGTTGCCGAAGCTGGTATGTCCGCGTGTGCCCTCAGACCGTCCGGTGCTAATCGTAGCCGTCGTATACACCGTAGTCACCGGATACGCTAGCTGCTCCCTTGAGCTATTCCCGAACGCGCGGTATGAGACCGTAGCGCTGTGGGGAACGCTCATGTACTCCATGTCTCTCGTAACGAACATCCTCGTCACCGCTGTCGTCGCTTTCCGCATCTGGTGATATTCTCTGTTCGTCTCCGACGTCCCATATGCGTCACTCTAACTATCAGGCTAGGTATGTCTCTCGCAGTGCGAGGCTCGCAGGGCTCGGCGGCGTCAATTACACGAAACTCCTGTTCCTCCTCATCGAGTCCGGCGCGCTCATCACCTCCGCCAAGGTGGTAGAGTTTGTCCTCTTCCAGTACGTGCCCGCAGATAGTGCAGTGCACGGCATGAATGCGCTTTACATCGTCTACGAGTGCATGCCACAGATCACGGTGAGCATGCTGCTGTTGCTCTCCGTCCGCTCCACAGTAGTTGAATCCTGCATTTAGGGCATCGTACCTACGCTCATTGTATGGGCTGTCAACAATGGGTACACACAGCCCGACGAGTACCACATGGACTCCACCGTGGACCTCGCGTTCGCAACATCTACGCAGAGCGAAACGACGGCAGTACCATCCTCCTCTACCTTTTCCTTCCTTGATGCAGCGAAGGTCGGCGAGGCGACCGTCGAGACTATGGTGTAGACTGCATTTCAACCGCTCTTGCCATGTCCACCTAGGCTCAATCCTGCCGGAATGCACGGTATCTCAGACGGTCTGGCCGGTGGACTGTATACCCGACGCGACGATATCCCGCAAATTCGACGTATCCGAATGGTCATCAACTGTGTTGTAACGAGTAATGTGTTTGTAGTAAGCAGTGTCCCAATGCAATGTACGCGTCCGTAACGAAGCATACATAACAAGCGCAGTGTCCAAAATCGAAAGTCAAACATGACAAGCGCGCAGTCCATGGATTGAACGAATAAGTCCGCAGTGGGTTCCCACTCGTGTATGTTTCGTCAGTGGCCTCCTCACATGCCGCACTTGCTCGCCGAGACCTGCGTCACCTTGGCGTGGATAACGCCGCGCTCCTCGGCGTGGCCGTGCGTGAGCTTGTTGAGGGCCTTCTCGCCGATGTTCAGGCCGGATTGCGCGTGGTCGATGGCGAGGACGTTGATGGTGGTGCCGTTGTAGCTCACCTGCCAGCAAGTGCCGCAGTTAGGTGAGTTCCAGCCTGGAGAGCGACGTATGCTGCTAGTCAGTGACCGCGTAACTCAAGTCCCAGACGGTGCGTACCAGCAACGGCCTGAGCACCGCCGAGGTACTGGTTGGGCAGGGAGCCGAAGGTGGTGTACCCTATGGAGCGACGCGTTCAATGAAGTTGAGCGTAGCATGCGAGGTGAACAGACATACCCTTCGTCTCGAGACCGTGGCGGCCGTTCGAGCACGCGACGATGTCGAGCGAGTTGCTCTTCTTGTCGTACACGGGGTCGTACGTGACCTGCATGGTCGTGCTGCTGCTCGAGGAGCTAGCAGGGACGCCGAGCGCGACCGTCGCAAGGGAGAGCGCGGAGACGATGATGGTGAGGAATTGCATGGCTGCGGTAGGTCTCGAGTAGGCGAGGTCGTCGGTCGTCGGGAGAGAGCGGGAAATGCAGGCTGCTCGAAGGACTAGAGTAGCTGGGCATGAGCCTTTTATGTCGACCGGCGGGGCATAACCAGTCATCGACTCTGGGTCAGAGGCTGCTTCGGGGAAATGGACATGTCCATCGTAGGTGGTACATCCGCCTCGCTCCCCCAGCAATCCTCACCGCCTCGGTCAGGGGAACCCGCAGGTTGGTCAACATGCTAGACATATTCGTGCATTCCGACACACATGCAGCGACACATGATGGTCAACTCTCACAGTCCCGCCCTCGACGCGATCGGCGGTGGTCGTGAGCGGCGGTGTATCCGCCGAACATCCGCATATTTCAGTGCGGCACTCACCTCTGCACCTTGCACGGGGTCGGCATCGTAGGGAAAGCCAAGTGCCATCTGTCATACGGCAGTCCTCGTGTGTTGCGGAAGAGCAGCCTAGTGAAACGGAGCAATGGGATATTGGTCAGATGAATGCAGTTCTCGAGACCTCGGAGCGGATGTCGAGACCAACCTGTACGGGCACGCTTCTCCGCGACGGATGCATGCTACGCTATGGAATGCTGGGCGGAACCAAGTCGCTGACCTCCACGGATGGGCTCTCCGTTTGTCAGGTGCATGAGTTACGATCGACAACGGGCGGGACGCGGTCGCCGCTGCCCGAAGGCGAAACCTCCATGCATGCATGGCTTGTGAGAGGAAGGAACGACTGGGTAACCCAAGCTATGCATTGATGAGTACGCGGATTGTAGTCACAGCAAGATAGACTAGTTCGAGTAATGGTGAGCGGTGATTATACCGAGACGATGTATGTATGCGAGCATATCCACAGTGAAGATAATGGGGGTCGTGAGTTCGTTACATTCGTGAAAGAAAGAGAAGAATTGCTGACGCCCGCGAATCCCAGCTTTACATTATGACGCACCACTTGCCCTTCTTGTGCTTGTCCTCTACATTCCCGTCCACGGGAGTATTCGCGGGTGCCTCCACTGCGGGGGATGCGGTTGACTCAGCCGGGCTCCTGGAAAACTCGCCGGCAGCATTCTCCAAGGATGTGCGACCTTCCTCGGGCAGCTTGACGGTGCTAGAGAACCAACCGCCGGGGAAGTAGCGAGACGATGTCGTCGACTCGAGACGTGCGCGTGCGCTAGACGGAGCCAGGTCCGCGGGCGGAGGCGAGGACTCATTGATCTGAATTTGCTCGTTTTCATTGACAGGTGCGAGACGCGCGAGGCTAGGCCTGCAGATACAGTCAGCATGTGCGGGAATGAGATCTCGAGGGGAACATACTTGGTAGTCATCTTCTTGCCTTCCTCAGAGCTGGGGAAGCTGTGGAGATCGTTTCCATTCGTCGCAGGCCCAGAGACAGGCTCAGGCGCAGCTTCCACGGCCTTCGCGTCCTCGACAGGTGCGCCGACTGCAGGCTGCTCTACAACGGGCGCAGCTTGCTCGGCTTCATCGGCACCCACATCGGACCCGGGTCCTTGTGTAGTGACTGAATACGATGGCGTCCAAGGACGGGAGGGAGGCTGTTCAGCGATCTCAACGTTCGCGTCCTGATGACAGCGACGCATGAGCCAAATCCGCCGTTGAAGGTCAGTCGATACTTACCTCGGCAGGAGCCGGCGTCTCCTCCACAACGATCGTAGGTTGCTCAGCGGGAGCAGGCTCAGATGCGGTGGTGTCTTCCTCAGCGCGAGGAGGCAGCTGTTCCAGGTTCTCCAGCTCTTTCTGGACGGGACCAGGGCTGTGAAGAGGACTACCACCCTGCTGAGTGACGGAATATGAAGGCGTCCACGGAGACTTCGGCCTTCCATCCTCACTCGGGGCAGTAGGCGGTGTATGAGGCTGCATGAGTCGGTTGAGCTAGTACTCTCGGAGTCAGATGAGAGGCAACACATACCACGGGAGCTTCCTCCGCTTCCTGCTCGGTGACGATGACCGGGGTCACCGGAACCGTATCCTCGGCAAGAGCCTCCACGGCTGATTCCTCAACTGCAGGCTCCTGAGCTGCGACAGGCTCCTGAGCTGCGACAGGCTCCTCAGCTGCGATAGGCTCCTCAGCTGCAACAGCCATCTCCACTGCAGCAGGCTCGTCTGCCGCGACGCGCTCCTCTACTGGGGCAGGCTCTGATTCCGATACCGGCACTGCCTCGTCAGCAGAAATGGCGGCCGTAGGCAGGGACTCGATCTCAGCGACATCAGCGTCCGAAGCGGTCTGCTGAGGGGCATGAAGTGGACTGGAACCCTGAGAACTGACGGAGTATGACGGGATCCAAGGTGAGGACTTGCTAGTCTCTTCGAGAACCTCGACCGGCTCGGGAGCTCGAGCATCTTCTTCAGTGCTGGTGATCAGAACCTCAGGAGCAGGCGTCTCTTCGACATTGTCCTCCTGAGCAGCGACATCTGCGACAGGCTGCTCAACCGGAATATCGGCTTCAGAAGCCGCCTCCGGTTCGGTGGCATCAGCAGCCGACTCTACTGCCGTTTGCTCCTGGGCCGTCTCGGTAGCGGGTTCGCCGATAGATTGCGCAGGAGCCCCCTCTTCAACGTCGGCAACAGCCACGGGTTCAGGTTCAGCAGTTTCGGCCTCTTGGACAGGCTCTTCAGGGAGCTCGGCCGCTTCGACCTTGGGTGTGTGGCGCGGGCTCGTCCCCTGCGCGCTTACAGAGTACGATGGCACCCAGGACGGTGACCTCGGGCGCTCAACGTCTGTCACGGAAGCGGTAGGCTCAGCTGCATCCTCTGACGGCTAGGGACGGTCGACGTTAGTACGAGAACTGGGGGATCGGAGACCGAAACGTCTTACCTCTGCAGTGACCTCAACAGTGGGGGCCGAGACGGCCTCGTCCTCAGCCTGAGGAGGCAGCTGCTCGAGCTCTGCGATCTCCTGTTCTTCCTCGGCAGCGTTGGCGCCGGGGCCCTGAGTGGTGACACTGTACGAAGGAGTCCAGGGAGACTTAGGGCGATCCTTTATAGACGGGGACGGGCTCTTCGGCGCAGCGACCTCCTCAGCAACCTCCTGTTGCTGTTCGGACTCCTCCTGAGGTGCATCGACAGAGACAACGGGGACCTGGACTTCTTCGGCGGAGACGGGGACCTCGGGCTCCTTGGCGGCAGCGTCGTCAGCGGGAGCGGACTCAGCAGGAACCTCTTCGACAGCAGGAGCCTCTCCGACAGCAGGAGCCTCTTCGACGGTAGCCGTGTTCTCCTCGACAATGTTGTTGTCGCCCTGCACGACACCGGCCGCTGTTTCCACAACAGGGACTTCGACCTCTTCAGTGGAGGACTCCTCTGCGACGGCTGTGATTTCCTCGGTGGCGGGAACTTCTTCAGCGACCGGGACCTCGTCAGATGCAGAAGCAGCAGCAGCAACCGGGGCGTCGTCAGCGTGAGAGGCTACGTTCTCGACAGTAGCGGCCTCCTCCGCCTGCTCTTCGACGACCGGCTCTTCCTCAACAGCAGGAACCTCCTCGGCAGCAGGCGCGTCCTTGACAGCGGGTGCATCCTCGACAGCACTTGGCTCCTCAGCCGCGGGGACTTCCTCGGCGGCAGGAGAGTCTTCGGCGTGCGTAGGCTCCTCCGGGACGGAGGTGGCGGGGACCTCCTCGGCAGCAGTCTCAACAAGAGCAGCAGGCTCTTCAGCAGCTACCGCTGGAGCGGCCGCCTCTTCGGCGGCAGGTGTCTCCTCGACGGCTGGGGTGTCCTCCGTGGCAGTGGCTTCATCCGCAGCCGGGGTGTTCTCCGCAATGGCAGGGGTCTCCTCCACGGGACCAGGAGCCTCCTCGACAGCGGCCGGGGCCTCTTCGACAGCAGCGGGTGCCTCCTCAACGGCGGGCGCCTCCTCGACCGGCGCGACAGTCTCCTCAGCAGCGACCGAGAGATCCCCAGTCACAGCAGATTCCTCAGGAGCAGCCTCGACAGACTCCTCTGAATCTGCAGCAGGTGTGGCGTCGTCCGCAGCAGGAGCGGCAAGCTCCTCGGAGGCGACGGGCTCTGCCTCCTTGACTTCCTCTGCGGGTTCAGCCACTGTCTCTGCCTCAGCAGGAGCGGCTTCCTCTTCTTCGGTGACGCGGGCGTCCTCCACCACAGGAACAGGCTCCTCGGCAGGGGCGCTCTCCTCAGTGATCTCAACCGCGGGTGCAGCGGCTTCAGACGTCTCCGCGGCGGCCTCCTCAGCAGCGGTTTGCGCAAGGTCGGGAATGACCTCGTCAACATACTCGATGGGATGGACCTCCTCGACGACAGGGACCGGGACGTCCACGGGCTCCGCAGCGGACTCTTCCGGAGTCTCAGCCGGCTCCTGAGCAGCGGGTGCGACTTCGTCGGCCGCAGGTGTCGCTTCGGGCTCAACGGACTCCTCGGCTGCGGGAGCTTGGGGCTCCGGGACAGACTCCTCAACGGGGGCGGGAGCGTCTTGAGCTGCTACAGCCTCCTCCGCAGGTGCGGTTGCCTCTTCAGGAACCTCTTCGGTAGGCGCCTCCGGAGCGGGCGCGGCTTCTTCGACAACGGATTCCTCAGGTGTGGGTTCCGCCTCAGCGGCAGGAGCCTCAGGCTCAGCCCCTTTCCCACTCTCAACGGCTTCCTCTGCAGGAGCGGGCGCAGCAGTTTCCTCGACGGTCTCCTCCGTCGCCGGGGTGCCCTCAGCCGCAGGAGCCTCGACTGGAGCCTCGTCGGCAACCGGCTCTTCTGCCGCAACAATCGGCACTTCGTGAGCAGCGGGTTCGTCGACCGCCTCTTCAATAGCAGGAGACTCCTCGACCGGCGCCTCAGGGGCAGGCTCAGTCGTCTCGAGTGCGGGTGCGGGCGCCTCCGGCTCGGCCACGGGCACTTGCGCGTCGTCTTCTGTAGCAGCTGCAGGCTCTTCAGGGGCGACGGGTTCCTCGCTCGGCTCCTCAGAGGGCTCCTCTACGACGGCCGGAGCCTCCGAAGCGGCAGGCTCTTCTTCGGCTGCCGATGGCTCGTCGACCGCACTGGGAGCAAGTGCAGCCTCCTCAACCGAAGGTGTCTCCTCGACAGGAACAGCAGCTTCTTGTGCGGGTGTGGGGACCCCCACTACGGTCCCTGATTCGGCCGCCTCAGCATTCGCAACAGGCACGTCTTGAACGGGTGTGTCCTCAGCTGGCGCGACCTCCTCAGCAGGGGCGGCGATCTCCTCAGCCACGCTTTGTTCCTCGACCGCTGCAGGTTCCTCAGCGGACACCGTCTCATCCGCAGCAGCAGCAGGGACCTCATCCACGACTGCTTCGGTAGCCTCCTCGCTGGCAGGGGTATCCTCGATAGGGGCGGAAGCTTCTTCGCCAGCTGGAGTGGCCTCCGCAAGGGGTACCTCCGCAGCGGTATGTTCTTCCGTGGCGGCCTCTTCAGCAGGTTCAGCATCGGCGGCGGCAGGGTTGGTGGGTACCGCATCGGCAGCGGATGCGGTCTCCTCTACGGGAGCCCGGACTTGCGGCGCATCCTCTTCCGCGTGTGTCAGTACAATGTCGAAGGCGAGGTATAACCCCAACGTACCGTGTATAGCGTCAGTAGGCTCGACTGGCGCAGGTACGGCCTCCTCTTCGGCTTTGTCCTCAGTAGCAGTGGCCTGATAGTGATGTGACATGTCAATCAAGGCAAATTTCGCAGGGAGGAACAGATCTGGACGTACCTGAGCAGCCTCCGGCACCTCGGGAGCGCCGCTCTCGTCAGTCTCGTCCTTGAGTTCAGTGGACGACGCGTCTTCCGCCGCCGCAATCACGTTCTCCTCTGCGAGGGCGTCGTCGTGTGCGCCAGCATCTGCTGACCCGTTCTCCGTGGGAGGCACAATGTCGTCAGTGGCAAGTGCCTGTTTGCGGATGGCTTCCACTGCGTCCGCAAGAGCAGGCTCGAGGTTCGCGGCGTTGGTCGCGTCGGGAGTGTCGTGTAAAATGTGCGTGGCCTGTGCTGGCTCTTCGACAGCGACAGACATGTCGGGTGAGGGGTATGTGGTGGTGGGAGAGAACCGATAAGCAGGGGCGGCTGTACGAGTGGGACGGCGGTGTATGCGCCTTGTCGGAGTACAGACTTGGCTAGAAGGAGACGACTGCTCACGCGCCCTTCTGCAGGAGACGCAACAGAATTCGACAATCGCCTTTTCTCCGGGCGCTTCCTCCTCCGGCCTTTCCCATCGCCTACGCGCTCACCACGTGACCGTAACACCCCTGTCCTCGAATGGCAGCTCTCCTCGTTCAATCAATCACGGCAATCGTCGTGCCATTTGCGCCAGATGTATACATGGCCAACATCGGGATGCTACAACGCTAGTATACAGTGCTGGAGAACTTGTATAGACTGTGAAATTGTTTTCTGACCGTTCTCTACAACTCGTGCCGCCTGAACTTCTCATCCCAGGAGCGCAGCACCGACCAGACCAAGCAGGCCAGCGATGCCGATCGCTCCAGCAGACGTGTGCAGGCTGGCAGCGTTGCTGCTTGTAGCGGTGGCGGAGGTCGACGACGCGCCTGAGGAGGCTGCGTGTACCGCAGTTCCCGACACTGTAGGTGACGCTGACCCGGAAGTCGAGATAGCCCTGAGGATCGTGTATGAGAAGAAGAACTCGGGATGTTAAACGAGCGACCTACTTCTGCGCAACAGCGGGAACAGATGCGGTCGTCGCGGAGTTCGTGGACGCGGCAGAGCTATCCGCGCTTGATGCTGAAGTAGCCGTCATTGTCATAGAGGTGGTCTCCGATACCGAATCATTGAGGCAGCTGAGAGTGTACGAATCAGCATCTTCACAACTGCCCATATATCCCGTTTACTCACCTGCTGTCAGGCCCCGGCTGCACCGTCTGGATGTCCGAGAACGCCTGCGTACCCGTGCTGTCCCTCAAGGAGCTGGAGCTACAACGCCACAACCATCAGTTGCCGACATATATGCGTCATGTAATGCACTTACAAGCTCGTGCCAGAGGGAAGGTCAACAGTCCAAGTCATGCTGGTACCGTTCTGAGCAGGGAATTGCTTCATCTACGGGGCGTGATGAGTCATCAACGTATAAGTCTATGGAAAGAGAGGTCTCTCACCGCTTGAGCTGCAGGCTGGCCCCCTTGAGGTCGGTTTGCGTGAGCACGCATCATCATTTGGTACCGGGAGTACTTACCAGGAACGAGAGACAGGTAGTAAGGAGGGACGCCTCCCTCCCATGTGAACTGGACAGGTTCTGCAGACGCAGTAAGCGTTCAGCACGAACTCCGTCCCGTGATCATCTCTAGTACTCACCGCACTGGGTCGGGCTCATGCTATGCGCAAACCCACGCAGATCAACAAATGGGACCGGCAAGATATTCAATGTGACGTACAGTGTGTTGATTCTCGGGCCCTGCCCAAGAACCACCGGGGTCAGAGCGGCCAGAGTGACAGCTGAGATCGTGAAACGCATTATGGAGGATGAGTCGAGTTGTAGGTGCGGCGAGCGCGGGTATCGAGTAGCGAGCGGATTGGGCGTAGAAAGTGGGCGGGCAAGGTGGTGGTATGAGAAAGAGCGTCGCCAGAGGGCGAAGCAGGATATGGTCGAACATTGTGAAGGGTCGTCGAAGGAGGCGCGGAGAACGAACCTCCACAGTGTGGCCTTGCCGTAGCACATCTACATATGGGCAAGGACTTGCCTTTCGCGGAGAGCTCGCTCGAAGCTGCCCACCGAGGTGTTGTCGCCGCGGCGGGAGATGGTGCGCGATGATGGGAGAGAAGATGCATTGCGACATGCTCACCAGGACGCCAAGACTGCTACAAACACGCAAGACCTACAGCCCGATCCAACTACTCTGACCACCAGGATTATGCAGAGCCGTCTGGCTAATCTTGACTAGGCTGACGCCCTCCCGCTGCCTCTCAGGCTGGCGAGTCGGCAGCTCCAACGTTAGCTGCGGAACATCAAGAAGAGGACTCGTCACGAATGTCGGCGTCGAGACTACAGGACTGAGGAAAGCGCTGTTGTCTGGCGACGGGCTCATCGGTGAGAGGGTGTCTCGCCACACGGGCGAATGCACGGAGGAGCTGGGTACGGGTAGGAACGCCTCAGCGTACCACTCGTACCATACTTTGCGCGCATCGGTCAACCGCCATAATGAGACGGTGAGCTCCGAGTCAGCGGGGAGATAGAGCGGGTCCTGTGACGACGGACCGTCAGCACTGGGACTGTCCCGGCGTAAGTGGGCTTACCTTCAGCGGGAAGAACAGTGGAAACCAGCTCAGCATGTCTTTTGATATTTGGGCCATCCGGTCGGGATGTATGCTGAGGCCGACATGGCCGTAGAGGACGGCCTCGAAGTAACCGGCGAAGCCATGCAATACGCCCGCATTCGGTATGTGGAAGGTCAACTTCGCAGAGCGAGTGTTATGGCTGTTGGTCAACGGCAGCCCTGCACCATCTTGAGTTAGTACCAGGCCCGTTGACAAGAGATTGACCGGAGAACGCACCTTGCTCCGTCAACGCAGCATCTTTTCTTGGATGCTCGAAGTCCCAGCATTCCTGTATCTGAGGACCGCAGGTGCCGCTGATACCGCCGCCGTTGTCGCTCAGAATATTGATCGCATGGAGCATGACCACGTAAGGCGTCTCCATCGACTTCGGATCTTTCGTCGCCCTTGTCTCATTGTAGAGTTTTGACGAGGACAATGGCGCGATGTACGCCGTATAGGAGGACGGTATGGAGATACCTTCCGCTATTCGGAGCCGAAGGTCAGCATTGGTCAGGCGCGGGAAGAGAGGGGCTCCTTACGCTTCAAGAACCGCGAAGCACCATCCAGGCACTCGGGACTGAGCTCATTGTCTCCGAACGAGCCGAGCAGCTCGCTGATGAGGATATCGACTTTCTCAGGGACCTCCAAGGTCCGCATGTCACCGTACAACAGCTTGACCTGTTCGTCGCCCCATTCGGCTCGGTGGCGCTCTTGGAGGCTGCGTACTAGACCCGTCAACACGGCTCGGGCGGAACATCCCACTATGGCAAACTGACGTTACATAGGCGTTCGGGTTCTTCTCCACCGCATATACGAACGCCTCGCGTTTCGATCGCTCGATCGCTTTGAGAGCCCGAGCAACGAGAGGACCACGGCCGGCTCCGGCGACGCAGAGGGTGCTACGCCGATTTCCGAGTCGGTATTAGTGAACGACCGAGTCATGGGTGGATTACATACACCTTGCCCGGATTCGGCCATTCCGACAAAGCCAGAAATATCGCCTGCATTTCCGTCGCGTAAATGCAGAAATTGAGGATCTGTAGTACATGGTCCTACCTCTTCGTAGTTACGGTACTTGACCGGGTCTTGCTCAAAAGTCTGATAAGTGATGCTTTGCAGGTTGTCCATGAGCGGCTACCGCAAAATCAGTGGATGTCCGGCAAGGAGCCGTAGTCAATGGTGCTGACCTGCAAGGGCGCTTGCAGGTAATCTTGATACCCCTGAGCGAAATTCTCAACGGTGCCTGCGGTCTGCGCAGCCTTCAGAGCGGGGCTCGTCTTCTCCAGGTGCCGGATGTACTGCGCATACGCCGCCTCGCCTCCGCGTGAATGCTTCTTCGCTCTTGTGCCGGAGAGGATGACATTAGGTTGTAGCTTTCGGAACAAGTGTCACTATCGGACCGAACAATGAGCGGGTCCCCGATATACCTTCATGATGTCCCGGATGAAGGACTGGGCCGCTTTGGTCATTACGGGATAGCCTTTTGCGTTGGCGATGAAAGCTGACGCTGGGAGCCATAGGTGCCGTACTGGCTCCGCCAACCACTGATCCAAGACGCTCGATGAGAGCGGCAACGGAGGCGTGAGGTCAAGCGCTGCCGAGAAATGCTGAGCGAAAATTCACATTATCCCGAACGGCTGCTCTCACCCAATGTTAGCCTGGGATTGTAGTCGCATATCGTCCGGATGGTGTCCCACATTTCCCAGGTTGTCATGTTCGACTCTGGCGGAGTTCCTCCCGTAACCGTGTCGGAAGAACGCGACTCCACTGGCGACGGAGACCGGGACGGACTCTGGAGTACGGATGTCGGATCGTAGATGGGGACGCGAACGGAGAGCTCCATGAAGGGAATGCTAGCTAAACACGCGTTGATGGCGCGTGCGTAGGACCCCACTTGGGTGCGGTTGCTCGGCGGAGGAAGGATGGCACATTGCGCATTCAGATAGGAGGCGAACGCCAGCTCTTGGTGCAAGGCCTAAGTGTTTGCATGGCGTGGCATTGGTCAATTAGCGGGTCCGAGGATGGAAGAGTTGCAAGATTAGACTAGAGGTCGGATGGAAACCGCGTAGACTTACGATCTCAGCGTCATGGCGAACCCAGTCATCCGACGCGTCCAGCTCCAGCCAATCCGAGATCAGCGGGATCAAGCACTCCGCCTCCTCTACGACGACGCAAACGAAGTGAGGAAAGATGGGACGGCGCACCAACGCGGAAGCAAAAGAGACTCACCAAGACGCGAGATCGTGACTTCGTCGCGGAAGAACGCAGGCTTGGATCTCCATGCCTCCGCGCGCTGCTCAATTGCCAGCTTGTCCTGGGACTCCTCCGGGTTGAGGATACAAAGCTCTGTCCACCGCGCCTTCCATTTCTCGTTCGTGAGCGGGACGCAGACCGTGTCATACCCGCCGTTACGGGCATCGGATGTCGCTCGCAAGACAGGCGTGTCGTCCCCCAGATCGTCGCGCCGAGAAAGCTCGGCGATCTCTTCTAGAGTGTAGTGGCTACAGAAAGCAGGCATTTTTCGTGAAGTTTGAGGGGTACAAATTTCTAGAGCATGGACGTTGTACGGCAGAAGGACTAGCGATATATGATCATCCTCCGCAAGGGTGAGGCGCTGCCTGGAAAGTGTTCAACGGTGAAAGGCATCTTATCGCCGAAGATACAGATAGACGCCCATTCTGATCGAAAGTGATCGGCGACCGTGGCACTTTTGGGGCCTGGGCGACCCAGCGTCTGCGCTGCACACTGAGGCGCGCAGAACGACATAGACAAAGTCAAGCTTAACCGACGAGGCAATTCCAGCATGCATACAGAGGACCAAAAGATCTACAGTATGACATAAGATGCTACATCAAAACGCGGAACAGTACTTCGGCGTAGATCTCTACCTCATCTTCAGCTACCATCGGTCCTCGGTCTCTTCGCATCGTCGCCATCCCGGTCTTCCCTACCCTGACCTGTTTCCGTACTCATCCCATAACCCGTCACCATACCCTCGATGACCGCCCGACCGACGATCTGCCGCAGCTCGTCGTCAGATGCCTCCCGTCCTTCCGCCTCCGCACGCTGCATCACCGCTTGCACGTCCTGGAGCAGGGACGACGTGAGGTTTTCCGACGCGACGTTCTGCGCATGCTGAGACGGGTTCTCGTGCATCTCAACGGGGGCGGCCTCTGCGCCGCCGGTGTTCGTACCGCTCAGGTTTTCCAAGTATGCTGCGACGGCAGGAAAGTCTTCTTCCAGGTATTGCGCCGGCTACAGGACCGAAATGAGCTTTCGAGACCAGAAAATGTGGATGATTGCGTACAGAGATCCCTTCGTCATTTTGACGGTTGACGGTAGCGCCATGTTCTACCAGGAACCTGGCGGTCTCGATGTTCTCGACCACATACAGCGGCGTATCGCCATCGTTATCGGTGACATTGACGTCTCCACCTATGAAAGCTGTCAGCGCAGGTTCCGGGTACAGGTCACTGCCAACCCACCTCTTGATATGAGGTATTCTAGGACGTTCAGATGTCCGTACGACGCAGCTGCGTGCCTGTGAAAACCCACGTAAATACACCCAATCGGCTCGGTACAACGAGTACGAACATTGGTGTGTATGTGTTCGGATCGGGCACATTAGGCGACATCGCTACAAAGTCATGTTCAGCGACTCGAGCCGACACAGGTGTGGCGATCTCACAAACAGTGTACTTCGATCAGCTCCTGCATTCAGGCCCGTCAGCACAGCGATCGAAACCCACATCCGGTGTATACTCACCCTCACTCGCTCGAGATCGCCATCTCCAGCAGCAACCCATATGTTCTTCTCGTGCTGTACAGTGGTCGGCACAGGCATGGTTGTGGTCGGGATCGAAGGAGAAGTTACTGGGTTTAGGCGCCCATGAAGATGATCGAGTTGAACCACGTGCTTACCCCGGATTAGACTCATCGCCGACTGCCAGCCTCGCCTGGCTGTACAACTTCTTGAAGTCCACTCACTACGTGGGGCTGCCCTTTCGGTGGCATATGGCTATCCACCTATAGTTGTCATCCAGATAGCCTGTAGTTCATGTCATCAGCCGTTTGACTCGTATGGGAGCCGATGAATTTAAGTTCCAGCGGCAGCGGCGGCCTCCGGAATACCCGCAAGCTCTGTGTGGCATAACGCTTACGAACAGCAAAACGCATAACCCTCTCAAAGCTTGCCAAGAGGCAAGGTGACATGGTGGAAGACTTTCAACCCTCATCCGCGCCACTTGACGGTCAGCTGTCAGGGATTGTGAAGGGACCGAGGCTGCCCTCGTCCCCCCGGGAGTTGCAGTATCAGAGCTCGAGGTTCCCAGCGGACTGATAGCTTCGTTGACAGTCTCGCAATTATGAGAAGGCATGTCAGAGGTCCTGCAAGCGTGCATGATGCGAGTGGTAATAATTTATGCACAGCGCTAGGTCATACAATCAGTGGCTGCACCACAAGCGCTCCTAGGATCGTCGTCTAGCTCTGACCAGATGAGTAGAACCTCATACGGGCTTTCCAGGGTGGTAGGAACATAGCACATGCATTGCTACATGAGCCGTATTGCTATGCTCCGAGAGGGGTATTCCGAATAGCACTGCATGAACCGTGCAGCATCGCACAGCAGACGTTCTTGTTGGCCGACGTGCTCATGATGGAATCTTGAGAAGCGGATCTGCGATCGGAGACTGGATCTTCGAATCCGCGCCGACTAGCGCCCCGGGGAGCGGGGGACAGATTACGTCGGCGATTTATGCTGTCATTTTCCCAGATCTGCGCTGGACGCTGTGCCCAACATTTCATACGCTGCGGGGCGGCGGTAGAGAGCGTGTACGTGAAGGATTGGGGGAGGCGGGCGCTGCGCAGGGGTGCGGGTGCTGTGAGGCGGGGGAGGAGGTCGGGTCGGAGAACGCGCGTTCTGGATCTGCGTAATTGAGATCAAATTCGGGGGTGGGGTCTAACCAAATAAGTGCGCGTCCGAGTCGGGACGGGGCTCCTGATGGCGGCGGCGACTGGTGTGTGGTGACTGGGTCGGTGGGTGCGCTGGCAGGCGGGTGGGTCGGCGGGAGCGTGGGCGAGACTGCAGGGTCGCAGCGGTGGGTGTGAGTGCGAATGGAGGAGTGGTCGGCGGTGGGCCATGCAGCGAGATAGGCTTTTGTTGCAGTGATCGAATCGAGGGCGCGTGCCGAGGATATGCGACTTTGAGCAAGCTTAGCGAGCGTCAAGGGCGGTGTTGAACGTGAACCTTGTCCATCCCAGGCCCAGCTCAGCTGCAGCGGCAGCTGGCGGAATCCGTGCGGGCGCCCCTGTCTGTCGCTCTCTCCCTCAGGCTCCCGTGCTGAGTTGGAACCGCGTCCGCTCTCCTCCTCCAGCCCGTCCGCTCCTTAACCTCGATCCATCAGGATCAGCTGCACCCTGCCTCGTTCCTCCCTCTACCTTACTTCATTCCTTAACCTCCACGCCTCGTATCTTACACGCCGCCTAGTCCTACCTTATCCTCGAGCCATGAGTTTTCTGGCCTCCCACCAGCGAGGCTACGACTCTCTTTCCCACAACGACATCCCCCACCACCCCCCGATCCACGCCGCCCACCCCTCCCGTGTCCCCATGCACGCCCTCTCCTCCTTCGACAATCTCCCACCGCACTCCTTCTCCCAGGTCTCCTCCGGATCTATGCTCTCAAACCCCGCACAACCGTCTCAGGTCTCCGATCGTCCAACCATCGGCTTGCCGAAGGTGGGGGAGACCAGGTGTTGTGAGTTCCTCCCCGTTCACCCCAGCGATCGTTCATCGATCGAACCCAACCTCCGAGACCTACTCCGCCCACACGCTTACCCCGCCATATACAGACTGGACTCTCCTCACCTCCGACCTACACTTCCTCTACCTCGACCCCGTCCTCGCTAGCCACCTAGGCGAACAGGCTGAGTACCTCGTCGGAAAGTCCCTGCTCGACTATGTCCACCCGGACGAGCAGGCCTCAGCGAAGGTCGACCTCGGCGCCGTTCTGGAGAGTAGGACACTGCATGGTAGCGTGACTCGGTGAGTGGCCTCTGTTCTCGTAGCATATATCCTGGTTTACATATTGCGGCGGGGCTCAGGGTCCGGTACTCCAGGCTCTCACGAGTCCGCAGACTCCTGGGATACAATGGACCAGGGCCGGCATGGTCAGACGCTGACAAGATCGCCGTGGACGCCAACTACATGGCGGTAGACATCGTCATCAATTACGCCGCCGACAATTTGGTCCTCTGTTTCCATCACGCCGTAGTCGACCTCACCCCACGCGACAACGACGAGCACAACAAAACGTGCTGGACGAACTGGTGTGGCACGCCCACGTTCAATATGGAGCAGGTTCAGCTCCTATATCAACGGCTCCAGTCAGCCATCCCCCAGCCGCCTACCGTTTCGCGCGTGTTTCAAATTCTCCTGAACCAGCCCGGCCGGCCCTTGTGGCTAAGTTGGCCCTTGGAGCGTCCCGGAGAACCAACATCCAAGGACTTCGCTAGATTGGCTGAAGACGTGCAGATCAGCAGCTCCGGAACCGACGCAAAGACCAGTTGTACCCGGCGATACAAGGCTTGCCAGATCATGGATTTCGGGATGGGTGATAAGCGGGAGGTTGAAAGCATATTTATACCTCATGGTTCGTGCGCTCCGTTCTGCCTCGCGCGGACACCGCCTAACGTGCTATACGATACTTTGCCGCAGGGGCTATTATTTTCGCCTGTCACAAGATTGATTCTTACCCCCGCGGCAACGTCGTTGGTGGCAGTGGCGTACAGCACCTTGGGTACCATTCAAACAACTACGCCACTCAAGGTCCTCAGTACTACGACCCGCAGCCACAAAACCTCTCTTCCTCCCATATGTCCTCCGTCCCCCCTTACAACTACAGTCCCCAGCCTCAGCAGCCGATGTCGTCCTCGTACCCGCCCAACGCCTGGGTGCATATGGAGCCTACGGACTCGCAAAGCCAGTACGCGCAATGGGCACCAAGCTCCCTACCAAGCGGAGCTCCAGTCAGCAGTATGCGCTCGTCTTCCTACTCGGCGCCACCCCCTCCCGCCCCTCAGCAACACCACTGGTCCTCCCAACCGCCCTCGTACCTGGAGAGTGGGTCACCTGTGTCGCCTTCGGTCGGGCCGTCGGCGCCTAGTCCGACCAGCCTGCAGTTCTCGACGTCAGGGCCTCCTGACCACGAGGAGCAATCACCCCCGTCGCCACCGGCTGATTTGGTGCCTCCGCCGCGGTCCGGGCGTCGCGGTAGCAAAGAGACGTACACCAACGGGCGTACCGCGGGCAACCCACCCATAGGCGTTACGAAATGCGCCAGCTGCAAGGTGACGCACAGCCCCGAATGGCGAAAGGGACCGAGCGGGAAGAAGGACCTCTGCAACGCGTAAGCCGCCCACGTTTCCCGTTGTCATGTCTGCGCTGCGATCGCTGACGTTTCCAACCTTGTTCTACAGATGCGGCCTGCGCTTCGCGAGGTCTCGCGCGAAGAAGGAGGGAGGCAGCCAGCGTCGTCGCAAGGACCGCGCGATGAGCACGTTGTCGGTGAAGCCTGCACCTTCACCCTCGGCGTCTCCCGTTAGCGCCTCATACCCGGGCATGCGGCGCGGCAGCTACTTCGAGGATAGCTCGTTCCTCTCGACTTCGTCCGCAGGCTCAGGGTCTGGGAACGACAGCTTCTCGCACGGCGCTGCGTTCGAAGGCATGTCCACGCCTTCTCCCTCGCCGCCGTCAGGGGGCATGCATTACGTCCCCGGCCAGCCGGTCAACTACAACCCTCCGATGCAGGCAGAGCGGCAACAGAACTACGGTGGACATGCCAACCAGTTCTACTCTTTGCCCCCTCCCTCGCAGGGAATGCAGCAACCAGGCGTGCAGCACCCCGTCGGGAACGGCCATTCTTCGGTCCCGCCCTCGCGCCTGGATACGATGGTGCCCTTCCCCAATCGCCTCTCCCCTCTCGTATCGCCGTCGTCGCCTGCGTCGAATTCTCCGCTGAGTGCGGGCATGTCGGCGTCTTACGAGCGCGATAAGCGACAGGAGCGGGAGCAGCACGAGCAGCTGATGATGTCGCAGCAGCTTGGCCCGGACCACCCGTATCGCATGCAGCAGAAGCCGCCGAGCTATCTGGGCCGTGACGCACCGTTCTGAACATGAAACGCACCTTTGCAACAAACCCTACACCCTTCCTCTACCGCGGCACCCCGTCTCCTCCGCCCTCGCTTTCTCTCTGTGCATTCAAGACACCGGCCTTCACATGCCCAATCACGAGTTTGTGTAATGAAGGTGATGGTATGGGACATCACGCACTGCATGAGCCGCCCGCAATGTAGCCTTCGCTCGCGTCGCACGTCCGCGCCCGGAGCGGCGTACCGTCGGTCTTTCGCCTTTGTCGGTATTTATCCTCTGTATTCTCCTTCGCACGACCGCTAGCTCGCTAGTCCTCGTTTTGCATCCCCCGGAAGCGTACATTTCGCTAGTTCGCATGGTCTCTCGTGTACTGTAATAATCAGCCGCCAATGGCAGATGTTCTCTCTTCGGTAGGCTTGTATGGAATGAATTATTGGGTTCACGGACGTACGACGGCGCGCGACGGAGGCGCTTGAGGGAGCGGCGTTAGTGGTCGATGCTGCGCGCGTCTTGGCGGCCCCGACGGATCGTGGAGGATCTTGTTGGTCCAGCGTTGTTCGCGCCCTTTGCCCAGACGTTTACGGCATCGCGGTGGTGGTCCCTGTGGCTAATTTACGTTGGGCTAGGCACCGCGGCGGATTAGGGAGGAGAGACTGTCAAGAAGAGGAAGTCGACTATTATTCTTGGACGTGTCGCCGAGGCGGCCTCTCGGAGGCGATCAAGATCCATTTGCAACCGAGTGCAGGGAACCCGAAGCCGAGCCAGGCTCGGGGAACGAGGAGCCTCAGCGCATAACGAGAAACGATTGGTTAAGGGTGTCATTCGCGATGCGCAGCAACGAGCAGTGAGACATTTACACCGGAGGATGAGAGCGGTTCACATCGTAGCCTGAGCCTGGAGATCTTCGCGCCTTTCGCGGACGACAGCTTGGGTAGGTCCGGAGCCATCCCGGAGAAATCGAAGCGCGTCGCGACGCGTCTATACACCATATCACGTGCACGGCGCGCCAGTGGCGTCAGGTATAGGCGCCCGTCTGTGCCTTTCATCATCGACCGCAACTCGACCAGAGCCTTCGATCGCTCGTCTGCTACAATCTGCCACATCTCCTCCTCCTACCCTGCTTTCTGAAATGGCGTCCCTCGACGTTCCCGAAAAGACAGTTCCTGCTGAACCCACCACGAATGGAACTGATGTGGCTACGGCGACCGAGCCTCCTGCTGAGCCTGAGAAATCTCAGGCCGAGACGGCAGTTGCGCCTACTGAAGCACGGTGCGCCCTACCCGCAGCAGACGATCAATATTGATTGCTGAGGATGTTGTGCTGTATATTAGACAAGGGGCGCGGGTAGAGGTGGTCAGACAACCTGCGCCAGGAGAGGGCTCGAGCGGGGAGGAGGATGATAAGGAAGGCGAGGAAGAAGAGATCGAGGATTCCCAGATCCTTGAGGACCTCCCTGACGAGACGGAGGTTCGTCCCCGCAGTACCTATCCACAATCTGCGGCGCACTGAGCGTGGTTTGCTGCAGGATATTGAGCTCATTCACTCGCGTCTGAACTCGAATAGCATTAGCAAGCTTGGCCTGCAGCGGTTCGGGCGACACTTGAAGAGGCTATGTCTACGACAGAACTTCATATCACATCTCGACCCGGAGGTCTTCGGTGCGCTCACGGAGCTCGAAGACCTTGACTTCTACGACAACAAGATCAAGCACGTAGGTCCTGCGCTGAATAGCATGGGTAACCTCACGTGAGTGGCAATCCCAGTGCTGCCGGTGCTACTCTCGAATGCGCAGAACGCCTGAACTCACCATAGCGACTCAGGACGCTGGACCTGTCCTTCAACCTGCTTAAGCACGTACCCGAAGAGCTCGAAGCACATCTGAAGTCGTTGAAGACGGTCTTCTTCGTGCAGAACAGGATATCCCATATCACCAACCTGACTGGTCTAGGCGCGACTCTCAGGAGTCTAGAACTCGGCGGCAACAGGATTCGAGTGAGTATCCGGGGAATTGCGCAGATAGTCATGTGCACTGATAGCGTGAGGAAGAAAATCGAAGGTCTAGATGCGCTGGTGAACCTGGAAGAGCTGTGGTTGGGAAAGAACAAGATCACGAAGCTGGAGGTACGTCTCTCGTGAGATGCTGGGCAAACTCTGTGTGTTCTGACAACGATACAGGGACTCGACAAGCTCAAGAAGCTCAAGATCCTATCCATACAGTCGAACCGGATCACTAAGTTAGAAGGCCTAGAGGGTTTGGAGAACCTCGAAGAGCTATACCTGAGTCATAACGGCATTCCCAAGCTAGAAGGGCTGGAGAAGAACGTACGTCGTCGCCCTGGGAGTTCACTGTGCCCTCACTGACAACGTTATGCAGCTCAAGTTGCGCACGCTCGACGTGGGCAACAACTTCATCGAGACCCTGGAGAACGTCTCACACTTGACAAACCTGGAAGAGCTCTGGGTAAGCAGCACTCGCATCACTTCCCTGGATCTTACTCATAGGAGACCGCTGTGCAGATCAATGACAACAAGATCTCGTCATTGCAGGACCTTGAACGTCAGCTGAAGCACATCACGACCCTAGAGACGATATACCTGGAGGGCAACCCAGTGCAGTCCGCTGAGGGTGCCCACTACAGGCGAAAGGTCATCCTGGCATTGCCACAGATACAGCAACTAGACGCGACGTATGTCTTCCTCTCACCCTCGCGCCTTCGGAGTGCCTGAATCCTCGCACAGCTTCGTGAAACAGCCCGTGAGCTGAGAATAGCCCACTCTGCCGCCTACCATACTCGCCCGCAGGCGATGACGAGACTTGATGCTGAGGCGACCTCTCGTTCGCCTTCCGTTCCTTGTACCACATACCCCCACAACTCCATGTACCATCAGATCTCCAGGGACGGACGATCGAGTGCCTACACCGATCGCGCTTCATAGAATCTTGGATGATGCCCGCACGCCGGCGCGCGATCGCTCGGGGCTCGAATCACGATGATGCACACGATCGCCGAGAGTCTCCAGGCTTCAGAGAGGCCCCGAAGCCCGAAGTACAGGACCCGGCGCGCACCTGCTAAATGTTCCGCTCGCCGTACATATGGGTGCCGTACGCTGCTCGGCGCGCGGGCTGCCTGGAGTGCGCGATATGCTGCTTGGGGGTCGCGTTTGGCTTTAGGCCTATTTTCTGCACCCGGCCGGACCCTTCCCTGTCTCGGATCTTTCCCTTAGTGCGGGATTGCGGCTCTTGAATGTGAACGGATGACGCTTCCCGTCGGTGTCAGCGGTTGCGCTTGGGATGAGGGGCCATATGAATGTTGGTATGTCCGAGTGGCACAACGGCTTGCAGAATCAGGTCAAGCGGCATCTTGGGACCAGCTGCGTTCTACAATCGAGATTGCAGAAGGTGTGAGTGTCCAGACCAATTCGAGCGATGCCGGGTTCGGCCGCCTCAGCATAAGACGCGCGTTGTTTGTCTGTGTTATGCAACAGCCTCATCGCTTACGCTAATGCCTCCACGTGAGCGCGTCCTAACCTCCTTCCGTCATCTGCTTTCCCCGCTTTGATTCCCTTGGCCCGTTCCGATGCCGCCTGTGGACAAGGCGAAGGCTGCGGGTGTCAGCGCGAGCTCATTCTTCGACCTTAAGGCCGAACTTGCGAAGAAGGAAGAGGAGTTCTCGAAGAATAAGGCAGCAGGGAAGGCTAACGCCATCGTTGGAGGCGTGAAGCGCAATGACAAGGTATGTCCGCCTTGTACGATGGGACGCTCATCTTCAGCTCATTGCTCTGTGGTGCAACAGAAACTGTCCAAGTGGGCCAAGGCGAACGCCGGCGTGCAGGCTCGCGCAGCGCGCGACATCGAGCTCGAGGCAGTTAGCAAGCCGACCCTCGAGAGTGCTCGGGCTATCCTAGAACGGAAAGCGAAGATATATGAGAAATTGAGTAAGGGAAAGAGTGGTGGATTGGATGAGAAGCAATATGATGCACTCTTGGTCGACGTGAGTAAGCCTTACATGTTCGACGGCATCGCTATGCTCATCGTGGTGCCCGAGTCAGTTCGAGCAGAAGGGCATCGACCCATACTTTGAGTCCGATAGCGATGATGTGGACGAATCTTTGACGGTGCCAGTACCGCCGCAAGAAGCAGAGGTTTGCATTTGGTGCGCATACATCCTGAGGAAAGTGGCTTAAGCTCGCTTTCGCAGGACGATCCCATCGTGGAGTACGAAGACGAATTTGGCAGAGTACGCGCGGCGCGCCGTTCTGAGATACCTCGCCACCTGCTGCCTGAGGCTGAGAAAGAGAAGGAGGAAGACTTCGAGTGCGTACTCCTTCAGCATCGCACCGGTCGAGCCTGCTAACGTTCTGCTGCTATAGCCCTTACGTGATCTGTGAGTACCTCGCCCGACACTCTGCCCCGTAGCAACTGACACATTCCAGATAACCCCGTGAACCACTTCCCGGTTTACGAGCCTTCCGCCGAACGTGTAGAGAAGATCCGCGCCGAATTCGCTGAAGAGAACAACCCGCTGAACATTCACTACGACGCCACACGCGAAGTGCGCGCCAAGGGCGCCGGTTTCTACCAGTTTTCGGCAGACGAGGAGACGCGCCGGAAGCAGATGGAGGAGCTGAAGAAGGCGCGAGAGGAGACGGAGCGGACGCGTGCTGAGGTTGGCGCTGAGGACGTGCGTCCTGGAGAGGTAGAGGGTATGCGAGCAAATGCGGAGGCCGGTGCAGTCTCAACGAAGAGCCGTGCCATGGAGAAGCGGAAACGAGAGCTGGAGGAGCGAAGGAGACTGCTGGAGGCGAAGAGGAGGAAGGTAGGCGGCGTCAAGGACAACGCGACCGCAGCAAAAGCGTCGCCCGCACCTGAGAGCAGAAGCAGCACTCCCGCCACCACTGCGACTCCTGGACCCTCAGCAGACCCTTTCTCTGCTCTGGAGGCGCAGTCGTCGGGCTCAAAGGGCAAGAACAGGATGGAGGAGCCAGTCGCCAACGCAGCAGATGCCTTCCTGGCGCAACTGGAGCAGGACATCATCAAGGGTAAGGGACGATGAAGGTTGGTATCATGCACGTCCTTCGATGAGAAGTTGTCCCATCCTCATCTTCACTACAGTCAAGCGGTATTAGATTCTGTCGCCTCGCGTGCCTCTCGTACAAGACGCTCTGGGCAAATCAGACTGTATCGTCCGCCCTCCTGGACGTACTCGACATGCTCCTCGCCCCTCTTCGTCATCCGGCTCTTCACCTTCTCCCGCCCCTCTAGCACGTCCACCATGAACGCCCTCGTCGAGCGCAACACCTCCAGCGCCGGGCCCATCGCAGTCTTGTGCCCACAGTTGATCCGGACAGTCTCGCCCTTCCCGGAACCCTCGACGAGCGCGATCAGGCTGTCAATGGTCTGCAGCCAGACGACGATGCTGCCCTCGTTCGGGAAGATGATCGGCGCCCATTCGTACAAGGTGTCGCCGACGTAGAGCATGCCGTCGCCTTCGTCCCACAGCGCAAGCTCGTCTGGAGTGTGCCCTGGCGTGTGCAGGAGCACCATATTTAGTGGAACGCCATCAGCGGAGAGGATTGGTGAGAGGTGCGGTCGCAGGGAGGGCGTGTAGCAAGGGGTCCGGATCCCGAGGCTTGCGCAGAGCGAGTGTTCGGGCAGGTTTTCGGGCGCGAGAAACGCGGGGTCGTACCCGGACGCCAGGATGGGCGAGTCGTTCGAGAACTGCTCTACTCCCACTACAAGTGACACCTCGCATCAACCCAAGTCCGCCCACCACCCCCGAAGCAGAACACTCACAAATGTGGTCGTAATGACAATGGCTCAACACCACCACATACCGCATCTCCCCACCCCCGTTCACCGGCCTGCCCCCATTATCCTCCACGGGCGCGCGCTCGAGGAAGTCGCGCAAGCGCGTGAAGGACGCGTGCGGGTCGCGCGACGCGCCGCCGCACCCGGTGTCGAGCAGGAGCAGCGTGCGCGCGGCGGGGACGTGCGTGGCGTAGATGAAGGGGTGCTCGTCGTAGATGTCGTCGGTCTCGGTGAGGAGGAAGGTGCGGGGGGTGAGACAGCGCGCGGTGAAAGCGGGCTTGCCTTCCTGTGGGGCTGTTGTAGAGGCGGGCTGCATGTAGCGATGCGACGTGTGTGTGCGCAACTAATGGTCCTGGTGGTACGAAGATAAGGCTATAGTCTGGATTCTCGTGTGCGATGCGGAGCGTGAGTATCTCTGAGGACGGGAGTGTTGCTCCTTCCCATGCACCTCGATGTCGTAGTAGTACACCGCGCGATCTAGTCATACAGAGGTCCCCATTCCAGCTCTACGCCCATATTCTACTAGTGTAAGCCCCCATCACCCGCCCGACACAGGACAAATGACCGCGACCTCCTCCCCGCCCTTCAGCAATACGCGCTCCGGGTCGTCCACCATCTCCTCATTCACCGCCCACTGGCTCTGCTCGAGCACCTGTCGGAGGTTCGTACCCGGATGGCGCGCGGAGAGAAGGTCTGCGAGGGCGCTGAGGGGAAAGCCTCCCTGTCCATCTGCTGTACGTAGCGTTCGTTGAGGCGTGTGCTGAAGTGAGGTGTGGGAGAGAGGGAACGCACGCGAGGCGGGGAGAGGGACTTCCTCGGTGGTGAGCCCTGTCGCGGTGGACGCGGCGGCGAAGTAGAGCACGGTTATCGTAGGTGCAGCTGTACTGCCGGTGGTGGCTTGCTCGGTGGACATGCCTGGGTGATAGTAGTACAGTATTACGCAGAGGCCCTCCGTACGCAGTGGATAGTGAGCGCAATCACGCAGGGATCGGACAAGTTGAGGTGCATTCAAAATAAGGCAGTACCCACAGATACCGCGGATGTCCAGAGTCGCGTTTACAGTGCATGCGCCCGCCGTTTGAAGAGTTCAGCGCACCGAGATGGCATGGCATGTCTACAAGTGTATACGCTCCAGATCCTCAGGATACATGCAAAGCCCCAGAAACCGAGACATCTCAGCCCCATCTAAACGCAGCCCAAAAGCAAGTAGACATCACACAATACAGCGCGGTTAGCCTGCTCTCTCGCTAGGCCCTTCCTTCTATTATCCAAAGCATTCCCTCACGCCGCCGCAGTCGGCGAACAACACCCCGCCCTCTCCCCACTCGCCTCCTCCCCCGCCTCGGCTCGCGACGTCGCCGCCGACGACGACGACGAGACCTGCCTCGAGCGCGGTGCGAGCGGCCGGAGCTCCATCGTCCACCAGATCGGCCTCGTCGTCTTCACGGACACGACGGGCTCTTCCGGGACGAGGTGGTTTGAGGTCGAGACGAGGCCGTCGAAGGAGGATGGGTGGTCCGCTTAAGAGAGGGTGATGGTGAGGTTAGGATGCGGATGTGACGGTAAGGGGGAGGGGGAGGGGGGTAGGGACGTACTGAGGTTCCAGCGGAGACCGGTTGTGGTGAGGATCGTTGAGTCTATGCCTAAGGGCAGGAGCCCGCAGGTGGGGCCGAAGAGTGTATGGTCGATTGCTATACGGTGCTCGCCCTGCGAAACGGGATGAAGGTGAGCGTGGCTTGCGTAGGGCATGTAGGTGCGAGACATACAGCATCAAGGATCCAGGCGACATTCTCGTCCGTGATCACGAAGGTGTGCTTCCGGGTTCTGCGGAGTTTGTGCAGGAACGAAAGGGTATGTACGGTCTGGTCCAGCCGACCTCCCAGGCCGCCGAGGATGACTATCGTATTTTGCTGTATGGAGTCAGCTATACGTTATAGAGTCAGGACCGCGTGCCGCATGGAGCGTACCTCTACATGCCGTTCCGCTTTCTCGTCCTCTATGAGCGCAGCGACGCACTTCATGAGATCAGTCGCATTCTGATCGTCGTCGCGTACGATGCGCACGCCGCGGGACGAATAATACGCGCGGACGTCGTCCCGGATGGAGTCGAGATCGCCCTTGATCAGATCGGGCGTGAACCTGGGGGGCGGTGAGGACGCGCGAAGGGTGAGAGAAGGGCGGGAGGTTACGTACTGAGGCAAGCACGGGTACTCACAGGTGGCGCTTGTCCCTGCCGTCGTGGGAGAGGAGGAGGTCGTGGAGGCGGTTCGCGCCGCCATCCGCGCAGGCGTGCCATCGTGAGGCGTGCCAGACGCGGTCGAGGAGGGGGAAGGAGAAGGGCTGGTTGAGGACGATGAGGGCGTTGCGGTGGACGCGGAGGGGGTCGAGGAAGGAGACCTCCCACGGCGTGAGCGAGTATGCGGTCGACCCAGAGCCAGAGCCAGAGCCAGACGCAGCAGCAGCAGCAGCAGCCATGAGGAGGGGAGAGTGGAAGAGAGAATTGGCAGCACGCGTCGCGCGTCGGCTGTGGGGAAGCGCGGGCACGTGCCCTGTAGGCCGGATTGGGCGGGTCGTGTCGTGTTGTCGGGCGAGTCAAGTGTTTGGGGATCCGCACTTGCCAATATGCCCTCTCTCTCTGCTCCCACCAGCGACTGCCACAGGCGATGGACAGGCTCCACGACCACCACCAGTCCTACTCCTGGCACCAGGTCCGTCCTCGTCGTCTCCGTTCGCGCCCTGAGCTCATCGCATCACCCGCATACAGTCCCACGACCAGGTCAGTACAGCACGCGCGCGCCGCAGCTGTCGGCCAACTGACAGAAGCGCATATAGGCGACCGTTCTCCTGCTTCTGCCGTACGACACCGTCGAGGACGACGTCTCCGTGAGTCTGTCTGTCCTCGCTTGACGGTGGCGGCTCTCATGGGCCTTGCGCTTCAAGGTCATTATCGAGGATGAGTACCTCGTAGCGGGCGTCCTAGGGCAACCCCCAGTGGTCAAGGTGCGCTTTCTGTCGAACGGGAATGCTTACTTAGACGAGAACTTGATGTGCGCCACAGGGAAAGCTATACGGGAAAGTCGACACCTCCGCCTCCGTCTGGCAACTCGAGCCTCGCACATCCCGCCTCTCACACCGCGAACGCACCACCTCCACCGCCTCGAGCGGCTCCACACAGTCCTCCTACGCATTCGTCTCCGAGCCCGAGATATCCAGCAGCTTCGCCGCCTCCCTCGAAGCGGGCCTCGTCTCCGGCTCGGACGCCGACTCGGCCGTCCTGTCCTCGCCCGCGCTCTCCTCCCCCATCTCCTCCTCCATCGACGAGCACCTCTCCTCCTCCGGGTACGACTCGCGGCACCAGCCCCAGCGGCGCTCGCGACTATCAGTCTCACCGCCCGCGCGCCAGCCCCAGCTGCAGCGCATCAGCCAGGTGTCCTCGTACTCGTCCCTCGAGTCGCTGCACACAGGGGCGGGGCGGTTGCTCACGATCCACCTCGAGAAGGCCGAGTCGGTGATATGGCCGTCGCTCATCGTCGGGCCGGTCCCGGACAGCGTGTCGCCCGTCCCGAGCGGAGTGTACCCGTGGACGACGAGCGTGACGGAGGAGGCGAAGTACAATATGGACCCGACGAGCTTGGCGCTCATAGCGCTCGACTTGTATGATATTCGGAAGGCGAAGGAGGATGCGTTCGAGTACTTTGTGTGCGTGTCTTATTCTCTGCTGTTGGCTCGTGTACTGACATAGGTGCAGTCGCGCATGGCACCAAGCGCATCTCCCCTCAGCCGCTATCCGCCTCGCGACGCACTACCTCCCCCTCCAAACCCTCATACCCGACTCCTCAGAAGCAGCCCCCGACTCACCCACCTCCTCCGTAGTCACTGTCTCCGCCAAGGGCACACGCAGCAAACATGCTTCCAGTGCCCCTCCCGCCCAACTCCCCACGCTAACCCCATCGACCTCCGCCTCCTCTTCCTCCGCATTCGACTCTGCCCTGCAACTCAGCTCCGTCCCCCCGCCACGCCCCGCTCCGCTGCTCACAATCTCCCCCGGGACGGAAGAATACTACCTCGCGCGCCTGGGCGGCGCTCCCGGGCTCGCACAGCTCTTCCTCGCCGCGGGCCTCCTGCACCTCGAAGGCACAGCGACCTCGCTCCTCGCGTCCTCCTTCTCCGGCCTCTCAGCGCTCCGCGCGCCCTTTGCCGTCTCTGGCCCCGGGCCGTCTTCCACAAGCCCGGGCGCGCATGGACCAGGGGGAGGAGGAGCGGGTGTGGACGCGTGGCGGAGGGACCGCGAGCAGGCTGCGCTATTCTTCAAGCGCGCACGGAGCTTGAGTCCGACGCTGGACATCCCGCTGCTGCCTGCTGAACCGGAGTCGGAGTATAACTCGGGCGCGGAGAGCGGGAATGGGGACGGGGAGAGCGGGAGCGGCGGACGTGTTTCTTCCCCGGCTCAGTCTCAGAGCTCGTCGCAGCCGCGCGTGCAAGGACAACGCGCGGCCGCAGCTTCGAGCTCGAACGCAGAACAGCGTCCACAAAGGACGCAGCGGCGTCGAGGGGATCGAGAGCGAGAGCGCCACGCGCGCACGACCGCGCAGCTCGAGATGCCCACGCTCGACGTCCGCCGCCCCCCATCCGCAGCCTCCTCGCACGCCCCGCTCCCGCCCATCCCCTCTGTCCGGCGCCGGCGCCCCGCCCGCTCCCGCTCCCGTTCCCGCCAGGTGCTGGGCCGCGGGGAGGAAGACGACGACGGGGACCTGTCGAGCTCGCTGCTCGAGAGCGTGCACGCGGAGCCGACGGACCTGGGCAGCGCGACGGGCGAGGACGACCGGACGTGGTACCTGTACATCCCGGGGCTCGTCGGTGCGGGGACTGCGTTGCTCGTCGTGGGGTTGTTGAGCTTGCAGAGTTGGCGGAAGAATCAGGGGTGAAGCGGGAGGGGGGAGGCGGGCGTGTTGTGGTGTTTGCGAGCGCTGGTTGGTATGATCTGTGGTTGGGTTGGATGGATGGATTTACGACTTCGAACGATCTCGACACGATATCTTTGCTTGCTTGCCTGCTTGTTGTCACCTCTTGTTTACGTGCTGGAATACCACTGTCTTGTATGAAACACTCATTCCCGCCCAACCATGTGAGAATCCATGTGCAGAGAGAGGTATGTTATTCAACACGGTAGTCACAAGCAGAACAGTGAATGCAAACAAGCACGCAAGCAAGCAAATCGCCCAACGAACCAAGCGCAACAGACGTACGTGACAGTGCAAGCGCAGATGAATGCAAGCAAGACTCGTCAGCGAATGCGTGAATGTGTGAACGGGCAAGAGGGTATGTACAATGCAAGGGTAACGCGTATGAATATTGCAGCTCGGTACGTATGTACTGTATGTATGTATGGCGGGCGGGTGAGAATGGCGGAGGTGTGTAGGGGGGTCAAGCACTGAGATGGCCTGGGGTATGTACACGTAACACTTTGCGATATATGGATAAGAACGAACGTGGGGGCCGCCGCGCACGCTCGGCACGCGGAACGGGGTAAATAGCAGCAATAGCTTAGCGGAACATTAGGCCGACCTATAGACAACAACACCACCGGGAGTAAAAAGCAAGCAAGCAAGCGCGAACTCGCGCATTCAGGGGGAGAGTGAAGAAGAGGGTAGAAGTCGGGTGAACTCCTGCAGTATGTACGCCTTCAGCTTTTGGTCTGAGTCCTCGGCCGCGACCGAGAGCGCGACCGTGCCCGCGCGCCGGCGTTGCTATTCCTGCTAGAGGAGCCTGACGCGGACGTGGCGGCGAAGGGATGCCCTGGAATGTGCGTGTGCACGGGCGAGCTCGAGGCAGAGTTCGAGATGCTGCTCGTGATCTGCTTGATCCGGTCGCGCTCCGCCGCGAGGTGCTGCAGCAGCATCCCGTCAAACTTCTGGATCGACTCGCGCTGGACGCGCCTCCCGCCCTCCTGCTCGGGCTTCAGCCGCCCGTCCGAGCTCGGCGCCGTCGCGGGTCGCTTCTCATCGTGGCCAACACCGACGCTCGAGCTGCTCACCCCAGCGCCGAAGCCGTAGTGATGGGACGGCGACGACGGCACGGGGCCGATGGGCAGCATGGGCGACTTGGGCGCGCTCATGATGCCCTTGCCCTTCTTGACGGAGCGCACGGACGTGAACGAGCGGCGCGTCATGCTCGCGACGTTCCCGATCGGCTTCTTGCGGTCGAGCGTGTACTGCGGGACGGGCTCCGCGGTCACGAAGCTCGGCGCGGGCGAGAGCTGCGGCGTCGAGTGGTTCCCGAGGCGCATGATCGACGGGCGCGCGCTCGAGCTCGACGCGCGGTTCGAGATCGCCTGCGTGCGCGGCTCGACGAACACCTCCGCCGTCTCGACCGTCTCCGCGGGCGAGCGCGGCGGGGGCGGCGGGTTGTACCGGCTGCGCGCGTGCTCCGCGCCCTCGAGCGAGAGCTCGTCCTCGTCGCTGCTCTCGTCGGACGTCTCGAGGTCGTCCATCGCATTCGCGATCGTGGACTGGATCTGGTCGAAGAAGTCGCCCGGCGAGGACGGCGCCGGCGCCGAGTGGATGCCCGGCTGCGCGTACCGGGTCGGGATGTGTAACGAGAGTGGGCTGCCCTGGCCCCGCCGCGCAGCGAGGGGGGACGAGGACGCGGACGACGAAGAGATCGAGGACTGTACAGACACCTCCTGCACCTGTGCAATGTCGGAGGAGGGTGAGGGCACCATGATGGACGGACCGCTCTGCGCTCCGGGGGATCGCGAGTCGTGGGTGGAGATCGAGGGGCGATAGGTCGGGCGGATCGCCGGCGGTCGGGGAGGGGGAGGCAGCACCGTCGGGGACACGGACGACGAGAGGCGAGGGGGAGGCGAGATTGCGGCGCTTCGCGGAGTTACAGGAGGGGGACGGGGGGCTTCTGTGGACGTAGGTTCGAGGATGGACGTGGCGCTCCTCCTGGATAATGAGGACGGGGGCCGACAGCTGCCGAATACTGCGTCGCGGAAGGCGGACGCGGTCGGGGAAGGCGCCGAGTACTCGGACACCGATATCGACGGTCGCCCAGATGGGATAGACATGGACATAGACGGCCGTGCCCCACTCATCTCGATATCGGTGTCCATAGGCGTCCGGAACGACATGCTGTCGTCAGAATACCTCGAGTCGCTCTCGGTGCGACACGTCGTGAACGAAGGCACGCCCTCGAGCGTCCGTGGTGCAGGCGACAATCCTCGGTGGATACCCGGGTAGTCAGGGATAGGCGGAGGAGAGAGTGAACTGACCGCCCTCTGCGTCTGCCCGTCCTCGGAGCCAGACATCCTAGGCGTAGACGCTGCCTTGCGCACGGTGTGGAAAGATGCTTGCGAAGAGCTCGATGACGGGTTGTGCGCTTTTGCCACGGTCTCTGGGAGATCAGGTTCGGAGAGCGAGTACAGAGGGTTCACGAGCTGCTTGCGCGGTGCTGGTGCTAGAGGCGTGTGCATGTGGGCAGGCGTCTCCGCACGAACAGGCGGGTCTGCAGCAGTCAACAACGGATGCTCTGACGCCTTGGGCGACTTCTCTGCGAAGGAGTACACGCTTCCCGCTGTAGGCGGAGCGGTCACTTGGATAGTCTGTACCTCCATCCGCGGCGACGAGGGTGAGCTTGCAACGGATGGTGCGGTATGGATGCTCAGGTCCTCGACTATGCGCTGACCTACCCGTCTCTTCGCTTCCATGACAGAAGGTGCTGGAGAGGTGGCTTCTGACTGCGGCGGTGGCGAAACTGGCATCGGACGACCATCGCCAGACGAGAACGACGAGTCTGGCGTGTTCCCAAGTGAGTGACTGACAGCCTCCCGCAGCAGCTCCTTCCTCCACATTTCCTCGTCCGAGCTAAGAGACCATACGCCAGGACTGCTTGGCACGAGACGGTCAGCGAGCACGGCAGCACCCACAGAATCCTGTGGGCCAAGCCCGAACATGGCAGACGCTTGCACGGCAAACAAAGCGTCAGCAGAGGGCGGCGGCAGGTCGACCGCATCGGTGGGGTCGATAACGTCGTCCAGAAAGCGGTCCCGAGGTGTCGTCGGGGTCTTCGGTTTTCGCCCGTCCGCCTTGCTCCGAATCTCCTTCTCCGCCTCCTTCGCAGCAGTCGCAAGGTCGTCCATCCGTTCCCGCAGAACGACCACCCTGCTCGCCGCCGGAGGACCTGCGGGCTTGGGTATCGCGATGGGTGCCGGCACCTGAGCTTGTACCCGCAAGAGCAGACCAGACGCAGAAGGTGAATCAGACGTCGTGCGCAAGATGGGCCCATTGCTATCCAGCGCTGGAGGGCTCCCAGGAACTGGAGAGGTCGGCTTCGATTTTGACTTGCCTATTCGGAAGAAGTCGAGGAATCCAGACGTCGCGGGTTTGCTCTTCTGCGCGGCATCTTGCGGGTGTGAAGAAAGCGCCATGGGGGTAGGCTTCGCGTGCGCGGGTGGGAGGAAGTAGCTGTTGTTGAGGAGGAGGCGGAGGCGATAGGACACGTCGTCTGGGTCGAAATCGGGGTGTTCAGGAGAAACTATATCGGGGTAGGACATGTCACCCCCGTCCTGGTCCTCGGTGTACGGCAATGACGACTCGGTGCGCGAGCCGGCCGACGTCGAGGCAGGATAGACCGAGGACGATGTCGCAGAAACCTGCGTCAAGATCGAGTCCCTGAAGTTAGCGCGGGACGGGCCCGCTATGCGGATGGCGGGGCCGTCGCCAAAACTGTGCGGGGTCTGCGGGCTCGGCTGCGAGGACGAATCCGAGTGCGCGTTCTGCTTGAACGACTGGCGGGGGAGGCTGAGACCGCGCAGGCGGGCCTTGGGCTGGGCGGCGGGGGAGCTGTCAGACGATGCACGCACGCGAGAGAGACACGAAAAGTGCGACGCACGCCTTTGAACGAGCCGGTGTCTGACTTTGCCTGCCTGCCACGGCCCTCCTCGGGCGGATCCCTGATGTCGAGCGCACTCCACGACCTCTGCATCTGCCCCACGCCCGGCTGGAGCCCCTCGTGAGTCCGCCCCTCCGGTCCAATCGTCCTCGACCGCCGCCTCGCACGTCTCACCTCCCGATCTGGCGCATGCATCTCCTCCGGCTCATCGTGCAGCAGCGTGGGGACGGGCGGCGCGTCATCGAGGTCCAGAAAGCTCTCTCCTGCGTCCGACTCGTACTTGGTGCTCGCCGACCTGCCCGTGCTCTTCGTTCGTTTTGAGGGGGCCGCAGAGCGTGTGCGTGTGCGAGAGCGCCGGTGGAGGGACGCGCCGGAGCCCGAGCTGCTGACAGAGCTAGCGAGAGAGTCTGAGCGGGTGAAGGGGGCGCCGAGGGGGAGAGGGGGTTCGACGAGTGCCGTCGAGGGGAGCATGGGGAGCTCGACGTTGCATACGACGGGGATGACAGAACCGAAGGCCGTTGTCGCGCGCGACGCCCTCTCTCAAAAGACGCGACCACTTGGCACCAGGACCCCGGCCGGATGCGCTCCTAGACGCTAGAACGTCTGATGGAGGCGCTCGTCGGCCCTTCCCGCTCTCTCCCCTGCGCCACAACGTCCGGCATAGCACTCAGCATATGGCACTGAACAACGGCGTTTACTGGGAAGATAGCACCCGCATCCCTATATGACATTATGAAGAGCATCTTCAGCAGCGGACGGTTCGAATACGAACGGAGCCTGAGAGCAAGAAGCGCGCAGGAGAAGCCCACTCTGGGAAAGCAGAACAGAGTGCCAGCGGTCCCGCCCCGGAACGACCGCGATCCGCTTTTGGACATGCAAGTTCGAACGCACGCGACGCGACGCGCACACCACCGCCGCCGACGCCGCCGCCGCCATCCCCATCGCCCGCCGCACAGATGACCGCTCTGGCCGCGCTCTCCGCTTGTGCGTATGCTCAGAACGCCTTGGCCCAGTGAATGTGGACGTGACGAGCTGACCCGCCCCTTCTCGACGCGCACAGACCTCCCGCAGGGCCCCGGCTGGCTGCCGACGTGGCAGCTCGTCGTCGCCGTTACTGCGACGCTGAACACGATCAGTAACCTGACTAGCGTCGCGGCGTCGAGGAAGCTGTACAACGCCGCGCCCGCCTTCGGTGAGTGCCCGGCGTCCATGCTCTGCGGGGGCCAGGGACGCGAGCTGAGCGATACACTGGTACCCATGCAGTGAACCCGCTCCAGGCCCGCACATTCGCCATCTGGACGCTCACGTCCGCCGTCGTGCGGTTCTACGCGGCCTACAACATTGAGAACAAAATGTGAGCCGCCATCCCGGACTGTGCATGCCGGCGGAGGCTGAGGAGAGACTGACCGTGCTGCCGCGAACGTAGGATCTACGACATGGCGCTATTCACGTACCTGTTCGCATTCTTCCACTTCGGATCGGAGCTCATGATCTTCCACACCGCGCGTCCGGCCGCGCCTAACCTGAGCCCTGTGGTCGTCTCCAGTGAGTCGCATTTATATCCCTGGACCTGCGCGAAGACGCGGCTGACCTTCTCTCGCAGCGACCTCGCTCATCTGGATGCTCACCCAGTACAAGTTCTACGTGCGCGCATGATACTAATAGACCGGTGCGGTGCCTACGCACACGGTCCCGACCTCCTGCTCAAAATACTCACCCCGCGACTGTGCTTGTACGTACACATCTTGCTCGTCTTATGCGACCGCAGCGTTCCTTTGGGGGCCCTTCGAGCGGCCGTACGTCGGTCGTTCTCGCTCTCGAGCCTTCCACCGCTCCGCTCCCGCTTAGTTCTTACGGCATCGTCGGCATAGGCGTTGTGCGAAGTGCTGCGCGGCGACCTGGTCTGGACATGCTCCCCGAAGGAGGCAGGAGACTCGCAGGCGTACACGGCTCCATGAACATGAGCGAAACGAACGTGCAAATGGCGTAGAGAGTGCAAGGCCGCCTATGGCGATGCGGAGATTGTTCTGCACGTCTCAGCTACACATGTGCGTCCTCGGGGCGCGCTGCCAGGCGAATTGCGTATACGAATACGCTTGGTGGACTTATGACTGTTCGAGCACCCTCCAGTGTCCCCTAGAGCGTGCGTGTGGCCTATGTCACAGACACGCAATATATTGCGCAAGGCACCTGTCCTAACGTCCAACATATACAGTCGGAGAGTCAGACGGAGCCAGACCGCCTGGAGCAATACAGCCGCTAGCCCATCTCTCCCTCACCTCGCCAACTCCGACCCATTACACTTTCATGACACGATCAGCCCGGCGCGGGTCAGCAGACGTCACGTTCCGTCAGGTGCGCAGAATAAGGTGAGACCGAGCACGTTGGTGCGTGCGCACGCGGGGGCATTTTGACGGATGGGAGACTCAATCTCTGGGGAAGGCGGCCAGACAGCCTTGCCCCGGCCAATGGGGGCGAGCGCGGACGCAGGATGGGAAGAAGAGGCTGGAGACGCCGGGGAAGGGAAGATGGGTGGTTGGGTGTGGCAGGTGACGGTATCCTCCATTCAAGATGGTACCTGCTACGGAGAGCCTCCGCGGTCGGAGCGAGGGAGGCGCTGTGAAGCTGCGGCGGTCGGAGGCTCCTGAGCAGTACAACGCCGGTGGGGAGGAGGAGATGTCTAAATTGCATCATGCAGGAGTGGCAAAATATCGGGGTTGACATACAGCAGCGAAATTCGCACCCGTTCGCAATAGACGTTGCGGAAGATGTCACCGAGCTCGAGGCGAGCCGCTATTCATAGCGTGGCTCTAACGAGCAGTTCTACTTCCGCGAGCGGGCGTGGTGGGCAGGAATAGCGGTCTATTCCCGGCCGTCGACCGCATCCCAGAAGCAGCAAAGGAGGAGCAGGAGCTGTAGCGGACACCGGTGCAGTACCCAATTAGACACGATGATCGCGAGAGGCCAATGGCGAGCTGGGGGCACTCACCTCGCGAAGCTGAGGGCACGCCGTGTACACCAGCGTGCCCCATGATGATGCAAGAGCGCATCAACTCTCATGCTGAGAGAAGGGACGGACGGCTCAGGCCTCGTTCTCGTTCAAACGCCAGAGAGCCGGAGGGAGATCATCACACGGACATCGATCCGAGGGTGAGCTGACCCGCGTTGAGCTGCCGATGAACGTTGGCGTGGTCCTCACCGGGCGGTCACAGAACTCGCGCTTGACACATTAAAACATACGCGCACGGGAGAACGGGCCTGTGTGGGCGCAAGACGCGGCCGTCTGGGGCAATTCGCATGCCCCGCTGGAGAACGTGGGCTGATCGCGATGTGGGCCAAGTTACCCCGCCCTGGACGTCCCCCGCCGCATGATGGGGCACAGCAGATTCAGGAGGCGCGCCTCGACCGGAGCATGGCGGATGTGGCCGTCACGTGTGCGAGGTAGCACGCACGCACGCCTCGCCAGAGACTGAGTGCGAGCACCCGCGGTGAGGAGGAGGAGGGATAAAATGTCGCGAGCGACGCAAAAGGGCGGTTCATGGCGGAATTGTTTGCCGAGGGGAGAATAGGCTGCGAAAGGAAGCGAAGAAGGCGGAAGGTCGAGCACGGCGCACTGGAGGCTTTAGGCGCCCAGATGAGCCACTGTGGGCGATCGCTCTCGGCGATGTCGCCAGTCCTCGCACAGGTCACGTCCAATCCCCTCTGACACAACCCCCCGCTATATAACTTGTCCCGCCCGTCCACACACCTCTCCGTTTTCTCTCTCCCCCGCTGCACCGACGTCCCCCTCCGCACACCGCCCGCAGCTTTCATCTACTCAGTCAAATTCGCCTAGCTTTGGTGCTTCTTCATGACGTCGGAACCGTCGGTCGTCGGTCAATTTCCCCCCGAACTGCTCACAGTCATCTGTGCCCATGTCTACGCTGCTGGTCTCCCTCCCCCGACGAGCTCCCTAGACCCCCTTCTATGCGCTGACCAGCCCGGCATACCCACCGGCCTGCCCTCATCGTTCCCGCCCGCATACTGGCCAGAGTCCGTCGTCCGTAGAACACTCGCGAACCTCTGCCAAGTCAACAAGGCCTGGTACGAAGCCGCCAAGCCCTGGCTCTGGCGCAAGATCGAAATCCGCCTCCCTCGGAGCTGGCTTTCCATCGTCGAGGAGGTCGCCGGTGGAGACGATGAGGACGTCAGCGAGGAGCAGGCCGCCCTCATGGTCGACCAGACCCTCCGCAGCGCTGAGACCGCCGCACTAGCCGCAAAGACGCTCCTGGGCGAGTCATCTGGCAACGACGACGCCGAAGAGCTGCACGACAAGGTCCTCGAGCGACTGTCCGGCCCCGACATCTCCATACCACCGGAGCTGCTTACTCCCCCGGCCAGTCGAGACCCTAGTCCACGGCGTCTGAGGACGAAGAGCAAGTCTCCGGCCAGGTGGAAGCTCATGCGCTCCATCAGCGTAGCGGTGCAGGACGTCATGGAGCGCGCACATCCTGGCATCTACGGTGAGTCCCACACGGTAAATAGTCACGGATGGACGGACCTTGCTAAACCGTGTGGACGAATACAGTGCCCCCGCCGCATGATCCTCACCCCGGACGTTTCGTACGCCATCTGGACTTCAATCACTTCCGGACCATCGGAATGAGGCGCTTGGTCGAGGAGGGTGTCAACAACCGCTTTGTGACTGGCGACAGGCTCGCAGCTGTGCTCAAGGTGTGTGGCTAATTTTCCGAGACCAATGACCGTCGAAGTTGACCGCACCGGCGCCATGCAGGAACTGCCAAACCTTCTCGTCTTCGGCGCTACGGAGTACATGGACGGGGCATTGACGTTCCCTGTCTTGAAGGAGCTGCTCCTGCGCGGCTCCGCCTCGCGTGGCCGTGGGCGCCCCTCAAGAGGTCGCGATGTCGTCATCCCTGACCCCAACGACCCGGAGCAAGAGGACCTCGCTCGTCGCCGGGAATGCAAGGACTTGGAGGCCGTCGACCTCACCGGCTGCGTCAGCGGCGTCTTCGTGAGCGCCCTCTCGCAATTCGTCAACACGTTCCTCCTCGGCCACTCCGACTCGGACTCGAGTGACAGCGAGGACGAGCGCGAGCGCCGGCCGCGGCGCCGGAACCTCGTACAGGAGGAGCCGCTCACCTTCCCCGGAATGCGCAGACTCGGCCTGCGCGGCGTCAAGTCCCTCCAGCCACACATCCTCGAGCCATTCGTCCTCGCATTCCCCCACCTCACGCACCTCGACCTCTCCTGCACGCGCATAACCCCTGAGGGGCTAGCCGCCCTCGGCGCCTCGCCCACGGTCCGCCTGCAGTCGCTCGCGCTGGAGCGCTGCAACTGGCTCACGGGCGAGAGCATCCGGAACTTCCTCGTTGAAGCGCCTGCCGCGCAGGACATCCGCGAGCTCTCGCTGTACGGCGACTGGACGTTCCCGTCGCCGCTCACGGAGGAGCAGCTGCGCGACATCGTCGCGCTCGCGCCGTGCTTCAAGCACGGGCAGCTCGTGTACCTCGACCTCTCGAGCGCGCCCGTCACGCGCGAGCTGCTGCTCGACGTGTGCGCGCCCCAGCCGCGCCTCCGCTCGCTCGGGCTCTCGCACATCCGGAACCTGGAGCTCGGCGCGGTCGCCGAGTTCCTGACGACCAAGGCGAACAACGTCGAGATCCTCACGCTCGTGACGTCCACGCCGGAGCTCGGGTACGGCGACCCGGTCGTGACCTCTCGCCAGGCGACGATCAACCTGCACACGCAGCTCATCCGCCCGCTGTGCACGCCGCCGTTCTCGTTCAGCCTGTCGTCGAAGCCGAAGGTCGAGGACCCGCCGACGCGGCTCCGCGTCATCGAGCTCGCGCCGCCGCTGCTCACGAGTCTGGGTGCGGGCGCCGGCACGTGGAGGATCGTTAGGAGTAAGGGCGGGAGAGGATGGTACGTCGATGCTGCGAGCGGGTGGACCGCGCAGGTGTCGACCGACCCGAACGAGGCGGAGGAGAGGAAGGGCAGCGTGCTCCGGAGGGACCTCGAGCCCAACCACACGTGGCGCGTTGAGCTCGAGTCCCTCGCGGACGCGAACGGCAACGTAAGCAGCGGCGTTGGCTGGCATGCGCGGAAGATGGAGGTGAGTACTCAGCGCTGTCGTCAGTACCTCGTGAGTAGCGTGCTGACTTGAACTTGTGTGACAGATCTTGCACGGCGATGGTCTCCTCGGCCGCGAAGCTGGCCTGTACGGTGCTGTGGCCTTCGCATACCAAGGATGAGCGAGGCACGAGCACCGGCAGCCGAGTACCCAACTCACTTGGTGTCTTTCCCTCCTCGTAATCGTTTGCTTCTGCTGCTGCTGCTGCTCTTGGGCTCAGGGTTATCACTGTACATTGCTATCTTCCCGCCTTCGTCTTCGCATCCCCATCGCACCGCATCGCTCGTCATCTCACCTCTCCCCGCAAAAAAAGTATCACAAAAAAACACTGTACCTGGCTGCGATGCCGCGGCTTGGGTGCAGGGCATCGGCTCAGATCTATGCACGCGCATACCATGTACATTGCTTGTTGTAGTCGGTATTCGAACTTGGTTAACGTTATCTAGCGTAGTCACTCGCCTCGTAGTCGTCCTCGCGGTCGAGGGAGCCACACACATCGGTATCGGTCTGTACATTATGGTATTCAGTAAGCGGTGATTCTGGCAGGCTTGCACTGGCCTTGCATTTACTTGCTGGGCATCGCAGATGCATGTCTTGCTTCGGTGAAATACATGGGCCGTCTTTCGGATGATTAAGAACCCAGATTGGTCTACTTACCCCTAGGCAGAGATCGCGAAGTCAAGTTGGTCAGAATTCAGCCCAATATTGCTGATCAGTCATGAGGCCTCCAGGGCTGAAGTTTGAGCTTCAGGCCTTCGGGGGCGATACGACTCGGCGTACAGTCTCCACAGCTGTCCTCGCGAAGCACCTACGATAGGCTGAACCATCGGCATATGAGTTGCACTTCACTGAAGAGAAGGGGAAGCTCGAGTCGGGGAGCCTGAGCGACATATAGTACAAGGGCCGGTCGGGCGAACCCATGTCTTGCACCGCCAACGCAGAGAGAGACGTGGTACCAGTGAACGATGTCGACAATCAGCGCCGTTCCTTCTCACACAGCATCAACACTAAATAGTATGTACATCGCTATCAACTGCATGTGGTCGCCTGAGCATCCAGCGGACGTCCTTATCTCTTGGCCTGTCGCCCCTCCCAGGCTTATCTACCGCGAAGCCGGACGAGCGCTGGGCACTGGCACTGGCAGCCGGAACAAACGGTAAAACACACGAAGGATCGGCTCCTACGCGCGACGCGCGTGCGCGGAACTGCTTGATGCCTTGTCCAGTGACCGTCCTTCCTGCTCCGGATACATTGCGTGAGGTACGAGAACGTCGGAAGCGGGCTACGAGAAGGCAGTGCCGACGTCTGTGCTTGACCACGAACATATTGACAGGCTGTGCAGGACAGAATTGCGAAGGTGAGCTCTGGCGGCCTCTGTCGGTTCCCGCCCACCACGAGGCTAGTTGTGGTCTCCTGAGCGTGTGCGCTATCACTGATCTTCTAACGCTCGAGGGCGGCCGCCCTAGTAGGCCCAGGTTATCGGAAGTTGGGGATTGTTCGGAAGCGTCAACATGAGGCGAGCGTGGTGCAATGTCTGGAGGCTCTGTGGGTACATAAGTAGTCAAGCTGATCCTGTATTGCTGGCACAGACGGAGGAGTATTCTTCCAGCTGAGGCCTCGAGTCCGCCCGTGTACTGGAGGTCGAAGGTTACCGTATCGGGGGTCGCATTCACTGGCGATGCATCGATGTGAAGCCTTTCGCAGATATTCATGGGAAAATACACACTCACAGGTCTTGACATCTACTCCGGAATGTCACTGGGTGGCGGAAGTCTGAGGCGAGCAGCGGTCACAGCTTAGGGCCAGCGGGGAGGCTCATCTCCCCGAGGCCCGTGGGTAGCACTGTCATTCGGAGCCGCCCGAACGCGCTATCGGACTCGCTGGTTCTGGGACTGCGGGAAGCTTGCTTGCATAGCCTTACCGACGGTGCCTGGCCACTCTCCGCGCCGCCGGGCCAATCGTGGTGTCTTCCCCGAGCAAAGTGAAGAAGCTGCTGCACTCTGATCCTCAGGGTTACCGAGCCATTTCTGGCGACAAGCCGACTCCTGTGCAATGCATCGCATCTGAGCGTTTGAGCCCTGCGCGGTAAGATGTGTCTGCTCATCTGCCCAGGCCGACTTGGAGAGCGCTCTGGCTAGGCGCACTCGCACTATCCCGGCCCCTCTAGAGAACGCGGTCAGTCTGCGAACTGTCAGTATAGCCTGATGTTCGCACCTGTCGGGGTGAACTGCTGCGGAGGCTGTCTACTAGCACCACCACAGCTCGTCTGTGGACGGCGGTCGTGCGACCGCGAGCATCGTCCCAGACCTGTAGGACGAAGGCAATGCCATGGCGGAGACCCACGTCAGCTTGGGAGACGGATGCGTACCTTGCACTTTGTCAGAGACAGCGGAGGGCGGTCCGAGCCTCGTAATCCCGCAGACTTGACGGCAAGCGGGGACGACTGCGCCTGAGCCGAGGTGAGAACATGCGGCCGACGTTGAGCTTATGATGCTGTGCTCGCGTCTCTTGAAGACGCTGTGGCGAAGTGACAGGAATAGTTCGGCAGAGGAGCGAGGGGTGAAGTGGACTCTGGCCATTCTCGAGTCCTGTCGCTCAGTGCGGCGGAGGTGGTAGGCGAATTGCGCGATTGGCGTATTTGGCGCGTCGGGCCGAGCTCGTGTTGCGCGCACGTCGGAGAAGCGCACTGCCTGCGTGTCTGGTAGGCGAAGAGCTGTTGCGGACATGTTCCGAGGGTTGCAATCGTTAGCGTTGTGCTGCTGAGATGCACAGCGGGAAACTCTGGACTGCGGCATGCTGGGGTCCCTGTTCGAAGGCCGGCCCGCGAAAACGCCGCCGAACGTGCCGTAGGCCCTTTGGTCAGGTATTGCTGCGAACGTGCCGGCATGAGGATTCTCCTGTCACTGCCTGGGAGTATATGCGGTCCAACATGGAGAAAGAGTCGCGGGAATCGTCAATTTCATGGCGAGCGAGCTACTTCCTCGCTTTTAGGCATCCTCGGCTTCATCTCCGTGTGCTAGGTTTCATACCTGGGGAGCCCGACATGACTCCCTGTCAAGTACAAGGCGAGGCCGGTCAGCGATTCATGTCTTTACTCGCAACGTGGTGCTGAGACGCTGCGGTAAAAGTCGAGGTCAAGGTGACTCTATGGCACGAGCACGCCCCTACCTTGCCTAGTAACGAGTCACTACGTTGTGAGTCTCATGGATTGCGGCGCGAGGGACGCCAGCAGGGTGCTCGTGTTCTTGCGAAAAAGGCAGACAATTACATCAGTTTGGCATTCAAGGTCGCATATGGAAGTTTCTCTCACCGACGGTCCCGGCCACGAGTCAGACCGTGTGCAGGACCCTGAGATTAGTACAACCGCTGTCAGAAGGTTGTTCCACGCGTCTTTTGCGGTTCTTGAGCTATGGCAGACACTGGACAGAAGACACACGAGCATGGCGGCCGACGAGGACGCAACTCTAGTACATGCTTGCAGCGGCGAAGCCTGAGGAAGCATTTGGGGTAAGCCAAAGTCCCAGAGAACGCAAGAGAATGCTCACTTCTCCAATAGAGTCGCGGGGCATAGGCTTAACGACAATCTGTCAAGTTTATGGGGAATCCCCGCTGTCGCCCAGAGGTGGCCATACATCTCATTGCAGTGCTGTCGAGAACGCTTCATTATGATTCTTCGTGGACACTCACCACAATCGAGCAGCATGTTGACGTGTCGACCTCCAGCCATGAACAGAGCCGTAATTGCAATAAAGGCGATGTTCGAAGGCTTCGGGGTTATTGAGCATTATTGAGCGACGCGATTGAGCTGCCTGTTGTAATCACAACCTGGCACAAGCACTGAGCTCGATGTGATGGTCAATAACGGAGATTGCTCATGAATCATAGTAGCTGTTGCACGTGTGAGTGCCGAGTTACTTACTGTGCTTGAAATGGGTGACCTTCAATTGCTATCGACCTCGTAGAATCCAGGAGTCGACGTGTCAAGGGCCACTCCAGCAGCCAACGCCACGCACAGACGCAGCGCTGGCGATTATACCGGGGCGATTCGTACTGGGCAGGTCCCGAGTCGTCTTCCGCAGCCAATCCACGCACATCGCCGAAGGTATATTCCTATGCTGCTCGTCGCAACGCATTCTGGCATGTCGATCAGCCCGTGGGGCGATAGCCTCAGCAACACCAGATAGGCAGTCCGTTACGGAGCGCCGTCTCCGCGGGAAGAGATGACAGACGTCCAATTGCATACGTACCGGGCAGATCTACCTAGACCACGATGGTACGCTCGGATAATCGTAGCGTCGCCGGTGAGCGGCCGCAGCAGGGCACGAGCACGGGGCGGTGCGCGCGCATGCCCGACGCCGATGAAAGCGTGTGCCCGGCCTTTTTCTTCGGGCACACTACTTGCTGCGCCTCCTAGACCCGGCTGCTGTTTTGGTGCTGCATGCTTCGCTATGTGAGTGATTCGCAGGGAGGTTGAAAATGCAGGGTTAAAACGAGGAGGCGGCCCTCAAGAGTGTATGCCGTGCGGGGGGCACCTACAAGAGCAGGGCCTCAGTGAAGCCGCACACAATACTGCGGTGCGACGCCACAAGTAATTGCTGTGCAGATTCTTGAGCTAGGAGAAGCGAGAGCGTATGGGTTGGCAACGCCTATAGCACAACCCCACCTGAAAGGAAGGTCATCAGTGCATAATCGACATCATGAGCGGTCCGCGTGGATTCTTCAGAGAAACAGAGACTCGGGCGGGCTGTCCACACTGAACGATTGTCGTCTTCTTAGCGTCCTAGGGTTTGGTGATAGTACGGCGACGCAGTTGCCGTCTCCAATAACAAGGCAGCGGCCGATATTGGCAGGAGTACGAAGACGCACAGGTCCGTTTGTTGAAGGAGGAATGCGTGCATCTGGTCTGCGAATAATGGGTACCGGACAGTCGTTTGATTTCTCATCCTCGACGAGGCAGGACCATAGACAGCGCATGACTGTTGCCAGGCTGGCTACTGCGTCACGGCACTGGGTGCTTTTTCTGCTAGCGGCGGTGCGTCCCTTCGCGTTTACTGGATAGTCGAGGTTGTTCTCAAAGAACGGTAGCATAGACAGCCTGGATAGAATACAAACAAGTACCTGTTGAACGCTCTGTTGCAACAGTTGTGCCGACAATTATGAATCCGAGGTCGGTCTGATTGCGAATGCCAGGCGGTCTGCTATTAATGCCGTACGTCGCCTTGTTTATGTTAACGGACATAGGTCCGGTGCTTGATTCTCTCCAGGTGTAAGTATCGTGTCGAAGTGAGTGATCCACGGTTCCGGATAGAATCGTAAATTCGGCGCTGTTTCTGTGGTGTGTCCGGATATGGGACCTCTCGAGCTTGGCTGTGTGTCAGGGGTCCATGACGAATGACGGAGTCGTGGGAAGCGCGGGGGGTTACATGGAGAGTTGATAAACTGGAAATGGGGCGTTCGCATATTCACCGCCCCGCAACCTCAAGCTCCTCCAGGCTGTCCTCATTCTTCTACCTCTACCCCGCCTCCCTAATTCTCTCGGTCCCTTTCGAGCGTTCCCTTCCTCCCAAACCCAGGTCCCTGCCATACAAGTACAACAGCACTCGGATTGTACAGACTGCCGCCCGACTTCTGTTTTAACATGGACACCGAACACGACATTCACTCTGCCGCCACCCAGACAACGGCAGTGCAACGTCATCCCACATTCGACGTTCCGGGAGACAGCGCTCAAAGGCGGTCTACTTCAAATACCAACGCTGTCTCTAGGCATACTTCCCGGAACTCCCAGATCTCAGGTCCTCGATCCCTCCTACGAACGCTCACGATACCAGAGAAACCGGTCGGGATGCCTCCACCAATCCTCAAGCAGATTAGAGCCATCATCGTCATGTCTTGTGAGTTCAGTTGAGTTCCTCGGGGACGACGACAGGATGCTGACTAGGCTTACGTCGTAGGGCTCAACGTTCTGCTGGTATGCATCCCAGTCTCGGTATGTGGCACACATCTTCTATCATCCCCATTACATTCTGAGCTCCTCGACGTAGTGGGCGCTACACTTCGCCGCTCCGGACAAGAATACCCTAGTTTTTGTCTGTGAGTACCGACAGACTTACTCGCATTCGGTCTCCACTGACGTCGCCGCAGTCTCCTTCCTTGCAATTATACCCTTGGCAAAGGTGAGGACACAGTGGAGCACGCTCGTTCGGAGCTAACGGTGGTTCAGCTCCTTGCCTTTGCAACGGATGAACTCTCAATGCGAGTAGGACAGACTCTCGCTGGTCTCCTGAACGCCACTTTGGTGAGTCTGTCGAGCCACCTTCGCTCGTACACACGGAGCTGATGCGTCGTTTCAGGGCAATGCGTACGTCGCGTAACATTCACGCGTGAACGCCCTGAACTGACCATTCACCTCGGTAGTGTCGAGCTGATTGTAGCGGTACGTGATTGATGGCCCCTGGTGTACCAGCAGTGATCATTGATGCGCTCCCACTTCCAGATCATCGCGCTCGTGAAGTGCGAGCTGCAAATTGTCCAGTCTTCATGTGCGTTCTTACCGCATTCAGTGCCCCTCATCCCAGGCATGACTTCATATTGAACCACAATTGACGCTTGGCCTGCATACAGTGATCGGCTCTATCTTGAGTAACCTCCGTAAGTAGGCGCCCTTCCGTCGAAGCGCCCGTCTCGATTGACCGGCCTCGCAGTGCTCGTGCTGGGAATGTGTTTCTTCGCCGGTGGTACGAGATTTTCGGAACAGGGCTTCGGCATCAGTGCGTACATTGCTGGCATCCCACTTCAGCATGTGTCTGCATGCTGGAGGCTGTGAGCCGTCCGCTTACCCTGCTTCCGGGACAGGTGTCACGCAGCTCAACACTTCGCTGCTGCTGCTCGCGGTCATTGCGGTACTCATCCCTGCGGCTTTCCATTTTGCCGCGGGCGCGCAGATTGACGACCCGAAGGAGGCGTCGGACATTCTCGCTGTCAGCCACGGTGTACGTCTCAGTTTGTCGTAACCCCGTATCCGGGTGCAATGGTCTGAGCTGACAACTTCCCCCGGATCGTTAGACTGCGATAATCCTTCTATTCAGTGCGTAGCCTCCGCTCGTGACGCATGTCATCCGGCTGACATCTGGCATTTCGGTGCTTCTACCAGTCTACGGCTCGTACCTCGTCTTCCAGCTCTTCTCCCACAAGACGCTGTACGACGACCGTCATCCGGATGTGTTCCGGTCAACTCGGTACGCTCCGCGCGAGAAGAAGAAGGATATCGCGAACGGTAACGGCGACGGCGCGTCGACTTCGTCCCAGCACGAGGCCAACGGCAGCTCGATCCCTCTGAACAATGTCACCGGCGAGCAATACCAGAGCTCACCTACGGGTAGCGTGTCTCACGAGAACGACATTGAGGCTGCCGCTGCGGGAGTCCCCAGGCAAGGAACTGCAGAGTCTGTGGAAGAGGAGGAGCCGCAGATGAGCGTGCCCATGACGTTCGCCCTCCTCGCAGCTGTTACTGTGGTAAGTGGCCGCCGGGTCTCTCCTTGCTATCGGAAAGCCGGGTGTGGACTGAATACTCACCAATCCTGCTGTCCGGTTGTGTAGCTCGTCGCTGTGACGGCGGAGTTCCTCGTAGACTCGATCAACGGAATAGTCGAAGGCGGATCTATCAACAGAGAGTTCATCGGTCTCATCCTCCTCCCGATTGTTGGCAATGCTGCAGGTACGTCTGCCCCCTGCCCGCTGTCTGTCGAGAGTCGCTACTTGCGACTCGTCGACAGCCGCTCACTGGATACCGGCTGACGCTTCCCCCGCTTGTCCCTGCTACCGCCAGAGCATGTCACGGCCGTCACGGTTTCCGTAAAAGACAAGCTGACGCTCAGTCTTGGCGTTGCCGTCGGCTCCAGTATCGTACGTCCGCCCCCCTGGCACCCTTTTCTGCTGCGCTTGGCACTGATGGATCTGTCCCTCACGCTGCGTCATCGCCCCCGCCACCGCAATCGCGCGCATCCCTCCAATTTGGCATTTGGCACCTGGCTGGCATGCGCTCATACAGCAAATCGCGCTCTTCGTCATTCCGTTCATCGTCACGCTCGCATGGATCATGGGCAAGCCGCTCAGCTTGCTCTTCGACCCGTTCGAGTCTATCGTCCTGTTCTTCTCAGGTATGTTCGCGTTCGTTGCGGCGGTGTTGGCGCAGCCGCGTGGCGTGCGGCCTGCAAGGAACGGCGCTGACTTCTCCCGCCCCGCACACAGTGCTCGTGGTGAATTACGTCGTCCAAGACGGAAAGAGGTGCGCGATTTTGGCTCCTCCCCTTCGTCATCTCCGCTCACACGCCTCGTTGCGTTTGCAGCAATTGGCTCGAGGGCATGATCCTCATGTGTCTGTATGTCATCCTGGCTGTCGTATTCTGGTATTACCCTGGTGCGTCTCGTTCCCTCTCGCCCCTGCTCCTCACTCCGCTCGCATTTCGTCATATGTGTAGTACTGACTGTGCGCCCCTCTTGCCATGAACAGGAATCAGCGAGCTGGGTCGCTCGCTCATGTGCTGAATCGTGGCCGTCGAAAATACTCGCACGAGTGCCCACGCACTGCTTGGGCCTGCAACGACCTGCGCAGGCCTAGTTCACCGATCCTTTCTCAGTTCCACGGGCTTCGGACGCTTCCCCGGTGCACATGTATCTTTAGTCCCAGCTATCTCTACGAGTACTGCGTTCTACCTTACCACCCCCATCCTCGCTCTTTACACGATTCGTTTCTTCCTGCTGTCGCCCCGAACTGGCATTGGCATATTCATGAATATACTTATGACCGTTCTCCCTTCCACGGCATCTTCCCTTGCATACAGAATGCTGACGATGTCTACGCTAGCAGCCCTTGATATGCCTACCGCATGTGCTAGGCGCCCGCTGGTGAGGTCGCTAGCTAGCCGGACACATTGCTACCTCGCGGTATCTAGAACACAATACCGGTGGTTGTCAACGGGACAGCTGTTCTTCTGACAAGGAATCTGGATATATAGAGAATAGAACAGTCCAGAGGTACAATACACACAGCATCCTACGGAACCTAACCAATACTCAGTTACCTAAACCGTCGCTCCCCACGCGCGTGGCAGCCGACAGGCAACTATAGCTTCGCCTTCACTGAGGAGCCCGGGTTGACCAAGGTGGCCGCAGCTGCTGCGAGCACGGTGGTTCCACGCTCCTTGACCTTCGTAGCTAGAGCGGAAAAGGAATGGTGTCATGTCAGGGCCGTATTCCCACAAGCACTGCCCGGGAAGCTCCCAGGCAGGGGCAGAAGGGAAGATAAGTACGCACTGAAGATGACTTTGTCGCCCTCCTTCCACATCTCTGTCACGAGCGTTTCGCCGGGGTATACTACGCCAGCAAACCTAATACAGCGATTACAGCATGAGTGGGCGCCACGAGATATCGAGACGATGAACGTGCGAGCGATGGAGGGGGTAGTAGCACAGACGCATGAACCGTCTGACAGACTTCCCAACCACAATCACCACGCAAATGATCGCGAAGCAGGGACCACATACCGGACTTTGATGTCTTTGTACTCGCCGAACGCTTTGAGGACGTGCTTCCCGGATATGCCCATGGAGCAGAGACCTGATGAACGCAGTCAGCGACGAAGCCACAGTCACCGGGATATGTGGCAGATCATCACCATGGAGGATAGGCTTATCGAACCCGCCGACTGCGGCAAATTCCGGTAGTATCTGTGGTTGTGGTCGCGGAACGTCAGACGATGTGCGGATATTGTGGCTCAATGCTGTTGAATTGCTCACATGCAAAGGGTTGAGGTCTCCGCTCAGTCTGGGCGTGGAAGGATGTGGTCAATGTGAGTAGCCCTGAGTTCCTACATACTGGAGCCGCTGCCTCACCTGTACAGTGCGGCCTGGATGGGGAGAGTCTTCTCCTCAGTTACGACGTCAGGCTTGCGCGCCGGCGGCTTGTTCTCTGCTGTGGCGGGGCCTCGGTCTGCATGTGCACCAGTGAGTCTCTGCACTGCATGGCCCGGATAGAGTCAGGCAACACACGAGGAACACGCACCTTTGCCTGACCGCTTGCCACCAAAACCGCCGGAGCCACGGATGAAAACCGTGGACTGGTTCTCAAAGATGACCTTGCCCGAGTGCTTATCCTTCGTCTGTACGATGGAGGTCACCGCCGCGGCCTTGCCCTTGTCGAGGACCTCCATCAACCTACGCTGCTCTCAGGATCCGTTCCGGCATGAAGCATGGAGCAAAAGGTTGCTTACCGAGCCTCATTGACGAGCTCACCGCTGGTCGGGATCGGAGCCTTGATCTCGAGGTACTGCTCGCCGTGCAAGAGCTTGGCAGGGTTGAAGTTCGGAAGCCAGTCAAGCGAGAGCCCTGCGCTCGCCTGGAATTGAGGGATGACACCGAACGTCGGGAGGGCAGCGAAGTCCTCGTGGTTCTCGTACGTCCACTGCAGCTCGGTCTCGGTCGCGCCCACGCCGAGGTTGTAGAGGATGACGTCGCGCTCGGTGTAGCTGAACTCGGTGTTCTCTTGAGCCTCCTTCTTCGCCGCAGCCACGATGTCGGCGTCTTCAGGGTCGGCGTAGGGGCTGTCAGACGAGCTTTCACCACTGCTTGCGCTGTCGTCGGTGTTGCCGAAGTTCTCGGCAATCTGGGCATAGCGTGAGGATGTGTGGATCACCTCGATGAGGCTCGTACACACCTGCATGAATGCCTCCTGGGTGCTCCCGGGGTTCGTAGCACGACCATCGTCTGCGAGCTCTGTGAGCGTCCGTGAGTATCATCAGTCTAGAGGCACTCACTGAAGTCCGTAATGAGCTTCCACTTCGAGATAACAGCTTCAGGAGTCAGAGGGCGGTTCACTGGGAAGCCGTGGCCACCAGTGCGCTGCCACCTGATCTGCGCTATCCAGCCTGCCGCAGTCTGGAAGATGCTGCCGGTGGTCTCCTCGTTTGCCTCGCTGCTGAGGAAGCCCACAAGAGGGGCAACATAGTCCTCCTGGGGATGCAAACGATTAGACATCAGCTCAGCAGCCAAACGCGAACCGGGCTTCACCTTGACCGCCTCTACGCTCGCTGCAGACCTGCACCTGCTTGTCAGCGCCGAAAGGCTCGCAACGGGATGGCTACTTGCACATACCGGCCGAGACCAGTCGCTGCTCCTGCGGATGGGATAACAACGTTGGCGAGGATGTTGTACTTCTTGCCCTCGATGGCCAGCGTCTTCGTGAAACCGAGGATGCCTGCCTTGGCCGTCGAGTACTGGAAGGCGTCTCAGGACCGACTACCTCAGCACCAGAGTCTGAGTACTCACGTTTGCAAGGCCAGGGAGGCCATCTAATCAGATATGTCAATACATCACAGAGCCCGAGGCGCCAAAGAGAACTCACAGAGGCCTGCTTGGGAGCCCATGGTGACAATGCGACCGTACTTCTGCTTCAGGAAGTGGGGCCAAACAGCCTTCGCACACTGCAATGAAGGGTGAGTCGTGTTCTCGAAAGGTATATGGGATTTTGCTGACCTTATAGGTAGCCCTACGTCACAGTCAGCAATAGCTCTAAAACTCTGAACCACGCAAGAGAAGAACACAACAAACCTGAGGTGAACAGCGAGGACCTCGTCCCAGTCCTTCTCTGACAGCTTCTCAAACGCGCTTGGCCGTACCACTCCCGCGTTGGCGACTAGGACATGGACACCACCGAAGGTATCCAAAGCGGCCTTCACGATCGCCTCGCCGTCCTCCGCAGACGCAACCGCAGCGACTGCCTTTCCGCCAGCTAGCAGAGGACTCGTCATCAGCCCATTGTCCCGGCGGGAGATCTATGGTGAACAACACTCACCCTTGGTGATAGCGTCGACAACAGCTTTGGCTGCCTTGCTATCCACGTCGTTCACGACAACGTTCGCACCTAGGCGGGCATACTGGAACGCATAGGCCCGTCCCAGACCAGAGCCGGCACCGGTGACGATGACGGTCTTGCCATCAAAGCGCACCTCAGACGAGGCCTTGGGGTTAGAGGACACCTTGGAGGACTCCGCGATCTTGGCCTGCACCGAAGGGTTCGTCCTCAACCTGTCAGCGCTGAATATCAGGATACTTACCTGTACATCGAAGTCGGGCAGTCCTTGAGGGCTACCATACGCATGAGTACTGCATTCCGGATAGACCGGCATACCACTTACTGTTCCGGCTCGTTGTCGAAATCCGTGATCTGCTCCCACTTCTCTTGCACCTATGAGATACAGCCTCAGCAAGGCGTATTTCAGGAATCAGTATGCTGAACTCACGGCGGAAGGCGTGAACGTCTTGTCGGTCTTGAACGAGACGCCCTTGCTGCGTTCCCACCTGATCTCCGCGACGTACCCCGCACCGACCTCGAATATCCTGCCGTTCGCATCTGCGCCGTCAGGGTGGGTGATAGCGAGGACGAAAGGAGCGACGAATTCGGGCTATGGGCCATGAGGGTGAGCGTCAAGACAGCCACAGCGGGAGCTCGCTGGGAGCCCGCATACCTTCAGGTTGGCAAGCATCTCTGGAGGCATGATGGTCTCTGTCATTGCGGACGCAGCCATCTTCGGGCATGGTAAGCATTCAGTTGTGGTTGTCAGACCTCCAGAACTGGCACATACAGGAGCGATGACCATAGTCTTGATGTTATGCCGGGCACCCTCAGCAGCCAGGGCCTTGGTGAAGCCCACAAGACCCATCTTCGCAGCACTGTAGTTTGCCTGCCCGAAGTTACCTGTAGACCGCTCTGAACACTACGGCGACTCGAGTGGTGCCGGACAAAGCACCCACCGTAAAGGCCGGCGGCGCTTGCGGTGTTCACAATACGGCCGAAGCCCTGCTTCTGGAAGATCGGCCATGCAGCCTTCGCGCAAGAATAGGAGCCCTTCAGGTGGACAAGCATGATCTGGTCCCATTCCTGGTCCGACATGTTCTTGAAGCTAGGACACAATGCATGTCGGGTAAACGGGGGTAAGGTAAGTGCGCAGTGTACGAAGTACGTACCCCTTATCCCTCAGGATGCCAGCATTGTTGATGAGGATGGTAACGCCACCAAAGGCTTCCACTGCTGTCTTAATTACCGCCTCCCCATCCGCTACGGAAGCCGTGTACGTGACAGCCTTGCCTCCAGCTATTGCACCGCCCGCTCAGCAGCCGCCATGACGCTCTGAAACCACAAGCGTACCCTTGGTGATCTCATCGACGACCTTCTGTGCTGCTGCCTGACTGACATCGTTCACGACGACGTTCGCGCCTCTCGACGCGAACAGCAGCGAGTAACTGGGTATGAGGTCATCACACAGTCGCTTGGATCACAAGACAGCTTGTATGCGTACGCTTTGCCGAGTCCTCCTCCAGCGCCGGTGACGACGACGGTGTGGCCTTTGAAGGAGAGTTGCGACATGGTGAAGAGGGGTAGGATGGGGAGGTATTCAGGTGAACGAGTGTAGAGGCGGGGACTTGTTATAGACGAATGCGGGGTCATGCCAGTGTGGGCGAATTGCATGTGAATTCGCGCCGGATGGTGGGATGATCGCGCCCACGTGAATAGACGCGTCTTTTTCAGCCACAATTTCCCCGCATCCTCCTTGTGCTCCCGACGTCATCACTCTCAACGCTCCCTCCAGAATCATATGTGGGCATAAATACAGCGATAAAGTACAGCAGGACGAGCTTCGGAGAAGAGGATACTGCTATGACCACCGGAGTCACTGGTCCAAGATGACACCAAACACGGACGCGTCACAGCTTTGCAGCGGTGGGCTGATCTCCCAACGCGCCCTCTCGCCGCAGCGCCTCGCGTTGTCCTTTGTCTACCCCGAGCTCTTCCAGTATCTCTTCGGTATGCGCACCTCGTGGAACGATGGAACTCGCCGCGTTGGGAAGGGATGCAACAGACGGTGTTCGTTCGAGCTTCGGATGCGGAACGGGTACAGAACCTCCGCGAGAAGACGAGCCTGCTGCCAACGCCGCCGCCTCTTCTGGCGACAAAACGGGAACTGCGCACGCGTCGCTTGCTGCGTGATGTTTCGTGAAAATCAACGTCGCGACACAAGATAGCACGAACACGAGACCTCGTACCATCGAATACTTTCGCCCAATAGTCTCGCAACTGTGACGCGAATCCACGTTCCATGAAGGTCTTCATGCGAGGCCACGAATCTGTGTCATGCTGATCCGCCTCGGATGGACGCCATCCATCCTCTAACGCGAAGTCCGAGGGCAAGGCTCTCAGGAATCGCTGCAAGAACGTCCTGAAGAACTGAGGCTCCAGACAAGCGACCGACATCCACCCGCCATCGGCGCACGTATACACGTTATAGAATGGCGCACCACCGTCGAGTAAACCTTCCCCTCTCCTTGGGCCGAAGTGGGGCGTGGGAAGTTGCGATAGAAGGAGCGGGAAGCTGGAGAGGTACCGCACTCCCGAGACCTAGGAAGCCCTTCAGCCAAGGGGTTGGCAAGCAGGCCAGAGTATTTTACCATGTCTGCGTTCACCACCTGTCCTCGCCCACTCTTGCTTCGTTCAATGAGCGCGAACAGAATGCCCATAGCGCACATTACACCCCCGCCAGCGAAGTCGGCCAGGATGTTGAGAGGAAACTCGGGTTTGCGCTCTCCTGGAAGCATCTGCGACGCCGCGTAAGCCGCCTTCGGCCTGGCTAGTCTACCGGGAGAGTGCCACGCACGGAAAGCACGCCGCTGAGCGCCAAGTAGTTCAGATCATGTCCTGCGCACGAGAGAAGGGCTCACGTCAGGCAACTGTAGGAGATCCGCCACAGGTATCACGTACCGGCCATGTCTTTATGTGGGCCTGCAGAATGTTCGTTAGTCAGGCTCATACACGAAAGCACAACAAGACAAACCTGAGCGAGGAAATCTGCAGGATACGCCGCGTTCAGCTTCGGAGTTCCCGGCTCTGACAGGGCCATTCACGTCTGGACTCTCACCCTACGAGCCGGGCATAGACCAGTCGCTTGTTCTTCCCCGTCTTCTCATCCAGGAAGACCTCAGGCCCGAGTCCAAGTCGTTCCATGACCCCCGGGCGGAATGGATCGATGAGAACGTCTGCTCCCTCGACGAGCCGGGACACTACATCGTGTCCGCTGCGTGTCTGTTCGCACACAAATGAGCCATTCTCCAGTACGAGCTGAATGGGCACACGGATGAACGGACCTTCGGGTCAACTGCGATAGACCGCTTCCCCCGAGCGAGCACGTCCGGGGCAGGCGCCGCTGCGCCAGAGGGTCGGTCGACGCGGATGACGTCCGCCCCGAAGTCGGCGAGGATCATGCCCGCCATCGGCCCCGGAGCGAGTCCTGCGAACTGTGAATCCATGCAGGGGGAACCGAGGTACGGCACCTGTCAGCTCGGTGCATTGTTTCCTTGGATGGATGCGATCGACATTACCTCGACGACTCTAACCCCCGAGAGAGGCAGGTTCGTAGGTCGCGTTGTCGGGGACATTGCTACAAGGTATGTTTTCACTGCTGATCGGTCACAGAGAATAGTACTTCTGCGAGCTCAGGCCCAGCTGGTTAGACGCTATACCTTCGCGGGTTCCGGAGTGGTGGAGAGTTGTCAGTCCAGCAGGGACTCGCGAAATGCGGGGAAAGATGTGGCTGTCGGCTTTCTGAATACCGGCAGTAGCCGGCTGTGGGGTAAGGGCAAGCCAAGAAAGCCGGACACCTGTAGGTCGCCGGACGCTCTTTTCGTGGAGAGTTACTGGTACATACTGTACTTCGAACCACAACGGCTCGTAGAATATTGAGAACGTCTATATTCATCCTACATTACTGTACGTGCAAGTGACAATTGTATATCAGTGCAGTATCGTGCTATCATGCTGAGCATCATCGTGATGTCGCGTCACAAAACCAAAAAGCAAGCCAGAACCAAGTCTATATCACAGCTCTTCATCCAATCTCCAGCAAACGAACCAAGAAGCCTCGGGGAGCACTGTCTGTGGGTGCTATGAGTCTTGCGCCACCATCGCCTTCTCTGCCATCTTGATGTCGTGGAGCGAGATCGACGAGCGATCGCACATGCTTCTGAAGATCCCGCCCCTCTCGTACAGGTTCGCGGGCGTGTCGAACTCGGCGATCTGCCCTGCATCGAGCACGCATATACGGTCGTAACCGATGATGGTTCGCAAGCGGTCTGCAGAGCGAATGGGATGAGCAAGAGTTCCAGCGATAGTGCGAACGAGACGTACGGGCAATGCATAGGATTGTTCGATCAGCGAACTCGTTCGCGATGGTATCCTGGATTTTCCTGTCGGTCTCATAGTCGACGGAGGCTGGACAGCTTTATCAGAACACGCAGCTCGAAGGATACAGATGTATATGACATACCAGTCGCCTCATCGAGGATAAGGATCTTGCTGTCCTTTACAAGTGCGCGCGCTAACGAGACAAGAGAACGCTGATAACCAGTCAGTTGGATTCCACATCCGTGGAACTGTGATTGAACATACCTGTCCAATCGACAAGTTGCCACCCTCATCTTCAATCGGGCTATCCAGCGAGAAGCGGTTGACGGGGCTGCGCGAGCCCTCCTTGACCTCTTCGTCCGTCTGCTCGATCGAATGTTTCCTATCCTCGACGAGGTAGGCGCGCTTGAGGGCATCCCATAGTCGGGCGTCGTCGTGGTACCCGAAGGGGTCGAGGTTGCTGCGCAGGGTGCCAGAGACTATGGATTCTGTCAGCATATAATTGGGAGCATGGCAGCGCGGAAGACGTACAGAGAAGGGGATCCTGTGGAATGATAGCGAGACCATCCCTCAGGTCCTTCAGGCCGATCGTCGAGATGTCGACACCGTCGATGACGATGGACCCGGAAGACAACTCTACGAGTCGGTAAAGGGCAGTCATGATACTACTCTTGCCAGCGCCCGTCCTGCGAATACTCCTCAGCACATTTCTAACTGCGAATACAAGAAGAGACGTACCTGCCAACAATGCCGACCTTCTCGCCAGGACGGACGGACATCGAGAGACCCTTCAGCACGGGGGGAAGTTCCGGGCGGTACTTTAGTACGACGTCCTTGAGCTCGATCTGTCCCTCAGACGGCCAAGGCGCGGGAGGCTTGCGGTCCGCGATGAGATGCGGCGGCTCCTGCTCGAGATCGTTCACATAGTGAACCTGAGATTACGTTCAGCCGGTATCCTCAAGGTATGGAGAAGGCAGGGAGAAGAGCTTACAATGCGCTCGACGCTGTTAAAGTCGTTCTCGACCTCGGCACTCTGCCGGACCATCCAACCGAAGGCCTGTTGCACGCTGATGATGTAGCTGAGGACGACACCGGTCTGCGAGGGGGAGATGCTGAAGCGCGTCCCGACCGTGAGCATCGCCACGACAAAGGTGAGCAAGATGCCCATGAAATCGAGCCGAATACCGAGCCACCGCTAGAAGAGGGTGAGTGTGTTGTACACATCCGCCAGAGGGCGAGGACGGACCTGGTTAGTGACCGTCAGCCAGTATGCCCTGGGAGTCATTGTCAGATGCATGCCGCATGCAAGATGTTACGAGCAGCACGTACCTGTTCTCGACATCCATACGTTTCCTGTTCTCCTGCAAGAACCTCTCTGACTCGCCATAAGCACGAATCGTGGCAAGTCCGGAGAGAGACTCTGAGAAGTGGCTGTACAAGGACGACCGCAAGATCGCGTCTGGAGCACCGTGAGCAACAACCTCATGAACCATAAGAGAGTTGCGCGCTCACCAAGTCGCTGCAAAGAAGCTATCGTCAGCATGACCTCTCCCAAGGCAGAAATTGGAATATGCCTTACCTTCAACTCTCGTGCACTCGCCCGGTAGAACAAAGCTGCCCAAACGTATGCAACCGACACGGTAGCGACAGCGATGAGGAACCAAGGCAGCACAATCGCAATGAGGATGATGGCGCCGACGATGTTGCCCAGCGTCGCGACGAACATACGCATGGCGTCGCCGAGCATGTTGTCAATAGTATCGATGTCCTTGGAGAACCTGTTCATGATGCGACCCAGGGGCTGCAAACGCAGCGTTAGCCAATTATTTCATGCGTAGAAGCTGAAAGATGACTTACAGTGGTCTCGAAGAACGACATAGGCGCGTACATGACGCGATGGATCGCCTCCCGATGCAATGTTTTCGAGGAGAAGTATGTGAGCATGGCGAACGTCGAGCCCATCATGAAGAACGTGAAGGCTTGAGCGACGCCGAGGCCTGCGTAGATGCCCATCTAGAACATATTGTGAGCATGACATATTGAGAAGAGCTAAAGAGTGGGAACTTACATAGAACCCTGAGCCGAAATTCCACTTCCTGAGACGGAGGTCAGCGGGCGTAAGAGCACGAATGTCGTCCTACGTACCTCTCTTCCCAGTATACCAGCCTAGACAACAATCATCAGTGTGATGTATGGAGCCGCAGATAGCGTAGGACTCACCAATAGGACGACATGACCTGCGCGCCTTGCAACAAGGCGACCGACAGAATCAAGAACGGCACGATAACGTACCCCTTGCCCGCGCGCATATACTCCATATACACCTTATTGCTCACCGCGCCCGTGTTCCGTTCCTCGACCTGCATCATCCCCGCGACCTGCGCCTTCTTCTTCAGCGGCTTCTCCTTCTCGTCGCTCGGCTCCTCCGCGTCCTCGACCGCGTCCTCCTCGCGCGCCTCCTGCTCCTGCTCCTCCTCCCTGCTCCCGAACTCGCGCACGAACCGCGCAAAGTCGCCGTCCGCGGCGATCAGGTCCGCGTACGTGCCGTGCTCCGCGACGCGCCCGTCGACCATCGTGTAGATGTAGTCGACCTGCGGGAGGAAGTGCAAAGCGTGCGTGACGAGCACGCGCGTCTTATCTGCCGCCGCGCCGAGAAAGACGTTGTTGAAGACGCTCTTCCCGACGTGCGCGTCGAGCGCGGAGAACGGGTCGTCGAAGATCTGGATGTCTGCGCCGACGTAGATCGCGCGGCAGATGTTGATGCGCTGCTTCTGGCCGCCGGAGAGGGAGATACCCTGAGGATAGCTGTGAGCGCATCATTCGGAAGAAGGGATGAACGTTATGCTCACCCGTTCGCCGACCTCAGTCAAATCGCCGTTGGGCAGGAGCTCCAGATCCGCCTCGAGACACGCGTCGTGCACGGCTTTCCAGTAGCGCTCCTCGTCGAAGGGCCGTCCGAAGATGATGTTATCGCGTACGGTAGCGTTCTGGATCCACGCGCTTTGCGGGCAATAGGCGACGGATCCCTTGAACCTGACGGTACCCGCTGTACGGCGCATCTCGCCGATCATGCCTTCAAGCAGTGACGACTTGCCGGACCCGACCGGACCTGCGTGCATCAATGTCAGCATCCTGCATGTCTATATGCGCGCCGAGTGGTCTGCTCACCGACGATGGCAGCAAGCTGCCCCTGCGGAATAGCCAAGTTCACATCCCTCAGCCTGAACGTCGACTCCTTGCTCTTCTCGCCCTCCCCCGCGCCCGCGGCCGGCGCAGCCTTCTTGCCCGTCTTCTTGCCGAACATGCCCCTCTTGTCCTTGCGCGCGGGCTCGTCCGGGGGCGGGCCGTCCCACACAAACTCTCCGCCGACGATCTCGATCGCGTTCTCCATGTCCTCGTCTTGGATCTTCGTCTCCGAGAGCGTCTCCGCCTCGAAGACGCCGTAGAGGCGGTCGATCGCGTTGTGCGCGTCTGCGATGGCGCTGAGGGAGAGGGCTGTTGCGGGGCGTCAGCGTTAGGAAAGGCTTCCCGCGTAGGGTAAGACGGGAGCTTACGCATGAACATAAGTGGCATCCGGAGGAGGTTGAAGAGCGTCAGGGAGGAGAAGACGTCCGCGGCGTTGAGCGAGTGGCCGGTCACTGAGTAGACGACGAACGCGAGGACACTCGCGAGTGCCGGGAGTGAGATGGCTACCGCGTTGTTGGCGGAGCGAATGATCAGCAAAGAGCGGATATATCTGCAAGTGAACGTGAGCACAAAAGTAGTGAAGAGCGATAGCACTTCTGTCGAGAGACGTACGACATCTCCTTTCCGCGGAGCTCCTCGATGCGCTTCAAGTAAGGCATCTCCCAAGCAAAGTACTTGATGATCTTCATACCGCCCAGCAGCTCCTGCAGAAGCTTCGCGCGCTTATCCGTCCACGTCATAGACTTATGCCGCAGCTTAATGAAGTGCTTCATCACCATAGTCTGTATCGGCGTCGCCAGTATGAAGAACGCATAGCCAGCCAGCGCAGATGGACCCAAGTTCACGAGCAGAATGACTAGACAAATGATCATCTGCACGGGCCCGGTGATAGACAGCTGGAGGAACGAGCAACAGAAGTCGATGCGCGAGACGTCCGTGGAGATGTGGTTGACCAGTTTGCCGTTGGTCAAGGTGGCACGGGCGCGCGAGGACAGCTTAAGAGAGCGGTCGTAGATGGCGGTGATGAGACCACCGCGCAGAAGGACACCCGTAGACGCAGCTCGGTAGAAGAAGTGATGCGTGCAGAGCGACGAGAGGATCTGGAGGGCGAATAGAGCAATCGCCAGTCCGATACCCTTGCCAATGGGCGGGACATTGTCATATTGGCCAGCACGGTGGGCCCTGGGGAAATATGTTAGAGTCGGTAGGCTCTGATTAAAACACGAGGACTTACGAATACGACTCTGTTGCGAAGTTGATGATAGCCTGCCAAATTCGTCAGTACGCCTCGGGTGGGAACACGGCAAGATCTCACCTTAACCAATAGCGGGCTAGTGACTTGAGCACAATCCGCGACGAGCTTCATAAGACCACCGGTCCAGAACCACCACTTGACGCTGTCATTCAAGGCCAGTGTAAGACTGGCCCTCTTCTTGCCGTCTTTCTCTCGCCATTGCTTCTCGCGCTCGGCTTGGTTGCCGCGGATGGACCACCAAATACCTTTCAAGCCGGGACTAATCTCCCCTCTTTCCAGACGAGCGTTGTACTCAGCTGCCGCTGCCTGCCTGGCTTCGAACGACTTCGTGATCTTCTCGGCAACCACGGCTGCGGCTCTATGATCCTGAAGTTTGTACAAATCTGACGCTTCGAGCGGTCGCGCGTAACCGAGGGCCATAAGGCTGGTAATCCAGCCGAAGGTGAGGATGCTCCACCATCCTGCGGCGACTTCTGGGATGAGGTCGGCGTCGTCGAGAGAGTCTTTTGGAGGCGGAACCTCTTTAGGCGTAAAGGGCGACCACGAACCCCTGTGAGCCAATCAATGCACGGGCGTTAGCAAGCACGCAAGACGAGCTCTAGAAGCGCAAAGGCTTGGCCGCACCATCTTGACCTCCTTCTTGGCTTGAGAGACTCGGTGTCTCCCGACTTGATAGAGCTTTGCGCCATCGCTGGTGTGGATGAGGGCAGCGGGTCGAGAGGTCAAGCGGCCCACGCTCTGTCAGCGGGTTGGGCTTATAGGGAGTGATCGCAGCGGGAGGCCGAGGGAGTGCGCAAGAGCAGAACTGACTGTGCGCGGCACGGGGTGGGCTGGGCCGAGTGCAGCTGGATATGGACGCGCATGCCCACCGGCCGTCATCGTTTCCCACTTGCAGCCATTCGGATGACAAACGCGCTCGGCGGAGGCGAAAGCCAGCGCTTCGCCCCGCTCTCCCCGTCCTCCGTCATCCTGATGCCAAATCCATCCCATATATGGTCTTTCCCTTGCCTTTTCCAGACGCGCTACCTTGATCCGCCCTCGACATGACACACCTCTCAACTGTGTACGCAACGCCAGCCTGTCGCGGCTCGAGCAAACGCTTCCGCACGTCGACCACAGAGCTCGGATGCCGGGAGTGTTCCACCGCACGCGCGCGGAGTTGCGACTGATACCGCGGCTTCACGCCACAATTATAGTCGTGCCTGCGCGATAATTGGCCGAGACACGCCCGCGCCACCTTGCGTCCACGAAGGCGCCGTCATACTGTAGTTGGATCCCTAATCCACCTACCAGAGTACACCCTGAACGACACCGTCGTTCTAGTCGATAACAGTGCTACGTGCGCCATACAGGACAGAACGATAGCTGCCGGCAGCATGTGGGAGCCTCCGACCAGGATCGGATGAGTGTATCGGACTTATGCCTCGAGGTACACGGGTTCACACATTCGACGCGCGACTAAGTCCCGCCGTCTTGTCATCTTCTGCTCTACTCAGCCTGTGCATAGTGTACACAGCGTCGCTCAGTGAGACGTGCTGCCGGCCTCGAGAACTGCGTTCGGAAGTCAAGAGGACGTTGGGGGAGTACATATCGGGACCATGGCCAATCCACACCGTGAGGACGTCCTGCTGACGCGTCATTGCATCGTCATCAGCCGGACCGAGCGTACAACTCTTTCAGACGGAGCAAGGCGGTCTGAAGAATCGTTTGAGCTCCGCGTCCGACTCGGAAGGGTTCAAGCCACATACCTCGTACGCCGGCTTCAGAGGAGCCACGTCCGCGTCTGATACCCTCAATCGCTTGACCTTCTCGAGATGGTCGGCTTCCTTGAGCATCGTCTTGAAGTAACGCGCCTGCGAGTGATCCAGGACTTTAGGTCGAAATCCAACAAGGTCAGGAAGACGGGTCCGTACCTCTTGCTCCTCCACGAGAGTCCAGGCGTCACCTTCACGGCCAGCTCTGGCCGTCCGACCAACACGGTGGACGTATTTCCTGAAGTCCACAGGAACGTCGTAGCTCACGACGTGCGAGACGTGGCTGATGTCGATACCGCGCGAGATGAGGTCAGAGCACACCAGGCTAGAGATCCACATGAGCCACGAATTCCTCCATGAGAGATTCGCGAGCAAGCGCCTACATGTTGATCTCCTGGTTCTTGAACTGCTCCAGGATGGACTTGCGTTCCGCAGGGGCAAGGTCACTCGAGTACGCACGCGCGACAACGGCTTTGCTGCTCTTATCCGCATCGTGCCGAGCGTTCTCGAAGAACTCGAATAGGCGCACGAGGCGCGTCGTCGACTCTGCGGACTTGGTGAACACGAGCGCGTTCGTGACGCCGCGCGTGTGTACGAGGTGGAAGAGCATGAGCGGCTTCGCTGAGGACTCGCACACGAGCATATGTTCCTACAAACGTGGCAAGACTCCTCAATATCGCCTGCAAACCACAGGCTACAACGTGGACACGTACCCTGAGCGTCGCAGGCATCGTGAACTTCTCCATCACAAAGTCCAGCACGCCCTCCTCCTTGCTCGCCACCGCGCCCTTCCTGCCCTGCACGACGATGTACTTCGGCTCGCGCAGCCCCAGGGCGGCGATTTTCGCCGGGTCGCGCGTGAGCGTCGCGCTGAAGAGCAGCTTCTGGCACGACGGCTCCTTCTTCTCGTCGATGTCGGTGCGCACGTGGGGGACGGAGCGGAGCAGGTGGAGGAATGACGGGGCGAGCGCGTCGGAGTGCGGGCGGGGATGTGCGGGGGCGGGGGAGGCGGAGGAGGGGTCTGGGTAGTGGGTGTCTTCGGACGGTCGGGGAGGTCGCGTTGCGGCGAGGACTTGGGCGAGCCAGTCTTGGAAGGACTGTGCGAGGAGACGGTCGGCTTCGTCGATTACCTGGTGATATTGTGAGCAGACCTTCACTTATGCGGAAGGAAACTGAGATGTACCAAGAATCGCAGATGTTGTAGCGAGAAGTTCGGCGTCCCATTCAGATGGTCTATAAGTCGTCCAGGCGTGCAGATCAATATGTCGACTTTACTCGACCCTCCTTGCAGGCTAAATGGCAACTTTCAGCATGCTACTAGACCCAAGGGACGGGACAGAGTGACATACTCGACATTCCGTTCCGCAACCAATTGCGACTGCTCGTGTGCGAACGAGTGTTGACCCGTGGCGGTGCCAATCTAGACGGACCTTCAACAACGTGTCTCCCCTAGTATAGCACATGGCTCGACTGACCTTCAGTCCGCGACCCTTGGCGATTGCCTCGAACGTTTCTCGGACCTGCACGACCAAGTCTCGCGTAGGGAGCACTACGAGTGCCCTGAGGCGCGTCACCACGCGCGACGAGAGTACCTAGCGCATGTATGAGCGTCATACTCACCGACTTCTCAGAGAGAGGGTTTTCACCTCGACGATCGGCAATACGTAGGCTAGGGTCTTTCCGCTCCCAGTAGGAGCAGAGACGCACAAGTCTTCTGGCGGATCATATGGCCTATACAACGATCGCGCTCTTGAAGACGAGAGCAGTAATGGCACGACTGCCGTCTGTACTATATGTAGAATGCTGCGGTGAGTCGCAAACTCGTACTCGTGAGGAGCGGCGACAGACCGGCAAAGAGCTCCGTTATACCCAAGTCCTGCAGTCGTTTTCGCATCCTCTCACTCAGCCCCGTCCGCTCATCCTGTGCCTCTTTTGACGCCTCTAGTGGTACGGTGGTCGCAGGATCAATGACTTCCGCCTCAATGAGCGCCTTGTCAAGGCCTTGCAGCGCAAGGACTGTTTTCGAGGGAGCCTCCGGTCTTCGCGGCTGGGGAAACGCAGGCAGCGCTACGGGTGGCGTCGGAGATTTTGGCCTAGGTGTAGCCGAGGGTTTTGCAACGGGCTCTGCAGCCTCCTCTGGACTCGCGGAACGGGGACCTGGCTCAGCTTCCGGCGTGTCCAGCTTGCGCCTCTTCTTTGGCCGGCTTTCCTCCTTCTGCGTCCGCTTCGCAGGTACAGGCACGGGGTGCTCGGCCTCGCGCTCTGACGCACTCTCGCTCTCGCTCCCGCTAGACTCTTCCTCCTCCGACCCAGAGGTGACATCGCGGGCCTTCTTCGCGGAGGGCGTGCTGGGCTCGGCGCTCTTCTCGTGCTTTCCGACAGCCTTGCGCTTCTTGCGGCGCTCCTTCTTTGCCTTTAGGTATCTCTTCTTCGCTTTTGTCTTCGCCTAAAGGATATGAGCCTCGCCCTGTACACCGTATGACCTCTCGCGAAATACCTTGGGCGCCTTCGCAGCCGCGGCGGCAGGAGGTGCAGCTTGTACCATAGTATCTGGCGTTTTCGTGGTCAAGCTCTTCACAGCAGAGCTTGAATCAGCAGCAAAGCTGTCACAGCTAGTTGTCGCTTAAGGAGAGTCGGCGAGGCTTCCGGGAGGTACTGGTCAGGTACAAGCAGTGGTGGACGCCGACAAGCACTCGCTCGATCAAAGATATTCGTGCAAGCGCGCTATCGGATATCGGACCGGGGAATACAGACGCTCACATTCTGACCTCTCCCCTCACCATCTCGCAGGACTTTGGCCTGATTTATGAGGTGGGCTACGGTGGCAAACTGTCCGGTCAATCCCAGGCAAGAAATTCACCAATATTTGGTGGATAAGCTCAGGTTGTCTCGCGAACGTCACTCATTCTAGTGGATGCGCGGACGAACGGGGCTGGCAAAGTCACCAAGAAGCTTGACGAGCCCACTCGGTATCTATCCGGCGTCCAGACCTCTAACCTAACGGCATATTTAGGTGAGCTTTCTGTAAGCACTCGCGCGGCTACTGATAGAGTGCTCGTAGCTCACCAGGCTATTGTGCCGTCAACGCTTACGGAGCAACATGTGAACAGTCTCCGCTCGCCTGGTACCTGTGCGATGTGTCTAGCACATCTAGAGGACCGAATCATAAGAAAAGCGGGTTTCGTGAACTCTACGAGGTCGGTATGATGGTTTGCACCATGCGCAAACGCACCTTGCGGTTGTCCATGACGCCTCGGCGCATGGCACATGAATTTGCCAATCGAGCACGGCTGCCGGACTTCCGTCATGCTCCGTCCAGGGCCCGCGACGGTTCATCCGGTAAGTCGTCAAAAGTCTAATGAATAGCATCTTCTACGGAGGCTAGTCTGCAGCCCTCGTCTTCTCCCCCTTCGCCCCGCCTGTTCCGCAAACGCTGATCCCCAACCCCTCCTCCCTCTGGACTTGCTATTACGCATGCTATTGCTCGAGTAATACTCTCCGGGAGCTGTTCGGCACCGCCTGGCTCTCTCGTTGCCCATTGCGCAGCTCACCCTTCGCTCCGGTATCCGCGATACGTGGCGCATGCGTTCATAGCGTCCGGACAGCGGACCTTCGGCCATGATCGTCCTCGAGGGCATCATGCCATTGTGACGTCCCTCCTGTTCATCGATGGATTAGCGGAAGTCATTCCGACCGTCCACCTCGGCGGGTGCACCCATGTGTTCCGCAACCATGCACCTCTACGACCTCTAATTCACTTCGAACCTCAGGCCCGGTTCAGCTGGATTCTTGAGCTTCGAGCGGAGTAACACCGGGTATGTTCCAGTACCATCCCCTGTGAATTGAGAGCCACTTTCCGTCGTGTATGTTGCTCATTGGAACATGTCAGGCGACAAATCTTGGCCGTGGCGACTTGTCACCGGACCTTGGCCTTGAGTGGTCTTGACCGCACTGGTAAGCTCTGTCCCGGCCTCCGACCCGTCTTATCACGATGCCATCTCCGGCAGCTGGGCGTGAACAGGCAGCTTCGCCATCTGGAAACCGTATCTCGCCGCACTAGACGACGCTTCATAGGACGCAAACGCGCGGCTGATGGGCGGCCACAGTGCTGTGTATGCTCGCTTCTCTCGTGACGAGCCATGTAGTGCTGGCGTTTAGTATACCCACTTGCGTCCACCTCTCCTCGTATGGGGCGCCTTTGCTTCCTGCTTCCTATAAAAGAGATGGGCCTACCTTGATACTTTATCTGCACGCCATCTCCCCCTGTCATCCCTCAGCTGCACGAGATCAAATTGTCTCAGTCGACCTCCACCGACCGCGCCATCACCCCTCCTATCTCGTCATGTGTTGGGAAGAATGGTCAGTACCAATTCGCAATCCTCTCCTTTCCCGTATGGCTTATGCCTTAGCCTTCCAGCTGTGGCAACCAGCACCGAGGATGTCCGGTATTACGACTACCTACTCGATGCTATGCTCAGAGAAGAATGCTAACGCAGCGCGCAGCACTTCGTGATCCTGTACTACTCCGGCGAGAAGTGGGACTGCGGCTCACCTACCTGCGCCCTCAGCTCAGCTCACATGCACCCCAACTCTCGGACTTGTTCCTGCAATAGGGTACGTTGCGCAGGCAAACACCTCTTCGAAAGTTCGCTGATCCCGATACCACAGACTTACCGCGAGAGGAGGCGTGTCCTGAATTTGATCCAGGAACCTTGTGATGGCTGCAAGGAAGCCGCCCTGGCCGCCCGCGTCAGGCGTCGGTAGCGCCCCCGCAGCCCTTCGTGTTGTCTTGTTTGCACCATTTGCTCAATGTTGTCCTAGTATATGCGTCTACCGTTGTTCCACTCGCTTTCCTCCTCGCACCTAGCACCAGCACACGTATATGTACGATTACTGTTACAAAGAGATCGTTCGTCTTCATGCACTACCGTCGTGTGCCCATTAAGGAGGAGCCCGCATAAATAATCACGAGCCATCGATATGACTTTGCTGAAGCCAGTGGCGGCTGTCTATGGCCGGCGGGTCTTGTGCAAAGGTCGTCATAGATGCGCAATGGAGCCTGCCGCGACAGGAAAGGTATGGCGACAGCGGACTTTGCTGGACTAACTCCTCCGGTCAAGTGACACGCGTCCAGGGGAAAGAAGGGGCACCGGAGACTTCGCCATACATAAGGCAGTACGCGCTCACGCTGCTTCTCCGCTTCTCAGCGTGCACTGGGGTATACTCATTGCTGAACACGACGTAAACACGATGTCGATGGGGACACCATGCAGGCACCTGCGGCCTGTCACACAGATAAGTGGGATGTAGGGGGACCTTCTCGTGGGTAGGAGATAAACCCATCCTGGTACAATGTCCCGTGCAGCGGCTCAGAACCGCTTGCCGCCTCTTTTGACCGGTTGTTTCACACCACGCCTTCCGCCGCTCTTGACTTGTGCTGCACGACCTTTCTCTCCGTCCCCGTTCTCTTCATCGCTGGAAGTTTCCGCAGCTACCCGCCGCTTCGTCTTCTTCGAGCGTGGAAGGGGAGAAGATGAGCCACCGTCCGAAATATTGGGATCTGTGCGAGACGGCGGACGTGCGGAGTGATCTGGAGTAGCGCGTTTGGAAGGCACTGATCGGGCGGGAGTGGGGGCTCTGTCCTTTGGCCTCAGCTGATCCTGGGCGACCTCCTTACCCTTGTAGGTGGGTACAAAGGCCTCGTCATCATCCGGTTCTTCCTCGGTGACGGAGTCGTCGTCCTGCGGTGGCGGGGGAGCTGCCCGGGTGGCCGGGCTTTCACGCTGATTCTCTGCTCCCTGTAATTGCACGTTGAGTACAAGCGTGTGCAGCGGTGGCGCAGACTCACCGCCAGGAGATTCTGGAGCGTGGAAGGAGAAGCAGCCCGACGTAACGGAGGCTCGGGCGCGGCTCGCGAAGGTGCCGGCGGGGAAGGCGGCGTGAGGTCCGGAGCCTGTACATCTACGACTATCCTGGCTGTCTCTGACCTCAGCGTGACGCATCATGGGGGCAAGGAAGAGGGCCACACACGGGGATCCGGAACGAAGTTGAGTACAGCACCCATGCGCCGCAGCGTTGTAGCGATGAGCGGCTTGGATAGCGTATTCTTGACGTGGTTGTCTACGGCACGACGAGCGATTCTCCCGACCCTGTCTGCGGACTGCGGGAGCGAGGATGAATTGAGCGGAAGAGTCGGCGAGGATGCATGGCGAGGGACTACCTTCTCGACGTCAGCCTCCGAGAGGCCGCTCACAGGATCAGCCGAAAAGAAGGAAAGGTGTGTTGCGCTGATCGACGGCATGATGAGATGCTTGGACAGGACGTCTGCTGACATCTTGGGTCCGACACTGAATGTCTCCCAACGCCACCGAAACGTGTCGTTTCTCAACTCGAACGCAAGATCCTGCATACGCCACGTGAGTGAGGGCATAAGCAACCGGTTAGGGAAGACTGCACCGAGTAACTCGACTGGACTAGTTCAAACGCCAGGTCGGCTACTCCGCCGAGAGAATGTATTGTTGTCAGATACTCGAGACATCTCGCCCTCCAGGACTCCTCCTCATTCTGGGACAAAGACTCTGCAGAGTATTGAGGGTTGCAGTCTCTCCAGCGCCTAGAAATCTGATGACTCGATAAGACTGCAATTAGAAGACTTCAGCTTAGCCATCATGGGGCGAATACTATGAGTGAGAATGTGCACCTTCTCCCCAAACGTTCTTGCTCTCCGTGATCAGTACGAAGCAGCTCAAATCCACTGTAGAAGCGTAGAACTTCTACGAGCAGTCGCGACATGGTGAGTATCGACTCACCGCCGACGGGGAAGAGAACTAGTACGAACGAAGAGGTATGGGGTAGAGGTGTCGTTATCGACCTTTACGAGCCACTCCTTCGCGAGAAGAAGTTTAGCGTGCTCCTGGAACCGGTGTGATGATGATCATGAGGCCGAACCTGAGGCGACTTCGAGCCATGCTGCTGCTTACCTCGGACAAATACTCCATGCGAACGATCCTGTTTCGATCAGTACTCCGACTTCCGACGGGCGTAAAGAATCGTGCGATGCAGGGCGGATTTGGCACGGCTCTCCTTGCTCACAAGAATGGCACGCGGTACTTTTGTAGCCGCTACGGTGGTCAATACGTGTTAGAGGAGTTCGTTATGCACAAGTCGCTGACCACTGTGGCCGAACTTGTTGCAAGTCAGGGTCGCCACCGCCACGCGGCGCGAACCACTTGTCCACCACTCGCAGCGTGGGAGATCTTCCCAGATTGGGGTGAGTAGATCCTCGTGGGCGCTTCTCTCGCCTGGTACCTGGGCACCCCTCGATCGTCCACCCGCCTCGTCCGCTCGCTTGTTCATGCTTCCTCCTCGACCTAAACAGCCACTATGGAAGAGGGAGAAATAACAGACGGGTCGCTTCTTAGGGAGACCAAGGAGGGCTATGTCTCTCTCCGATCTTGTCCGCCGGACGTATCAGGAACCACTTACTCACCTGCTCTGGAGTGGCCGGGCGACACAGACTCGCCCTCGAATCTGCCGTACTCCGCTGGACCCTCCGCCACCGTTTCTGCAGCTTGCCCTTCTCCCACCTCGTCCTTGCGGCTCCTAGTTCAGCGCAGTACACTGCTCCGCACACAGGGGAAGCTCGCCTTGCTCGATGGCTACCCGGAGATCCAGATCGGACGCGATGCCGCGCCTCCGGGCTCAGACATTCCGAAGATACGTCTGAAGGAGATGGAGGTGTCGAAACTGCACGCGACCATCTACTGGGACCAGGCACATTCTCGCTGGTTGATCGTCGACATGGGGTCGAAGCACGGCACGTTTATCCGTCCTGCCTCCTCTGCTGCTCCCAGCCTTCCTGCAGACAGCATGTCCGAGGCACTCGTGGATTCAAGGGGACTCCGGCTCTCTGCTCCGAGGGTCGCCAGCATGCCACGGACGCTGCACCACCTCGACCGGTTGTCTATTGGAGGGACGACCTTCGTCGTGCATATTCATGCAGATGGAGGGCACTGCGTAGAATGCTCTCCCAATGCCAATGAAGAGATACCTCTGTTCCCACCTCCTCCTGCCGTTGCAGACTCCGCCGCCGGCAAGAAACGCAAACTCGACACTCCCTCTGCAGCTGGCGCCTCGGACGCAGCGCTACCTCGGGATCCCAAGAAGGCACTCGCGATGTTGAAGCGAAGCTTGCTCTCCAAGCCAGGTTCGACGGCAGGGCCTCCTTCGAATTCTCGGACGTCGCAGTACGTCGACAGGAGTGCGCGAAGGCGCTCCCTGTACCCTGACCATTCTCCAGCCGCAACCCCAGGTACAGACCGTTCAAAATACCCATCCCCGTCCATTTCAGCGCCGACGACGCCCACACCTCCCACGCTCGCCTCAACGCCTCCAGCGCCGCTTCCATCGAGCAATATCGGGCATCGTTTGCTCATGAAGCAAGGTTGGCAGCCTGGTTCAGCACTCGGTGACCCGGCCGGCGAGAGTGGCGGTCTTATCGCGCCCCTCGACCCTCCGACAACTGTCGGTAGGGCTGGCCTCGGCGCTCCGGTCCGAGCTTCAAGTTCGACACCCGCAGCGCAGGATGAAGATTGGAAGGATGCTGGCAAGAAGCGGCGCTGGGCGGAGCTCCGAAATAGCGGCAGCATCTCATGACCTCTACTTTCCTGGGATACTGATAGCATGGAGAGCTGTTACTGCATCGCCCGATATTGCTAAACGTTTTGTAGCGGTGAGCCCTACCCAGTATGCTCTACCGTCATGTCTTCGTAGACTCACCGCCGTCGTTGAACGTCCAGGGACACCCGCGTACGCGATCCTGATGGCTGCGCCACCGCATACCGGGACTCAGATCGAGCGAAGCACACACTAGCGTGCCGCCGCTGTGAAGCGCTGCGCCGTCGTTCTGCCATCATCCCGCGACCTGTAATGCCACTCGGGAGTCGGAAGCCGAGACTCGTGGCGGCGACCGCCTGCCAATTGCATGCTCCGCGTCCAGGCGGGAATGTTTCGTCGCGTCGGCGCGCCCTGCGGGCGGTCGCCTGCTTTGGCGACTTGCGAGCCGACGAAAGCCCGCAATTCGCCATACTTGTCTTGCGCTCCCGCTCGTGCATGTCTGCATTCTACTCTATACATTGCATCGTACACACAGTAAAGACGTAGTATGGACGTTTGGAGGAATTTATCATTGATGTGTACGTGATTGGACATCAAGGAATGATGGTACGCGCCGAAGGTCGCGAAGAGGAAACAAGGCGCGGGCGCCTACGGTGTTTGTGCGGGCGCTGGAGCGCGTTATTTGGGTGGCTTTGGCGATCACGTGGAGGCGCGACACCGTCGAGGTTGAAATCGCGAAACGAACGGTCTTGTCGTTGCCTTGAACCAGGCTGACACCTCCAGTCTCTTGCGACAGCCTCCTCCTTCCCCCATCCCACTCAGCGCGTCGGGGCTCCTTCCTTGCGGCTTTCTTCGTCTTCCTTCTCCTTCGCCCCGACCCTCTCTCCGTCGCTGTCGCCCGACTCTTCGAAACACTTCACAGCTACTCTTCAACGTAGATATATATCTTCACTCAAGATGGCCAGCAACATGCGTGTACGTAGCCACACAGAACTCACTCCGCTGCGACCACTGGAACTCATCGTGGTTGTGTACAATCATCCAGCTTTCCATGCGAAACCGAACAGGCCCCCAACGCCCCAAGAACGCCGACGAGAACGCGGTGGGCAGACACACCCGTCAGGCCTCCGGCATTGCGCTCCCAGCAGCGTCCCGTCTTCCCGCAGGACACACCATCAAGAACGGCCTCCAACGCCCGGTCCTCACAGAGGTGACCACCACGGCCGTCAACCGTACCGGCAAGGTTCGTCTCTTCAGTTCATGTCGTGTTGTGTCAGCCTCTTTCGTTCTCTTCCCCCCGCTTGATATCCCATGCGCTTCTTGACGGCGTGGCCTCGTCCTATTTCTCCTTGCTCCTTCTACCGTCGATGACGAGTACGATGGTGGGCGCTTCTATGATTTGCGCAAGACGCGACCCTGGGCGCCAAGACGCGTCGGCGCAACTGCGCCCGCCTTGCGCGTGATCGCGATTTTTGCCACTTTCGTCATACGCGCTGCTCTGCGCGGAGCATCTGCCAGAGTCTTCTGGGACAATCGTTCAGCAATCCGGGCGTCGGGCGTCGACTTGTTTAGCCATGTCATCCTCCCGGGGTCGCTAGAGTTCCATGACGCACCTGCAGCAATTTGTGGGCTTCGTCGCGTCCCATGTCAACCACGTCAATCAGGTTTGCAACTCGCAAACGCTTTCCGTTGTCCTAGACGCGCGTCCTCTGGGCTTTCTCTCTCTGCCGCTTCGGACCAGCCACTACGTTGCACGTCTAAACACCGATGCTTACCACACATGCTCTGCTGGATAGGACGGTAACAAACTATCTGGCAAGGAGAAAGAGACCGTCGAGACCGGTCTCAAACGCAGTCGCTCCGCATCCCTTGCTGCAGCGACAGGTCCTCAACGCGTACCTCTCGGCCCTGGCAAGGTCCCTGCCGCTGCACCTTCACAAACACAGTCTCGCATAGGCTCTCTGCGCGTTCACAGACCACAGATTCCCCTTCCATCCGCCCGTCGTATCCCTGTTCCTCAAGATCCTCCTGCACATGTCGCCGTTCCCGAGATCGCCGTCGCTCATGAAGATGACATGGATGTCGAGGAGCATCCCGCCACCTCCGACATCGTTGACCAGTACGCTGCGGAGGAGGCAGAGCTCACCGAACTCAGCGATCGGGAAGAGGATTTGCCCCATGACGAGGAGGACGAAGGTGAGGTGAGCGAGGATGAGGAACCTGTCGCGAAGCGGCCGAGGATATGGCCCGATGTCTCTACCGAGCGCGCCCAGCGGTACAGGCGCGAGATCGAGGAGATCAAGGAGAACTTCCGGGATGAGGTCGACGAGTTTGACATGACGATGGTGTCGGAGTATGCCGACGACATCTTCGAGTACATGCAGGAGCTTGAGGTACGTCGACCGTGTGCTCGCGCGGGCGCTGTCACTGACGTGATTACAGGAGGACGTCATGCCCAGCGCCGACTACATCGACGGCCAGACGGAGATCACCTGGTCTATGCGGCAAACCCTGGTCGACTGGCTCCTTCAGGTACACTTGCGTTACCACATGCTGCCCGAGACGCTTTGGATCGCTGTCAACATCGTCGACCGCTTCCTCACAAAGCGCGTGGTCTCGCTCATGAAGCTGCAGCTTGTTGGCGTTACTGCGATGTTCATCGCAGCAAAGTATGAGGAGATTCTCGCGCCTTCCGTTGAAGAGTTTGTCTTCATGACGGAGCGGGGCTACACCAAGGAGGAGATCTTGAAGGGCGAGCGGATCATGCTCCAGACGCTCGACTTCAAGATCAGCCACTACTGCTCACCGTACAGCTGGATGCGCAGAATCAGCAAGGCGGACGACTACGACATTCAGACGCGTACGCTCAGCAAGTTCCTGACGGAGGTGACGCTCCTGGACCACCGTTTCCTGCGTGTCAAGCCGAGTCTCGTTGCCGCGATTGGGATGTACACGGCGAGAAAGATGTTGGGGGGCGACTGGGTATGTGGCTTTTCTTCTCAGCTCTTCCCTTTCATATACTGCGCGAAACGCGGAGGGCACGCTGCCTCCACGCTTTTGTCCGGCGCTTTCGATGCATGTTCGATGCACGTGATGATGGAAGTTGACATGTTCACTGACATGCGCTTCTACCTTCCACTTTCAGAACGAGGCGTTCGTTTACTACTCTGGCTTTACGGAAGAGCACCTCCTTCCCGGACACAAGCTGCTCGTCGAGAAGCTCACTGAGGAGGACTTCGCGCAGCAACACGTCTGCAAGAAGTACGCGACCAAGAAGTTCTTGAAGGCGTCGCTTTACGCGATCGACTGGGCACAACTGCACCTGCATGAGACAGTCGGGGAGGAGATGACGGTCGAGTAATCGACCCACTCCTCGCCTCGCGTCTTATGCTTCCGTATGCATATGCCTATGCCGTATGCCTCCGCTCGCCTACACCGCGTCCTTCCCGCCCAACACTCGCCGCCCTGTCCGGTCATAATCGCCCCTGTCCATGCCTACCCTCGCCCTCCCGCACGCTACGCCGCCGTCACGATCTAGCTCGATTTCTGGTCCCATCTCCCATTTTCATTTCGCCTCGTCTGCATCTCATCATCAACCCCACACGTGTTTGATTATTATCACTATCATCGCCCGTCCACTGCCTACGTCCTGTCCGTCGCCTTGGCATGTCATCGTTATGTTTGTCATTCAGCTGCTTTCTCCCGCTCTCGGTTCGAAATTCCTCTCCGCCATCCTCCGCCTACCAGCAAGTCTCAGCCATGACGGACGCGCGCGCGCTCTATGCCCGGTGCCTATGTCGTGTGTGGTCGGCGCTTCGGGGCGGCTCTCGCCGCCTTGCCCGCCGGATCGTTCTATCATGAGCTTCGACTTCGCCCGCAACGCTCCACGGACTGCCAAGTACTCGTCGCGCCCTCCACGCTCGTTTGTCCCGGACCGCATATGCATCCCTCCATGATCGCTTTGTCTATGCCTGTCACCAGCCAGCTTACTCGAACACCACCCCCTTACATCTTGTATCATATCCTTCATAGCCCTGTTCCTTTTTCAGCCTTTCCTTCACTTCGCTGTCGATCTGTTAGGTTCCGTCCACGTTCTGCATCTTCGATGGTGCTTCGCTCCCTTGTTCCCGACCACCATCCGATGCAACATCCTTGTCGCGCCTTCCACCTCTCTATCCTCTTCGCGCTGTCGGTAGAAAATTACCTCACCCCGTCGCACTTGTGTTATTACTATTCCCTATTGTCCCGCTTCCGCCTTACTACTACACGCATTCTACGAGTACGCACGCCCCGCGCAAGCCCTGCACATAAAAGACGGGCGTCGACGCGTCCGGGTTCTTTAACGTTATATCAGTTCCCGCTTTGATACCTTCATCGCCATACACTTTCAGCCATCCAATATCCTTTTCTTCTCCTCGCGCCAGTATGGGTGGTCGCAGTGAGCTAGCTCCCTCCGGGCGGGTATACGTACGAGCACCGTGTACTACTGGTATACGTATATCTGCGCAGGGCGCCGCTAGTACTTACGACTCGGTTATTTATGACAAGTATCTCATTGGCTTCCCGCTGTGACTGACCGGGTGCAGAATGCGAGTGCGGTGGTTGGGTGGAGTGGGTGTGTGCGGGGATCGAGAAACACATGGGAGGCGCCCGATCGCCCTGTTTGGCGAATTCACATGCGCTGACGCTGGATCACCGGGCGTGTGCGTCACTCCGGGCGCTCAAGCGCTCACAGATCCTGCAGCGGACGATCAGAGAGCGGTCCCTGCCCCAGCGAAACTCTGTGCTTGTGACACCACCGTCCTCGGCAGCTGCTCTCTTCTCTCCTCGACAACCGTTCGTGTGATTTGGCGCGGGTGCAGTTGTCCCATATATCTCCGTCTCCCCAGTCCTCTCGCACCGGTCCATCTTTCACCTCCCCCACACTCGCGGAACCAGTCTAGCACACGCATACAGCCATGTCAGCAAAGGAAATGAAGCGGTTCACGCGAGAGGAGGTGGCAAAGGTGCGTGGCGACTCGTATGTCCGGCTATATGCGTATGACTGACACCGTGCTTCGCTTGGCAGCACAACACCGAGGACAGTCTCGTAAGTCTGCGCTCCGCGGACTATCCTTGTCCGAACGCTCACACAAAAGCAGTGGGTCATCATCGACTCGAGGGTCTTCGATGTAACGCGGTTCCGCAACCTGCACCCCGGCGGCGCGAGCGTGTTCATGGACGAGGGCATCCGTACGTGGCCTTCCCCCACTTGAGCGCGCCCGCGGAGTTCTCTCGAAACGCTCTGCGGTGCCGCGTCTACTGTTTCCTGACGACTGATTCCTCCTTGTGCGCTCCGCTGCAGCCGGCCAGGACGCGACTGAGGCCTTCTTCGGGTTGCACCGCTATGAGGTCCTCGAGAAGCCGCAGTTCGCGCGGCTCCAGATTGGCATCGTCGAAGGCGAAGAGCCGCAGATCACTGGAGGCATCGTCCCCGGCAAGCTCAGCAAAGTGCCCTATGCCGAACCGACTTGGTTATCCGAGAGCTTCAAGAGCCCCTACTACAAAGAGGTGCGTCCGGCATTGCCACAGCTCGGGACAGCCCCCGAGATGACGTCCCCGCATATAGAGCCACCGGAGGTTGCAGCAAGCGATTCGCAAATTCGTCGACGAAGTTGTACACCCGGACGCTCAGGTGCGCAGGAACACCGTTTGGTTGCCGTACCCAGCTGTCATACTTATACATGGAACAGGAACGCGAACTCGACGGCAAGCGTCCGTCTCAGAGCGTTCTCGACCAGATGGCGTGAGTTTGGCTTCCGGAGATACGCGTCGTAAGATTTTGGCTCACGACAGCTCGGCGCTGCAGGGAACTCAATATTCATGCCATGCGGATGGGCCCTGGAAAGCACCTCAAGGGGCTGACACTGATGGGCGGTGTGGTTGCGCCGGAGGAGGTAAGCTAACACTGTCCTACAGAAGTGAGAGCGCCTGCTGACGCCTTGCTATAGTTCGACTACTTCCATGAGGTACGGGTCTCCGATTGTGTTCCGGCTCCCCCGGGCTGAACAGCAGCCATAGCTTGTCATCTCGCAAGAAATTGCCCGTTGTGGTGCACGCGGCTACGGCGATGGTCTCATGGCGGGATGCGTCATCGGCTTGCCTCCTGTACTGAACTTCGGCTCGCCCGAACTGAAGGCACGCATCGTGCCCGAGGTCCTGAGCGCGAAGAAGTTCATCTGTCTTGCTGTCTCCGAGGCGTACGCTGGTAGCGACGTCTTTGGTCTTCAGACTACTGCGACGAAGACTGAGGACGGGAAGCACTGGATCATCACCGGCACCAAGAAGTGGATCACTAACGGAACGTGAGTTATCGTGCCATCTGCTGCATGGAGTATGAGAGCTGACACGATCCCGTAGGTTCGCCGACTAGTGAGTTTACCGGTTGCCAGCGTTTCTTGTGGACATGCATTGATTAGCGGTTTGGCTTTCTAGCTTCACAGTAGGGTGCAGAACAGAGGTGAGCCCATATTCTCATCCTCGTAAATGGACTTTAAATGGGCTGATCACCGCTTCCCGCACAGGACGGCTTCACTGTGATCCTCGTTGAGCGCGGAGAGGGCGTTTCGACCAAGCCGATCAAGACCTCCTACTCGTCCTCCGCAGGCACCGCGTACGTTACATTCGACCACGTCAAGGTGCCCGTCGAAAACACCCTCGGCGAGGAGGGCGGCGGTATCTTCGTCATGCTCAGCAACTTCAACCACGAGCGCTGGGTGATGTGCTGCATCAACGTGCGCGCGCAGCGCCTCGTCGTCGAGGAGTGCATGAAGTGGGTGAACCAGCGCAAGGCGTTCGGGCGGCCGCTGCACTCGCTCGCGGTCGTAAGGAGCAAGCTCGCCCTGATGATCGCGCGCGTGGAGAGCCTGCAGAGTTGGCTCGAGAACGTCACGTACCAGATGTGCAATATGGTTCGTCCCTTCGACCATCTGTGGGGTTATATCACTGGCTTACAGACGCGTGGCTGTGGGTAGTCGTACAGGGAGCAGGCGAGCAAGCTCGCGGGTCAAATTGCCTTCATGAAGGCGCACATGACGCGCAGTGCCCAACTCACCGCTGCAGACGCGGTGCAGATCTTCGGTGGACGCGGTATTACCCAGACGGGAATGGGCAAGTTCATCGAGCACGTAAGTCGGATACCCTGAGAGAGCATTTCCGTTTCGCTGACGTTGTGTGCATGTAGTACCATCGTACGGTCACGTTCGACGCGCTGCTCGGAGGAGGTAAGAGGTTTCGTCGTCGCGTCAAGTTTTCGAACCCTGATCACTGTTGTTGCTGTTTACAGCCGAGGACGTCCTCGCCGATCTGGGCGTACGGCAGGCGATGAGGGGTATGCCTTCGGACGTTCGGTTGTGAGCACGACACTCGACGCCGCTCCTGTCTGTATCTCTGTCCTCCCACGGGGACATATACCATACCCTATCCTCTCTATGGAGGCCCAAGGCCGATCTCCAGTGCTTTTTGTAATAATGTATCCTATCATCACTACGCCGTATTTCAGTGGGACCTCCGGCTTGCTTTCTCTTATATATTATATCTATCTCCACATCGTCACGGAGGTGGCGGCGTCCGACATGTTGTCCGAATCCGTTTACCTGTCTCGACAGTACTCCTGAGGACGTGATTGGCGAGCTCTCTGCATGCCCGCAGGTTGGATCGCCTCACACAGAGAAGGAGTAGTGAGCTCAGCTATCTGTATCGCCGCACTGGCGTTCCTGGGATGGCACTATGAAGCAGCAACATCTCAGCTCAGCACAAATGGCGCGCACGACAGCGTGCTCTCAGATGGACATACTACAGTATGTATGCCAAGCCGTCCTCCAACACGGCCAGTCGGTGCCTCGCAGCAGCGGTCAGTGTCGACTCTCCATCTCTGTTACATCTCTGTGACATGTGAGTCGCTCGTCGTGCGTGTGGATCCGGAGGTTCAATCTCACGGAGGTCGCGGAGGAGGGGTCGCTTCGGACTCTATCGCCATTGGAATCCTCGCAACCTCCGGAGGGCTGCGAGTGGCCGTCGTCGCCGCCGGCCCTGAGTGGCGGCATCGCCTCCCATATCGCTGGATGTAGCACACCCGGACGAAGATGTCAGCCATGCCAGCGGCGTCACTAGTGTCCGCATATGCTATTGCGATCTTGCCACGGAAGGTCTACATGACCGGCACATCGTGCCGCCGCCGGCGTGATCCTGGAAGTCATATACGAGGCGATCAGAGGAAAGCCAGAGCTCCTTGAACCCGCCAGCGAGCCTGAGTGCATATACGATACGTCTCCGTCTCTACACCAGGAAACCAAGGGTATGAGCGTCCGTACGCCATCGTCGCGCATCTCTCACACAGAGAAGGAGTAATGAGCTGTCGGCCCTCGCGCATCGACGGCGTTCTCGGGGTTCAGATACTACGGCGCAGCAGTACCTCAGCGCAGCACAAATGACACGCACGAGTAGACGCACCATGTAGGCCAAGCCGTCCTCCACGAGAGCCAGCCAGTGGCTCTGCGCAGCGGCGACAAACGGCGATATGACGTTGTCGCACTCGAAGTGCTTGTGGCGAACGCGAATTCGAAGATCTGACCTTGTCAAAGTTCCGGCAATTCCTGCGAAGACGTCTGCTTCGCCTCCGACCATACTACTGTCCACGCAGCTAAAGAATTGCGAAGCGTGCTGCAAGTCTCCGTCGTCGCCGCGATTGCAGCGTGAGGGGGGCGCGTGCGTCCATCTACGGACGTCGAACACGAAGGTATCGACCCTGCATGGGTCAGACAAGGAGCCTGTGAACGCCATAGCGCATTTGGAACCGAAGGCAGACATGAACGAGTGGCCGTGCTGAAAACGGACCAGGCGCGCGGATTTACCGGCCCACGCGTCCCAGGAGAAGATTCGTATGTCGCCATCTTTAGAGCCCCACGCGTCGCGCGACGATGAAGGCGCAAAGGCCCCCTCATTGGTGGTCGGTCGCACCTTGGGAGCATACGCATCCACGAGACCGAGAAGGGACGAGAGCGGCACGAAGAGCGCGAAGGTGCCTACCAAGTCGGCGTCCATGTCGTATATCCCGAAATCCACGGCGAGCACTGCGGATTCGGGGTCAGGGCGGAAAAGGCACCCGTGGTCGTAGCGAGAAGTCCGGGGGATCTGCAGCGCCAGTGCGTGAATATTCAGCTGATTCATCGGGTCGGACAGCTCTGGAAAGCGCAGGGTGCATATGCGTTGGGCAACCTGGATATCGGTCGCGTGTGAACTGGGACACAGGATGTAAAGATCCACTTCGTCCTCGTAGCCGACCGCGAGTGCACAGTGACCCAAGAAGCTGAAGGTGAGTTGGGGAGACGGCCGGATCTGCGCGGTCAGATGTGAGCCTGCGTGCTCATGGAGCTAACTAGCTCGAGCCCAACTTACATGTAATATCCTGGTGCCCGTCTTCCAATTGTAGATCATCAGTGTGCAGGCGCTCCCGTCCGGCACGAACGTCTCTCGGATCAACCATCCGACTAGGTCTTCATGTACACTGGCCTTCATGGTGGTTTCACCTACAGACTCATATGAGCGCGAGTACGTGTAGGGCGATAGACGAGCTAGAGGATGTCCGAGGGCGCGTCCGCCGGCATTCAAAGAGAGCAAGTAGCAAGCCCTACCATAGAACGAAGCATCAGCATGCCAATCATGAAATCATGTATGAGTAGGGGAGACACACATGGAACGATCACCACGGTGTCCGGAGACAACAACGAGGTCCTGTGAGAGATCCACCGAGCAGAAATCAGGCACGATCCCGAGTTCGGCGAGAGGGATTGTCCAGCGACGCTCAGCGATGCGACGGAGAGGCGACGATGGCCGTAACAACCTCAGATCGGTACCAACAAGGGTGGGTATGACGCTTCCAAGGAACGAAATGCCGCGGACGTGGGTACTGGCACTGTTAGCGGAAGCTGCAGCTGGATCTGAGGTGGGCTGACGGTGAAAGGTCGCGGTGGACCATCCGTCCTCGTAGTCCCGAAGGGCCTGCAAGCGGTCGGTGATGGGAGTCTCCACATCATCCCCGTCTTCCATGCCAGCATATTCCACTTCCAGTTTGTACTGCACCTCGCAGCTCCCTACCACGTCTCGGAATGCTCGACAGACCTGCAGATGCATATACGGGTGTCAGAAAGGAATCGTGACGGATCAGCTTGAAACGAGTGACTGGGGTGCAGCAAACAATTGTCGGGTCCTGACCTTGGTGCATTGCAGCAAGTCAGCCGCTTTGAGCTGTTGCAAGATGCGAACGAGGATCTCGCGAGGAAAGTTCGTAATCTGAGTCGGTTGAGAGTCTGAAGGCACTTCCTTCTCTCCGATTATTTCCATCGATATGCAGTCGTTGTGAGCTAAAGCGAAGGGCGGGAAGATCAGTGTTGGATGGCTCGAGACAACGGACTGCGTACATTGTTGCTGAAGTACTTGCTGGCGCGAGGCTGCGCTCGGCAGTGCCACTTGCCGGCGTCCATATGCATGATCATCCGGACAACGCCGACAACAGCATAGTCTCCATCGCCCACGAACGGTACTCACAGAGTTATTTGACTGTCGATCCAGAGATAAGCACGCAAGGTATACTTGTATAGACGTTCCAGCATTCGGAGGAGCTCCACAGATTGCTTTTCCGACCTTAAGTTCGTCAAACCTCATGTGAGAATAGCATCACCATGGCACACTGGAAGTAGGAGCCAGGGAGTGTACACATTTGACATGAGCCTGCGATAGAATCTGTCTCAGAGGCACGTTGCCATGGGGCCACACACGAGACGATCAGAGCAAGCCACAAGTCAACAAGAGCTTCGAACCCGCCAGCAAGCATTAGCCACTGGTACCTCTCAACACCGGTTCCCCGAGGGCATGAACGTCCGTAGGCGGTTCTCGCGCACCCCTGAAACAGGGAAGGAGTAATGAGTTGTTGGTCACGCCGCGTTAGCGCCGTGCCTGTGGTATTACTGCAGAGCAGCAGCATCTCAGCTTGTAGAGACGACACAGGTGACACGCTATTCTCAGACAGACGCACCATGTAGGCGAAGCAATCCTCCAACATTGCGAGCCGCTGTCCGCTAGGGGCGACAAGGGCCGGTTCTCCGTCGCTGCGGCACACAAAACGCTTGTGGCGAAGGCGAAAAGGGAGACGCGATGTCGGGGAAACTGCAGCACTTCCCTCGAAGAGGTCTGGCCCGACCACACCGCTCTCCAGGCCGCAGAAGAACTGCGACGCCGCGTGCGACACGTCGTTGTCGTCGCTGCTCGTACGCGAGTGCTGCGCGTTGGCCCATTTGTGCGCGTCGAACACGAAGATGTCGAGCAAGTCTGGGTGAGTGAGGGACGTAAACGCCATGCCGCATCTCGAACCGAAGGCGGACACGGCCAAGGGGCGATGCGCCAGACGGAGCACACGCCCGGACTTGCCCGCCCAGAAGCCCCAGGAGAACATACGTATGTCGCTGTCATCGGACGCCCACGCGTCGCACGAGGATGAGGGCGAACCGCTGGGCTCGTCGGTGGGCGGGTCAACCTTGGGTGCGTATGCGTCCACGAGAGCGAGGAGAGACGAGAGCGGCACAAAGAGCACGAAGATGGCTTCTCGGGTGTAGTCCTTGTCGTACACCCCAAAGCTCACGGCGAGCACCGCCGATCCGGGATCGGGGCGAAAGAGGCACCCACGGTCGTAGGAGGAAGCCCGGGGGGCCTGCAGCGCGAATTGGTGGATCTGCAGCTGATTCTGTGGATCGGACAGCTCTGGCATGCGCAGGATGCAGACGCGCTGGAGAGCCTGGGTAGCCGCTCCGCGTTCGCCGGGACACAGAGCGTAGAGCTCTACCTCGTCGTCGTAGCCAATGGCCAGCGCGGAGTGACCAAAGAAGCTGTAGGTCATTTCGGGAGACGCCCGGACCTGCGCGACCGAAGGTGAGTACCGGTTAGTCCTCAGATAGCCAACCGTTCAGTGCGCCTTTAGCTCACGTCTAGCAGCCTTGTCCCCGTCTTCCAGTTGTGGACCATCAGTATATAGCCAATCCCGTGCGGCACGAACGTCTCTTGGATCAACCATCCGTGTAAGTCTCCATGGACGCTGGCTCGAACGGTTGTTCCACCCATAGCATCGGGTGACGGCGAATATGTGTAGAGCGCTGGATGAGCGTGGGGATGGACGGTCATGCGTCCGCTGGAGTTCAAAGACAGCAGGTAGCAATAGCAAGCCCTGCCAACGAACGAAGCATCAGCGTTCCAGTCATAGTCGAATCCTGCACGGGTAACAGCAACATACGTGGAATCATCAACACGGTGCCCGGCGACGACAACGAGGTCCTGGCAGAGATCTACCGCACAAAAATCAGGGACAATTTTGAGGTCCTTGAGGGGAATCGTCCAGCGGCGCTCAGAGATGCGGCGGGAAGGCGACGATGGCCGTAGCAACTTCAGATCAGAACCTGCGAAGGTGGGTATGACGCTCCCAAGGTATGGAACACAGCGGACTTGGGTCTCAGCACTGCCTACTGAGGCTGCAGCTGGATCTGAGGTGAGCTGGTGACGGTGGAACGCCATCGTGGACCATCCCTCCTCGTAGTCCCGTAGGGCTTGCAAGCGGTCGGCGACGGGAGTCTCCGCGTCGTCACCGTTCTGCATGCCAGCATATTCCAGTTGGAGTCTGTACTGCACTTCGCAACTCTGCACGGCGTCTCGGAATGCCCGACAGACCTGCAGATGCATATGGATAGTGATGGATTAACTCTCGACACAATCGTCCATCGAAGCAGACCGTTGTGGGGTCCCAACCTTCTTGCATTTCAGGAGGTCTACTGCCCCTAGCTGCAACAAAATGTGAATGAATATCTCGGTAGGGAAGCTCGTAATCGGCAGAGCTGAGAATGCTGGGAGTCGGGAGCCTGGGGTCGACGCTGCCTCGTCTTCGGCCATTGTGACTGTGCAATGATTGCCTGCTCAAAAGTAGGAGTCTCCGAATATGAGTGACACACGGATTGGTGCTGGGTGAGACAAAGGGTGTATGTGTGCTTTGCCATGAGCTTGGAAGCGTCGTGAGCTGCGGCAGATGATACAGTTCTGAGCCTATAGGCGCGTCTCTCAGCGTCGTAGCGCCCATGGTCAATGCTGCTTGTATACCGTAAACTTTTGCCCCCACCCCTCGCGACCGTCTGTGCGGATGGCCCATTCGGAAACTCGAGCATGCCATCAGATACGCTCTTGCTTAGAGCAGAGCGCAGGGCCGCAAACCTCGAAGCAAATATGTAGCGGTAGCGGTGGTTGTGGGGCGTGCACGGGACCCGCTGAGCTCACTCCAAGGCCATCTGCCGCCACAATGACACTGACAGACTCCCGCTGCTGACCGATTCTCTTCCCATCCTACTAGTCCTCTTCCTCCTGGCATGCGCACGCCCGCGCATCTCTCCGCCATCCGAGCCATGTTGCACACAACCACGACCACCTCTGCAAACACTCCCGCAGCCAGCATGAACGGCGCCCACGCTCGCGTCCCCATCTCCGCGCTCCCGCTGCCCCCGCCCAGCCACTCCCTCACGCACAACCTGACCCCAGACCCGCACACACCCACGCCCGCCGCATGGCGCGAAACCCGCGGGGCGCGCCCCAGCCTACAGCGGCGCGCGAGGCTGCTCGCGCCCCCTGCACACTTCTCGTACGTCACGCCCTGCCCGCTCCCGTTCCCCTTCCGCATGGAGTATCCCGAGGAGGACGCAGATGGAGAGGCGCAGGTCGCTGCTGTAGAGCGGTGGCTGGTGGATAGGGAGGCGCTGAAGGAGGTGCCGTGTGCGAAGGTGCAGGCGCAAGAGGGTAGTGGGCGGTTGAGAAAGTATGTTGCGGAGAAGAGGGATGAGGAGCGCGTGCTCATCGGCCTGGCCGAGACGGGCTTGAGAGACTGTGTTCCACATCTGGACGTCGGCGACGCGTTCAGTCTGCTCGGGACGCCTTCGCTCGCCGGCGCGGCTAACGAGAGGACGTCCGCGAGCGGCGACGCTCCAGGAACCAGCGAGGAGGCCGTCGCCGCACGCCAGGAACTCATAGACGTCCTGAGCGGACACGCGATGCTCGCGAACGACGTGGGCGATGATCCAGAGACGCAGTGGGCCCCATGGTCGCTCCGCTACAGCGGACACCAGTTCGGCACCTTCGCAGGCCAGCTTGGGGACGGACGCGCGATCTCTCTGCGTGCGTATACAACACATCGCTCACCCCAGGAGAGTCTCTCTAACTTGCTCTCTCGCAGTGAGCACGCCGCACCCCGATGATCCCGACACTGTCTATGAGTTACAGCTCAAAGGCGCAGGGAGAACGCCATTCTCGAGGATGGCAGACGGACTGGCCGTGTTGCGCTCCTCCATCCGCGAGTTCCTCTGCTCCGAAGGTACGCTCCCTATTTCCTGGTGTCTGGTTAAAACCCCACACTCACGCGCATACAGCCATGCACGCGCTCTCGATCCCGACGACGCGCTCCCTCTCGCTCATCTCGCTGCCCAGCCTGCCCGTCGAGCGCGAGCGCGTCGAGTCCGCGTGCGTCCTGACGCGCGTCGCGCCCTCGTTCGTCCGCATCGGCAACTTCGAGGCGTTCAACCCGCCCGCGAACATGTTCTTCTTCGGCGGCGGGCAGCAGCAGGCGCACCTCGACGGCCTGCGCGTGCTGGGGGAGTGGACCGCGCGCAGGGTGCTGAAGCTCGAGGGCGTGCGGTGGCGCGGGGACCCCGGGGTGGAGGGCCCGGGGGACGCGTGGGGGAAGGAGCTTGTGTTTGAGGTGGCGAGGCGGAATGCGCGGATGGTCGCCGGGTGGCAGGCGTATGGGTTCATGCATGGGGTGATCAACACGGACAAGTGCGTCTGCTCTCCTCGCTTCCGACGGAATGCTTGCTCATCGTGTGCATAGCGTGTCGATACTAGGTTTGACGATTGACTACGGTGAGCTTGTACATGTTGGTCGGACAGGCTCGACGTACTGACAGAGACCAAGGACCGTACGCGTTTATGGACGTCTTCGATCCGTTCCACATCTGCAACCACTCTGACCAGGAAGGTCGATATGCTTACAAGGTGCGTTGTGTTTCGTCTCTACAAACTCGCGTGATCCTGACATCCGTCCACGTATAGTTCCAACCGTCCATGATGTACGTTCTGTCGCTGAGACATAGCAAGTATCCGTGCTAACATCCCAGTAGCATATACGCCCTCCGCGCGCTGCTGAACGCACTCGCCCCGCTCATCGGCGCCGAAGACGAGCTCGGCGGCAAAGCCGTCTCCCCAGGCTGGGCCGACTCCGCCTCCGCAGAGCAGATCAAAGAATGGACCGACCGCGGGATCCGGCTCCTCAAGGACGACATGGAGCGCATCGCCGAGGAGGCCTGCGCGGTCGAGTACGGCCGGCTCATGCACAAGCGCCTAGCGCTGCGCCGGCTCGACAAGGACGACGAGCTGCTCTTCTCGCGCCCGCTGCTCGACCTCATGGAGGACCACCGGATGGACTTCCACGGCACGTTCCGCAGGCTGGCGGTGTTCCGCCCGTCGGTGGCGGCTGATGCGGCGCAGTTGGAGGCGTTTGTGGAGAGCTTGTTGGGGTTGTGTGCGGAGCCGGAGAGGCTGGATAGGGAGCGCGCGACGCGCGATTGGAAGATCTGGCTCGAGAAGTATGCGGGCCGGATCGAGAGCGAGCGCGAGCTCTGGCAGTCGGACACCGGTGCGGATGTGGACAAGCTGAGAGAGGAAGCGGCGAAGGCTGCGAACCCGCGCTTTGTGCTGAGGCAATGGCTGCTCGAAGAAGTCATCAAGAAGGTCGAGACGGACGCGGAGAGCGGCAAGCGAGTCCTCCGTAAGGTGCTTCAGGTGCGTAGTTCCTGCGCTATGACTTCTGACGAGCGCATGCTCATCGTCTTTGCATCAGATGGCGTGCAACCCCTTCGAGCCATGGGGTGCCGAGGGGCATGATGGCGACGAGAGCTCTCTAGACATAGAGGTCAAGGAAGAGAGGCGGTACTGCAGTATGGGCGAGCGGAAGCTGCTCGGCTTCCAGTGCAGTTGTTCCAGCTAGACTATCGGTATTGTGGTCCTCGCGTCCGATACATGCTGTACTTGTCGATTGTCTTCGTTGGAGGTTGTACCCATAGTCTATGGTATCTGCGCATCCCATTCCCGATGCTCACCCGCGAGCAGCGTAAAGTACATTGACATTCCGTTCCGCCTGGTGACATACATCCATCTAGAGCAGCACTATTGCGCTTAGGTCGCGCTGCCGAAGATCTGGTACCGCCTGCAGATGCTCGGGCCGATCTCGTCGTACTGAGCTTTCGTGTGGCAGAACGAGTAGAACTCGGGCTGAGGGAGGAATGGTCACAATCAGTTGAACCTAGTAAGTATAGAGACGACGCTCACCAGAGACGCGAGCAGGGATCCACCGAACCAGACAGCATAGCTGGACGGTTGCATGTCAGTGCAAATCGATTGTAATTGTAGATGTACACCAACCGTTGCCGCTTGTGCGAGACGACCTCGACATCGACGCCGGATGACTGACAATGGGGTCAACACTCTGCCTTCCAGCGATCGGCGATTGGCTGGAAACGTACTCTGAGCTGGCTACCGCTGGCAGCAGCGCTTGCATCTAGGCGGCGGTCCACAATCTGCTTCAAGTCGCGCTTGAGGCGCTGGCCGAAGTGCTGGAACATCGTAGAGCCTCCAGACAGCACGATGTTCTATTGTGGAGCGCGTTCAATACGTAGCATCCAACCCAGGACCGGAAGGTACGCACCTTGTACAGACCTCGACGGACATCAATGGGCGACTGCTGGATGACACCGTCGACGATCTCGGGGAGAGGAGTCAAGAAGTCGGAGGAGTAGATCTCGGGATTGAAGAAGATTTCTGGCGCGAGGAACCGCTCGTAGCCGACGTCGAGCTCGTATTTCTGCATGCCACTCGTGTCAGGGTCTGAACACGCGCGGGGAAAGGCTAACGTACCCGCCCAGTCGCCGCATGCTCGCCCTCATACCGCGCGAAGTACTTGTACGGCTCCTGGTCGTACTTCCGGAACTCCTTCACGATATCTTGGCAGACGTAGCTGTACTGTTCTTTGATCTTCCCCGCGACCTTCAGGTGCTCCTCGGGCGGGACATTCACAAGTTCACCCCGCTCACGCAGGAGGTTCAGCACGAACTGCGTGATATCGCGACCGGCGATGGGGATGTGCTTGATGGCGCTGCCAATCACGTAGCCCTCCGCGCAGGGAATGACATGCGTAACACCGTCACCGGAGTCGATGACCGTACCTGTCAACGTACGGTCCGTGACGCGGTTGGAGGACCACGACGCGGCAAGGGCAAGGACTGCCTGCACCGCGATGTAGAGACCCTTGATGTTGAACGACTCGAAGAAGATCTCCGCAGTCTGCTCGCGGTTCTCAGGTGGGTTGAGCGGAGGCTCGGTCTACGCGTATCGTGAACGATCAGAGGCCGCCTTCACGCATGACTGCGCGCGAGCGACTGCGGGGCACGCACCAACAGGAAGTAATGGTCCTCGGGCTCCGCACGCAGGTACTTGAAGATCGTCTGCTCCCAGTAGCGCTCCATGTGGTCCCAGTTCTCGATCTGGCCGTGGCGGATGGGGTAGTTGATGCCATAGCCGGGGGTCTGCGCGTTGGCGAGGGCTTCGTCGCCGATGAAGAAGTCGAGGTCCTCGACGCCCCGTTTCGACGCGAGGTGGCCGGGCTTGGAGGGGAGCGCGGGGCCCGTGCGAGAGGGCTGCGCGGCGGGCCCGCGCGTCGCTATCGCGGTGGGGAATACGCTGCCCCGCACATGAGCTATATGGGGAGGTGCAGTACATGGTGTACTTACAAGGACGGGTCCGAGTTGCCGGCGAAGCTGGACAGAGACTCAGTACATCATCCAGGCTTAACTTGTCCTGTACATACCCGACTTTGGAGTAGCCCGTGCCGTTGTCACAGATGATGGGGGCGAGGAGGGACATGGTCGTAGCGTACAGACCTCGCTCGACCGCGCATCGCAGCTACGCCATGGCGCGCCGGGGGGGTTCTGTCCAAGTCAACATAGATGGCAAACAAGCAGAGCACAACACGGGTCGGTGGCGTAGTTGGTTATCGCATCTGTCTAACACACAGAAGGTCCTCAGTTCGAACCTGGGCCGACTCATTTTTTTCCGCTCATCACCAAGCTCATAACTGCCTGGATCCGCTGCGATCGTCCAATTTACTAGCGCACGTCCCCGTGTTACTGTGAACGGAAGGCCCAAGGGAAGCTCCTATGTTCAATGACACTGGCGCATAACACCTCTGAAGGAGTCCAAGTCTGATATAGCGTCGGACGGACATTATTAAGGCTGAAGCTGTAGTCCAGAACAACGAAAGGGTATCATAGACTCTGACTCGCTCCTATCCCCACCTCAATCCCGCTCGTCCGCTGCTTCGCCTACCGACGCAATGTCAGTCAGTTCCTGCACCATATCTGCAGCAAACTGAAGTGTTCACCCACCTCCTCGATCAAGTCGTTCTCGATCTCAGGCAGCGCCTCGATCGGCTCGTCGTTCCACGTCGAGACCGTCCACCGATTCGGCGGGTTCTCGATGTGCAGACAGACGTCCTCGGGGATGTACTGCCCGTGCTCGGCCTGGAACTCTGCGCGGAGCATGCGTTCCTCTGTATACACGTGCTTGCATCAGCTCTTGAGAGAATCTGCGAGGTTAGCGAGGCCCCGCGTACCTTCGACCATGGCGTCCAGCTGCGCGATCGTGCTCGCGACGACGCGTTGTGCGGCTTCGCGGTACTGCCGCCGGCGCGCGAGCTCCAGCACGAGCTTGTTGTATGCGTACTGGTACGACGTGTACTTGTGGTGTAATTCTTCGAGCGGACTCAGTTGTAGATGGAGGTGTGCTAGGTGATCCAGGCTCTCGGTCTGTTCCTCCTGTCAGCGCGAGCGCCACAAGAAGAGAAGCATCGAAGGGTAGGACGCACCTCGACGATTTGCTGTCGCTGGAGCATGTCTGTCATGATCTCTCCGAGCTCGTCTAGGTCTGTGAGGATGCGTCTGTGGGTATCTAGGTGTTCCTGAGCGGCCGCTTTTGCGGCCAGTAATCGGTCGCTAGCGCGAAGGTCCAGTATGAGCACGCGGCTAAGTGCACGCCACAAGAGACATACCGATGCGCCTCTATCAGGCGCACGCCGTCCTCCAGCTCCAGGACGATTCCATGCAATGCATCCGCGTCCGCGTTCATACCTGTGAACAGGTCACCAAGAATGTCGGCAAGTGCGGCCGATGGTGGTCGTACCTTCCATGTCCTCTTCGCCGAACTCCTCCCCGTTCTCGAAGTCATGCATCGCGTTCGACATGTTGTCGTAATGGTGCACCAACGACTCGAGATGCTCCGCCATCTTGGTCGACGTCTCTTCCTGGGACGCGAAGATGGCTTCGAAGGACGGGAGGGCGACCTCGACGGGGACCATGTCCTTGATAGCGTCTATGGCCTTCTCTAGGGACTCTGGGTGGTCGCTCGTCTGCGCAAGGATGTCCTAGATGCCATCGGTATAAGCGATTGAGAAATGCGGTACGCCATAGACGGAGCAGACCTACATCGAGCTCCTGCCTATCCTTCTCTATCGTGTCCAGCAAGTCCTCGATAGCGCGCTCGTCCACGAAGTCTCTCAGCGTCTTCCACCGCCGCCTATCCATCTTCCTGGTCCTCTTCTCGTGCAGACGGATGCTGGGCGACCGGTTCCGTATCGTGTCCGTAGGAGACTCGCGCGGGTCGCGGTCACGGCTGGAACTCGAGTTGGGCAGGCCGAACGGGGTCGAGTCGTCCTCGTCCTCGGACGGGTTCTGGCTGCCGAACGGGGAGGAGTCGGTCGAGACGGTATGGAAGTCGGGAGGGACGGATTGAGTGCCGAGAGATTCGAGTACTGCGTCTAGTGCGTCGCTGCGCTGGTTTCGCAGCGTGTCCCATTCCTGCACGGCATGCGGGTTGTAGTCGATTACATGCGAGAGGCGAGCAGGCGTACCTGGACCTGTCTATCGAGCTCAGAGCGCTTCTGCTTGATGCTCTTCGTCACTTGCGCCGCGAGCTGGACGGTCGACCGGCGTCACAAATCCGGACAGCGGAACTCGGGAGCAGTATGTTTGCTCTCACCTTGAGCTGGTCGATGACAGCTTCGGACAAGAAGCGCACCTGCGCGTCGAGCGCGAGGACGTCTACGGCGGTCTGCGCAGAGACTGAAGAGAGGGCGCTCGCCTCCGTGCAGAGCTGCTGACCGTGCTGGAGAGCCTTCTTGGCCTGCAGCGCGAGAGAGACGATGTGCGGCTGGTCTGGCGGCGTTCCCGCGGACGGCGACGGCGACTTGGACATGTCGTCGGATGGGGTGAACAGCGTACACTGAGAGAGAGCCCAGAGTAGAGAACACGAAGGGTCTACGAAAGCCAGAAGGCGCAGGGAGAGTGAGTACCTCAGGAATGGGAACGTAATCAGCTGAGCGCGAACGACAAGTCCCTGCTGCCGGACGCGTCGGTCCGGAGGGACGCGCTGCGTCACACGACTCGTAACGCGTCGCTCCAGTCACGCGCTCGCGTGTCGTCATGCCTGGAGCTCGTCCGCCATGTCCCGCTCACCGAAATCCAGCAATATATCTTTCTTCCTACTCACCTCTATGCATCTTCTAATGACATGACTGCATCAACAACGAGCACATGCTCTAGGGCAATCCTCAAAGCACCTATCAGAACTATCACCCATGGCCCTCGGATGTTCATGAGGGGCGTGGCGCAGGGACCTGGGAGTACGGGCAGTTCAGAGGTAAGCCTATCTCCCCAGCAGGCTTCAAGAATATTTCTCAGCCTGAGTAGGAGGTCCCACCTCAGCCAGCTTCGAAGCTGTCAGACAGCTCCGACACGCCGACGGAGAGCAAGACTGAGTCGAAGCCAAAGCGCAAGATGACCATGGCGGAGAGAGACGCTGCGCTCATGAACAGCTGGAAGGAGCACGAGGGATCACTCGCGAATGCCGAGTTCGAGCATGGCCAGGTCGCAGAAGGCTACCGGCGCAATGTGGTACGTCGCAGGCTCGTGTCGAGTTCGAGAGGTACGACACTCATCCAGTCGCCAGAAAGCGAACATATTCCGGTATATCTGAACCCACTGTATTGTATCACCCTCCCGCCTTGTATCTCTACACTTCCCCTGTCTGTGCCTTCATGCGAACATCTGTCCCTCCACTCCCGCGACGGCTCGCGCACCTTCCCCTCACACGTCCCAGTTCCGTGTCGGTACTGCTTGGCCCAGACCCAGTACCCGTAGAAGCTGTGACTCGCGGAAGTTGTGGGGACGCCATCTGCTCTACCTTTGACAGTAAATGTACTGCCATAGCGTTGTCGCAAGGCCACTGACAAGATTGCGACATGCCCTGGGACGCTTCTTCCTAAGTCCAACGTCATACCACGAGGTCTGAGTTCTGTGGATCCTCCCCTTTGCCCCCCTATATAACACTTCACGACAACGCGCAATGCAGCGAGCCTCTCTTCTGCCGACATCCCGGTCCAAGCAGAGTATACCTCTGACTTCCCGTCCCTGCGACTCTCGCCCAAAATTCTCAGCAGTATTCCGCAAGCAGAAAACCGAAGTACCCATTCTACAAGGAGGGGAACGAAGCCATCAACCAGGCGACGGTGCAAGGCGTAGTCGTACGGGGCTTCAATGCCGACGCAGTTGCAGCGATCAAGACATCCGCGGGCGGTGAAGACGGGGACACTGCAGGTGTCGTACGTGATTGTAAAGGGACTTCGTATGTGTCCACTCGAAACATGTATGGCATACAGACACTAACGACGAGTGCACAGGATACCGTCATCGAGGAGGTCGAAGACAAAATTATGATCCCACGCGAAAATCGGGCGAGTGCGGCTTGTCTCGCTCCTTCGGTGTAGTACCGGGCAGATCATAACGACTTCCACGTAGATATAGCGAAGCCGACTGAGAAGGGGCCCGGTATGCAGTGCATATGCGAATCTCCTTGCTGCAAGTGCGATGGCTGATCACTGTCACAGAACTTGTCTTGATTCCTGAGGATTCCATCGTTCACTATCTCTTCACGAACAAGTTACTCAGCGCGCGGAAAGTTCAAGCCCCTTCCGTTGCTAGCGGCCAGGGCAGACGCTGGGTCCCAGGACAAACACGCGCTCGCCCTCGCGCACGCCCAAGCGACCTTCCACCTGCTCGACCCCACGCCGGGACCTGAATGGGATCGCTGTCCAGAGCATCGTCAGGACGCGGAGTGGACGTTCGCGCGTATGCGCTACCGTGAGGGCGCTGGATCGTTCGTCTGCAAGGTTAACAGTGCGTGCTCCCCGACACCGCGCTTGGTCCCGACGAACAACAGGCCGCCGTGGACGGTGTCTTGCTGCAGGGCCTCGAGGTCCTTGAAGACGGGTGGTGATCCTACGTGAGTATCCTCTGTCCTCGTCCCGACCCGCTTCGCCTCGCTCATCACACCCTCCCATCCTCCCCAGTTCAACGACGTGACGGCGTTCACGCGGCTCTGGTCGCCCAGCCGCGCCGCGCTCGTTGAGGTGTTCCTGCACTACCCCGCGCAATGCAACCTCGTCCTCCTCTACCGCATCCACGACCTCGTCCCGTCCGACGCGCTCCTCAAGAAGCCGCACATCCACAGCATCGAGGGGCGCCCCGAGCCCGGCGCGCACCTTCTCGATCGAGCTGGTCGACGTGCCGCGCACGAAGAGCCGGCGCGGCGGGTGCCGTTACCGCGAGGTCGAGCGGAACGCGCGGGACGCGGACGCGCTCTTTGGCGGGAGTAAGGGGGGCGAGAAGGTGGGGAAGGTCGACGCGGCGAGGCTCGTGATGGCGTCTGTCGGGTTCGTGCTGGACTTGAGAAAGAGCGAGGTTCAGGCGACGACGATAGGCTTGGGGGGAACGTGGATGGGTGCGACTGGAGGATTGGACGGCTGGACTGGGTCGGCGCGAACTTGAGGGCGGCGTGCGGCGTACCGCCGTTGCCGCGGGACGCTCAGCGGCTGAAGCTGCCGGTGGATGAGGAGACGGACGATGAGTGAGATGATGATGAGGAGGATATGGAAGAGGACAGGTGAGTCGTGTTCCAATGCTCGGGGTGATGCTGTAGTGTCGTAGGGCGATCAAGCGTTGAGGCCTTGAGGCGTGTACTAGCGAAAACGACGAACGCCCGTCCCCGCGCTATACGATGTCACGAGCGTCGCTCCTTTCATCTGAAGCGTTGCACCGCCTGTCATGCTGGAGAGCACGAATCCAGTAGGGCGCACGTGCTGAACCACATTTTGCCGCTGTACTTCACCGTGTTGACTCGCGGAGACTACGCATGCCGTAAGTACCCCCTTCGCTACATACGTGAACCATCCTCCTCCCCGACTAGCGAGATGGTCGAGACGTCGAGCTGCTCAGGAGGAAAGGCACCTTCAACGACAGACAGGTATGTACAAAAGCGCACTTCCTTATGTTACTCGTTCTGAACACTACCTTGCTTCAGCATTCGCTCCTTGCTCTGCGAGAGCTGTTGGGCGGGCCCCTTCGCCTTTGACGCGTTCCGGCGCCTGGTGAACCGCGAGCACGTTCACTACCGCACCAGCTGGACACGCGTTCAGCAAGGCGCAGACAGCGGCTGCGGCTTCTGTAAGATCCTCGTAGTGGACCAGGACGACGCCCAAGAGGAAGTCATATTTTCTCTGTCGTTTCACGCACTGCCAGCGTACGGGGTGCTCCCTGGCGTCAGCGGATCCGCTATCACGTCGCCCACACCGCCCGGGTTGCAATGCTTGAACTACGAGATCGTGGGATCGGATATGGACATGGAGTTTTGCAACAATATGTGGTTCGTGCGGACGTCCTCTGGTAAGTGCATGATGCGGTGTTTGCCTTTGCGCAATATACGGCGAGCTCACTTGCGGTCCAATACGTAGACGATCCCGCTGCATCGGAGATTGTCGCGCGGGACCCCATACTGGAGGTCGACTCTCCGCACTGCTACGCTCTCGCATTGGAGCAAGTCCAGGAATGTATCAGGAACCATAAGGACTGCCCCAAGTCGACGGCGAACGGCCCTCTCCCCACTCGTGTAATCGACTGCAAGGACCCTGCGCATCCCCGTCTATTCAACAGCGGCGGTACCGCCGGGCAATATGCAGCACTCAGCTACGTGTGGGGCGAGGATCAGACTAAGAAGACGACGCAGGCAAATCTCGCTACGTACACCCGTGGCATCGACCTCGCACTCATTCCGCAGACCATCCGAGACGCGATCGGAGTTACGCAGAGGGTGGGGCTGCGCTATCTATGGGTGGACTCCTTTTGCATCATCCAGGACTCGCGCGACGACAAGGCTAAGGAGCTTCAAAATTTGCGCCGAATCTTTCGTCATGCACATATCACGATCATCGCCGCTTCTGCGCCGTCTGCTTCGTCCGGATTCTTGCAGAAGCGGGAACCCGCACTCCCCAGTGCGGAGGTCCAAACCCCCCGACTGCCGTACTGGTGCGCAGATGGTCGCCTGGGCACGATGACCGCCGAACCGGACTTTCTGTCAGTGGACAGACGGCGCGATCCGGTGAACGCCCGCGCTTGGTGTTTGGAGGAGAGAGTATTGTCGCCGCGCAAGCTGGTCTACGGGAGCGACACCCTCCAGTATCACTGCCAGACCACCGTCAACTGTATAGGCAACGCAATCGCCCGCCCGAGGACGGCCGAGCGCCTCCACAACGTCACCTTCCTCTCCGACTCTGACATCGCGGCTCACGTCTCGCAGTGGACAAAGGGTGCTTGGGCGGGCTTCCAGAGCGAGTGGAGCGATTTCCTCTCCAACTACACGATCCGCGCGGTCACGAAGCCGAAGGACAAACTCACCGCGCTTGCTGCGGTCGCGGAGCAAGTTCATCGTGTCTGGTCTCAGCCCAGCAATCCGTTGATGGCCGGCTCGGACTCGCGTTTTGCGAATCGCTACATCGCTGGTCTATGGGGGCAGAGTCTGCTACAGGACTTGCTCTGGCGACGGAACACCTATGACGTGTCTCTCGCTCCCCGACCCTCGCAGTATTACCTGGCGCCGTCGTGGTCATGGGCGTCCGTACATGGTCCTGTGCTGCTGCTGGACGCGGGATATGACTCTCGGCTGAGACCTCCCCAATTCGGTGGGACGAAGAAGCTGAGGTCGGCGAAGATCGTATCCTGCGAAGTCACTTTGGAGGACGAGAGGTTGCCCTACGGTCGCGTCAAGGATGGCATCTTGCGACTCCAGGCTAAGCTGCTTCCTACTTCATGGGAAGCTAACCTCGTAGAGCCGAGGTTGTACATGTCGCGAGAGGCGAACTACAAGCTCCACACGATGGACGCGTCACGCGAGAAGCAGGAGGGAAGTGCTCTCGAGTGTGTCGGACTGGTGTACATGGACAGTACAGACGAAGTGCACGGGCAGGTATGGGCTGTTCCGATACTCTGGAACCTAGGCCCGAGCTGGGACCTGATTTATGCTTCCGGGCTATTCGTGACGAAGGCGAAGGACGGCGTTCGCTTCACCCGAATCGGACTCTGGCTGTCGCCAGAGCTCGTGGATGATTCAGACGAGTCTCTAGCTCGCGTTGAGGCGTGGATTTCTTGGATGGAGACGTTCAGTGGGGACATTGGCAGCTTACCCGTTATCGAAATTATATGATCGTCCCTACAAGTGCAGATATTATGCGCTGGATCGAACTAGTTGTACACCTGTGGTGGTCGCGAGGTCGTGCCACGGTCTTGACTGCCGCCGCCCCTAATATATCCACAGTAGAGAATGGGTTAGAATGACTGCAATACGAGCTGCTCGTGGTTCACTTCGAACTCGTCCACGAGCCCTGCAAGATTCAGCACTTGTAAGATCGTGACCCACACACATACCGCTGGCTGGTGCTCACCGTCCTCGGGATCGCAAACCCACAGGCGTACAACCGTCGGGTCATGATCGCTCGCGCGTTCTCCTATGCTCCCCGCCCATGTGTTCACATGAACGTGCTCGACCTCGACCCCGGAACCTGCCGTGAGCCCATTGCGCCTCTGAGCAATCGCATCCGAGACGAGGACATGGTCTATCTCTTGCGCGTGTTGGTCGTAGACGTAAGTATACCGCTCTTCGGGCGGCACGCCCGCGACCTCGTTCGCATCTTGCAGAAGGGCAGTGAGGGGATGAAGGACAGCGCGCGCGGCGAGGTACTCGTTCATATCACCCGCCACGATGATGCTCGCATCGGGGGAGAGGTCTAGGAGCGAGCGCACAAACGTCTACGTTGAACGCATACAGTCAGTTGTGTCGCTCGAATGTGCTTTGTTGCGCAGAGCTCACCGCAGTGACATTAGCCTGACTATGGCGACGTTCCGCATGGCCATTCACGGGTGGACGGGCGTCGCCTTGTGCGGAGGAGCTGTCGCGCTTGGAGCTGAAGTGCACGTTGACAGTGTAGAATCGCTGGCCTGAAGCAGTCTTCCATGCGGCCGCCAACGGCTTGCGCGCTTCCTCCCAGGCCGAGTGCAAGGGGTCAATGCGACCAGGATTGAAGCTGTATGTCATGTCAGCTTCTACCGCACGGCAGTTGGGTGCGGAGGTCGAACCTGAGCTCGACATTGCCTTCATCGTCCACGACTGGATGCGTTGCCACCGTTGCGTTCCCTATCGTCCCCGGAATCAAGGAGACGCGTTCGGGACGCCATCTACAATGACGTGAGCATCGTCAATGCCTGAGCCATGGTGAGGGACCACTTACAGGTACGCTACGCGGATGTTCCCTCCAGGTTTCCCGCCATCTTTGTTGTCCTCGGGCTCGACATTCACAAACTCGTACTCGACGCCGCCACTGGCCTTTTTGATGGCGTTGACGAGCGTCCTCAGAGTCTTGTTCGCGCTCACGACACCGTCGTTGCGGGAGCCCGAGTCGTCCTGGATCTCTTGGACGAATACGATATCGGGCGTGTGTAAGTATTCCGCGATATGCGACGCAATGCTGGGAATGTGGTGGGAGCGTGGAGACATGTTCTCGACCTGCTCGGCGTGTCAGATTGAAAGCCAAACGCTGATGATAGACGGCAGCCCTACATTGTAGTCACCAATGCGTAGCTGGCATGCGTGGGCACTCGAGTTGAGCGTTGACGGGCGTACATTCTCTTGAGGAATGTCGATGATCTCAGGCGCCGTCAGTGGTAGGACGTAGTAGCTGCCGTACTGTGTCGTTGAGGTAGATGAGTTCGGCATTCTCCGCTCTAATTGTATGACGACAGCGCACCTGGTAGGTCACAACCCCAGTTACATTGCTGAGCTTCATGCCCATTGACGTCTTTGGGTTGTGGGTCCCATCCAGCGCACGCCCAATGAGAATTGCTTCTGGATGAGCTGGAGGCGTCTCGCCTACCAACACATATATCAGTCTCAAGACATTTCACAGGCGGTATCTAGGGCACATACCAGCTTCTGAGTGTATAGTCAGACCGCCACGTTCGTTCTGTCCGGTTACTGGCCAGTCTCCATAAACCCAGATGGAGCCGAACCTGTCAGGGAAGTTCACAGCAGTGGGCGAAGGCACTGTGACGAGCTGTCCCTCCAGACTTTCCCAGAAATCCAAGCCAAACTCGTCTGGACGCAGAGTGGCATTGACGGACTCGAGCAGCGTGATATTGCTGGGGAGAGAGAGCCAGCCGTCAGGACCCTTGTCTAGAGAGGAAAGCTGGTCATGCGGAGGAGTGCGGTCGACTCCTAGCACGAGGGGCTGTATAGCATGACCCCTCGAGAGAGTTTCGACGGAGGAAACAATGTCCAACTCCGTGAGGAAGAGGTCATTCTGGTTGGAGCGATACTCTGCGACGCGTCCGACGACGGATATGAGCTCTCCGACACTTGCAGCTTTGGCCTTCGTGCCGTATAGTCGAAGGCCGGTTGAAGCGCGTCGGTCATCGGAGGGTTCACCTTGGATCCACGCGCCGTACCTATCCTGCAACACACACATATTCAATGCGAGTCAGGACGCAACGAGGCACGCACTACTGCTGCCTACCTTGGCTGTGACAACTCCGGAGACCTCCACGATTTGCCCTGCCAGAGGAGACTGGAAGGAGACTCCCTGAATGTCTGTAATCTTCACATCTCTTGGACGGTGTGTGGTCGCGCATGCGACCAGCGTCACGGTTCGGAACAACCATACGAGGCTCCGCATGGTATCGTTCGTACAGTAGGGGTCGCTGCTGCCAGCAAGGTCAGGTTACGTTGAGAAGCTTGGACGCAAGACTCGGGTCTCGATGCTCTGCAAGGTGGTTTATAAGAGAGAAGTGGATGGAAACGAAGACAAAAGCCGTCTCCGCCGCAACACCCCGCGACGCGCTGAACAAAGGCGGGTCGGTGGCTGCAACGCGTGAGCGGATGAAAGGAAGCCGGATTTGGCTCCTCCCCCGCACCCTCCTGCACCGCACCGATCACGACTCCCCGATCAGATCTGGGGCACCGCCACCAGATTCTCACCTCCCGCTCTCCAAGATGAGCCGGCGGCGGGAAAGGCAGGGAACGCTTTGTCAGTCGACCACCATCTCCTCCCATGCCTCCCACCCCAGCATCTATCTCGCTATGTCTTGCATGCTCGGCGTCGCTGCCGCCTCGTAAAGTCAATGCTAAACTGTACTACACACAGTGCTGCTCGCGGCCAATCTGCCCGAATTGCGTCACTAGTAACCCGCGCCTGACCAGATACAATCCATGCCTTCGATGCCTGGGTGGCGTGAACGCCGTGAACTCGAGCTCATCTGCTGTCCATGAGGGCCAACACAATGGAGGGACTGCAATACCTAACGTTGATGGGTCAATGCGAGACGAAGATATCTTCGTAGTGGAGGATGAGGACGAATCCGACGAGGAGTCCAGCTTTGGGCAAGTCGGCACCTCCGCTTCAGACCACATAGACAGCCATCCTGCGGACTTCAAGGGGACACTGTCTCCCCCGACCGATCCCAACATGGCCGCATCCGTCACAACTGAGCCCTCGCCTCCACAGCCAGGAGATTCTCTCGACGCTCCCGACGGACAGTCCGCGGTATCCGGTAGCACTCCTCCGAAATACTTCATCAAGCCGGAAGATACCCTTCTTGGCATTTCTCTCAAGCTTGGCGTGGATGTATGTTACAATTCCCAACTCAAAGTCATCTGTTCTCATCTCTCTGTTCGTATACAGGCGCGGATTCTCTGTCGCTTGAACAACTTACCTATCAGTACTCTCCGTACGACCCCTCACCTCCTCCATACCCGCGCTTTCCTTATTCTCCCGCTCTCCGCACGCCCACCACCACCTCTGTCCCCTGTAGAGCAAGCGCTGGATGAGGAGCGCAAAGCTCGTATTGCCCGCGAGCGCGCCGAGACTCGCTTTCAGACAATGACCAAGGAGACCGACAGGGGCGTAGCGAAGGCGTACGTCGCGCTCGCCGGACTACCGGATGGAGAAGAGAGCGACTTCAAAGAGTACGAAAAAGAGAAGGGCTTGCGGAGGCGGAGAGCGCGGGCTAGCCATGACGACGAGGATCAAGAACTGGAAGGACGAGCTATGGACCGCTACTTCGATGACGAGGAATGGGAGGCACGGGAAAGAGCGGAAGGTCGAAAGGCCGCGCTGCCTTCGTTCCCTTACGCCCCGGTAGCGGGTTCGAGCCGCTCTGGTGCTCAGGTCAGGGTGAATGGTGACGGGGAAAAGTCTTGGTGGCAATGGAAGAGTTGATGTGCAGTACATGTTTGATGCGTTTGCGCTCATTTAGCAATGATGTACAATGGTTGTAGAGTACTCTTGATGTAACAGTAATGTAGAACACAAATGTTGGATGGTTACTGTACAATTACGCATACATCATAGTCCGCGCATGAGATACTTGGTCAAGCACTCGATCGCTGCTTTCTTGATATCCTCATTCTCCGGCCCGTTCTTCAGGATCTCGGTAGCGAACGTCACCTTTTCGATAGAGATTTCCTTCTCCTTGTCTTTCCCATCCGCCAACGCGGCACTCTGCTGTCGCTGTGCAGCCTCCGCGCACATGAGCTCCGTCCGCGCTCTGCTCTCCTCCGCCTGTTGCTGGATGAGTTCCTTTAGCGACGAGCAGACGCCGAGGAGGGACTCCGTGACGGTGTTGAGCTGACTGAGAACATGAGCCGTCTTCGCGTGATGGTCAGATTGTGAGGCTTCTCGATGAAGAGATACATCACTTTGTGTTCGTGATGCGGATAGGTTCGGTGTGCGCGCTGGGCTCGGAGCAGGAGGCTGGAGCGTTCGTGGAGGGGCAGCGTGAGCGGAGCGCAGGTACGTCGAGGGTGTATGAGGCACGTTGTGCCCTGCGTGGCGGTACTCCGGTGGCTGGGAAAGTGAGCCTGGGTAAGCGTATCCTCCGTTCTGGATGGGTGCTAGCGTGTGGGGTGGCTCTGGAGAGGCGGCGTGCGGAGGTGGGCCGTTCTCCGCCGTATGGGACAGTGCATGATGGGATACGAGATTAGGATCGATGCTTGGATGGGCTTGAAGGCCGATCATAGTGTGCGGTGGAGGACCTGTAGACGGGCCCGCCTCGGGTTCGTCGCTGGGACCATAGTATGGAGCTAGCAAGCCAGTCTTTGGGTCGTCCCGATATCTGCACGCAGAGTACTGAGTACACTCTCCCAGGACGGTGGTGATGAGGACCATAGCATCCGCCTTCTCACCTTTTCCTGAACAATTCGAACCACCCAGTTTCATACCACCGATCAATGATCTTCACATTCAGGCTGCCGACGTTGAGTCCTGCGACGCGTGCGGTTTCAAGCATCGAGTCGACCGAGGGCTGTTCCGCGTTCGGATTCTCCGCCTGTATTTGTCGAAGACGGTTGGCGGAGAAGTTCTGAAACGCGTGGATCTGCTTGAAGACCTCGAGGTTGCGGTGGAAACAGCTCTTCAGAGCGGTGTACGACTTCCGCCCTGGGAAAAGCTCGTTGGAACACTGAAGAGGAATGCACGTCAACTTCACGAACATCGCAGGTGTCTCTACGTACGCAACTCACCTCGCGGAAAACGGTGTTCATCCGTGTTCGGAACGCGTCCCAGTGATCATCGCTGGTGAGCATCCAGGTAAAGAAACGGGTCTTCTCCTCCTCTGTCCAGTGCTTTGGGCCCCCGTTGGGACCCACGTCTACATCGAGTGCCTCTCCTTCGCCATCCACGCCGTTCTCACCCAGATGGCCGGAAGCACGCTGGCGCCTCTTTCGTGTGCTTCCCTCGCCGGACGCGGCAGAGTCGGGCTGCTTCCGCTTGCCACTGGCGCTCCCGCTCCCGTTCCCTGCTGGTGGGGAAGGCGACGCGTCATCTCCTTGCGCTGACTGACTCGTCCCTGCAGTCTCCTGCGACCCAGGGGCGTCTCCCGCGTACATCAGCTCCCCGCCGGGCGGCGGCGGGCCCTGTACATAGCTTGGCATGACATGGTGCGGATATCCCTCGGACGGCACGCCGTATGCATGCGCCCTGTGCACAGAGACGTAAGGACTACCATTGGCGTCCGACTTGGCGACGCGCAGGTCAGTGAATGTGCGCGCGCATAAATTGTTTGAGAGTCGAGTCCGGGCGTACCTGAACCGTGTGGTTTGGAGGCGGTTGGCTCATCATCATCGTAGGCGAGTGCGAGTGATTTGGCTCGGCCCCTACTTGCGCGCTGGACGAGGGCTGTCCGACGTGGTTCATCGCACTTGAATCACGTATGAGCATCTCGCTCCGTGTGCTTCAAAGCCTTTATGCGCGATATGGCTCTGAACGTACCTCAAAGACGACATCGAGAAGTTCTTGCGATGTGGTTGTGACGAAAGCGCCGAACCGGTTCGAACCTGTCACTATGGGCGCCTGATGATGACGCCCGATCTGCATTTCCCGCCTCACCTTTCCGGCCGCGCTCCCGTACCGTGGTGGTAGGCGGGGAGCCCACCGGAGAGGTTTCCTTGCTTCTGAAGCTCAAAGACCGAGTCCAGAAGTACACACACTCAGGCAATAGGTAGGGGTCACAAGGCTCAGCGCCATTTACAATCCCAGATTCAGCCAAGCTGAAGCCTAGCGACTACATCACAATACATCGAGGATCATATATGGACAGTGAACGTGAAGGGGAATAAAAAGGTGAAGGACGGCAACGAGCAGTACGGACAAGTCCAAGACATCCCAAGGGAGATACAGAGCAGTGCTGTGGCAAGCATGGGCAGGCTTTTGTCGGTCAGTCCAAAAAATCCGTCGAGTATAACACGGCAGAGGAAGAGGTGCAACGAACAACGTATCCTCATGCCCTCGAATCTCGTCTGGGTGCTCCTCCGTTAGCTTGGTACATATATTGATGGTGAGCGGCTGTCGAGCCATGGGAGGAGGGCGGGCGAGTACCCGTCGAGGCGGCGGCGGCAGCGGCACCATAGGACTGCGTTTGCGTGGGCCGTGGACGATAGTAGTTGTTGTTTCGTGAGTCCGTAGTCGCGCTTGCCATTACAGGAGACGGGGTGTTGACAGCGACGGTCGGCATAGGCCAGGGTAACGAGGACGCATTTGTGGATGTGGTGGTGGACGTGCTGCGACCAGGAGCGATAACACCAGTGCCCGGGGTCGCAGAAGACGGCGGACGCTGCGGTTGCATGGCCGGTGAGGCGTTAATAGATGTCGGCGTGGAGGTGATGGGACTGCGCGCTGGCGAGACGATGCTGGAAGCGCTCGCTTGCTGGGGTGGTTGCTGGTGCTGTTGCGGGTGTTGCTGATGCTGGTGTTGCTGTTGATGCTGCTGCTGGTGCTGCTGCTGGTGCTGCTGCTGGTGGGTATGCTGCTGATGTTGCTGCTGCTGGTGCTGCTGTTGCTGTTGCGGCTGGTGTTGTTGCGTTTGCTGCTGCTGCTGCGGGGGCGGGGGCGGCGGAGCAGCCGATGTATCCGGGGTGGGTTCGGCTTCTCGACGGCGCTTTGTACCACGCGTCGTGCTCTCCTTCAGTCCCAGGGATGTCGCCTTAAGCAGAATTTGGTGTCTGCTCGCAAGCGTCAACAATACTGCCTCGTTCAAGCTGGCAACCCTACTGTACCTTGTCCTACTGTTGCCCCATTGTTGGATTACCCAGTCCCATTCGATCTCGCCCTTGTTCTGAGCACCACCCATCTCTTTGCTCTGCTCCGCCAGCCTCTTCAGCCGATCGGTCTCTTCCTCAGACCATGTACCCTGGTGACCGCCGGGTGCGGTGTTGCCGGTAGCAGCGTTGAAGGTTGATATCGTTCCGGTATTGGAGGGTATGGGCGGCTGCGGTGCAGGCGCCGTTTGTGCGGCTGGTTGCGCCGCCGGTGGAGGCGGAGAGGACTGAGCAGGAGGTGCACTTGCCGATGTCCCGGGCTGAGACGGGGGCGGGTAGTAAGGCGCGGCGCCCTGCGGAGGGTAATAGTACGGCGCAGTTGGGTAGCGCGAGCCGGGAGGGGCAGAGTACACCGGCGCGTAGTACGGCTGCGACGGAGGCGGCATGGAAGACGAGTTGAGAGGCATCACAAAGGTTTGAGGGTTCGTGATCACCGCGCCGGGAGCCGGAGCGGACCCTGCAGCACCTGTTGATCCTGGCGGCGGCGGCGGAGGCATGGAGGAGTAGCTTGCGTAGGTCGTCGGGACAGGCTGACCGACCAGTTGGCTCGGATTCGCGAGCTGTCAGAGCATGAGGAGACGCAACACAGAAAGATAATATGTCCGTACGAGATTATCACAGACGCGTTTGGCTTCGGCGATCATCAACAGTGGGTCAATTTTTGTTGCAGGGCCCGCTTGATAACACTGAGCAATGACCATGGGAGATGCGGCTTTCTGAGAGACGGAACGGCCCCTATTGAGCAGCTTGCGACAGCGGATGTTCACACGTTGCACTTACCACCAGCTCCTCCGCGGCGTTGTAGAACTCTGAGCACAGGTTCAAGGCACGCCATTGGAACTCGTAGAACTGCTGGTTCTGAGAAACGTTGGTAGGAGGCGCAGGTGGGTACTGATAGAAACCGGGATGCGCGACGTTAGTGGGTGCTTTGGCAGCGTTGCCAGCAGAGACGCGAGGCTTGCGGTTCTTGGAACCCCTGGGACGACCGGGCCTGCGCTTCTCGGTGCCATCTTCGCTGGCAGCAGGCTGGCTGTTATCTTGCTGAGGTGCAGGCTGCCTGTGGTAGTCCGCAGGCGCGGTCGCGGGGGGCGCACTTCGCGAGGTGAATCAGGGTAAGACGGCGAGCGTGAGGACGAATCTAGATCGGGTAATACATACCCTGTCGACCTCGATTGGCTCTGTGCAGCGTTGACGCGAGGGGATGAATGGCTGCTGGCAGACTGGTGGGGGTGATCTGCGTCGTGGTGGTCGAGCTCCTCCTCTACGACCTCCTCTTCGTCTTCCTCCTCCTCTTCCTCCTCTTCGCGGTGACCAGAGCCGGCGCCATTCGTCACGGTGTGCTGCTGATGGGAGGAGTAGGAGGCATACTGCTGACGTGGAGAAGAGTGGGATGTGGACACGAGAGGGGCATGGAGGGCGTGCGAGAGGGGCTGATAATATTGCGGATTGTCCATGATTTCTGGAGGACTCTGTGATAAAAGTCCAGAGATGGTGTAACGCGCTGCGAGCGGGGGCCTCAATCGATGTCGAGAACAACAACCAAACCCCGTGGGAACACAGCCCCGACCCATTTCCCTTCCCGCACCCCGTCCTCTCGCTCCCGACCATTCACATGGAAAATTCACAGAAAAATGCAGAGAAGCATTGCTCAATCCCTCAGCAGCCTTGGACACTCAGACGGACTTCTCGTCGTACGGACATGCGCCAAACATATTCCTTGCCTGACTCGCGTGTCCCATATTTGTGCCGATGGCGAAAACTCGAGGCAACACAGCCGCCGGCACGCAGAACGTGCAGGCGGTCACATTGCAGGGTCACTATGCGTGACCGTGACATTGTACAAATCTGGAGTGTGACCGAGTCACTGCTCTGCAGCGGTGACCGAGCGCGGCTCCGGCGCTGCGGCGGTGAGAGGCTCTTCGACTTGAACCGTCATCTCAGCCACAACTATCCTTGTTCTCAACCTCCATCCTCCACTCCCGCGGCAACGCCCATCCTATCGGCGTTGTTCATCAATCTATAAAGGAGGCCACGCCGACCACCCCCCTGCGCAACGACGACCACCGCACAATCCACTTCGGTCGAGTGCGCCACACGGTTTGGCATCTATGTCGCAGCCGACATTCTCCAGCCCGACTCCGGCTCCAGGCAGCCGGGCCATCGCAGCCAATGCGCTGCGCAAAGCCGGCCTCATCGACCAGGACGCCAAAATGCGCGACGTGTCGGACAAACCAGGAGGCCGCAAAGGCGCTACGAAGCACATCCCCCGCGCCCGTGCCCACCCACACAAACCACGAGCAATCGACGTCCTAACGGGCAAAGACCAGCATGGCGCTGCGAAATCGGTAATTATCGCGTTTCTTGCTTGCTCACTTCCTCCCCCAGCACCCGCACTCGACCTTCGGATGGGGTGTCGAGCTTTCCGTTTTCCTATTGTCTCCAAACACAAGGCTCACGCATTCTTCGTCCCTGTCCTCTACCCCTCGCCACCTCGCCACCACCGCAGTTAACCGCACGCATCGCTGCCGGAGACCCTCAAGCACAACGCCTGTTGAAGGGTGGTACTCGAGGTCGACGGAATGCCATCTCGCTCAATGGAGCTCCGATGTCGGAGAAAGTCATCGATTTGTGGAAGGAGTGGGTGAAGAGGAGGTGGAATGCAGAGGCGAAGTTCCTTAATCTGGAGGTGCGTCGGTTGCTGTCGGGTTCTGTGGCTAAGCATTGACCCGTATACAGAGGATGAATCAAGACGACTTCCTGAAGCGCCATCGTCTCGTTTCGCCCGCCTCTCCGGACGCGTCAGGGAAGGAGGCCCAAGTTGTGTTTAAGATCGCAAGCAAGCTACGACCAGAGGTACGGAAGTTGCTCTAAGGCACTCGTGTGGCCACTCATTGACTCCTCATGTGACACAGGTCGAGACCATCTCGTTAGCCCACAACGGCTTGACTAGCGGTCGTATCATGTCGACCCTGGCGCATTATCTTCCCAAACTCGCGAATCTGTCCTTGGAGGGGAACAGCCTCAGCGGATGGAAGGAGGTGGACTACATCTCAGGGAAGCGGGGGAGGTTGGAACAGCTGCGTGAGCTGGTGCTCATCGGCAACCCAATGCGGGAACTGGAGTACAAGAACAACAGGGCTCAGCAGTACAAGAGGTGCGTTGCCACAAGCATCTGTCAGGACAGTCTCTTACCGTCCTTCAGCGAGATTGCACGGCGGTTCCCGTCATTAGAGATCCTTGACGGTGAGCCGGTGGCGAGAGTCGGGTTCGATGCACCAACAGCCTCGGCGTCAACATCAACTCGCCCCCATACCAATCTCTCTTCCTTCGCGTGGAATATGGAGCCCTCCTTCATTGCAGGAGTCGACGGCTCTATCGTCAGCAACTTCTTCATCCGCTATTTCCCCCTTTTCGACAACCAGAGAGGCGCCCTGCTCGACGTATATGCCCCCGACGCGACCTTTTCCTTTTCTGCAAACACTGGTATTCCCCCGCGCGCCAGGATAGAAGGCATCCACGTCTCGAAGGAATTTCCTAATCAACGAAAGCTCGAATGGGCACCATGGTTGAGCGGCGGCCTGTTTGGCTCTCGCAATCTCAACCGGATCACCGGTGGACTGCAGAAGCTCACGCAGTCGCTACACCTCGGGAACGAGCAGGCGGTGAAGGCAATGGCGGACCTCCCCGCCACAAGACACGACATTGCTGGATCCCCCGAGAAGTTCTCTGTGGATGCCTTCCCTATCCGGCAAGGCGAGCGGACGAACTTGCTCGTCACGATACATGGACAGTTCGTAGAGCGTACGTCGATGATTCCTACACTTATTTAAATTCGCGAGGCTGATTGACCGTGCCCGATGCTAGTGCCATCCGAAGGTATTAGATCCTTCGATCGATCGTTTGTGCTCGCTATCGCACCGGACGGGTCGCGGTGAGTTGCTTCCGCGGCATCTGCAGCAGTGCGTTTGATCCTGATTGCTCTCGGTTCACAGTGCGAAACAGAGCGGCTGGGACGTCGTGATCCTCTCTGACCAGCTGGTCATTCGCGCGTACTCGAGCCACGAGGCGTGGCGACCCGGCCCGATGCGCGTACAGGCGGGCGATCTGCTCCCTTCTCCTGGTCTGCAGCAAGCCCTCTCGCCCCTGGTACGTGCCTGAATCGATCAGACCGATCCTGACATCGACATCGTATCGTTGATGTCGGCTCGGGATCTGCTGTGACGTTTGCTGACGCTTTGCTGTGTCTATAGCCGGAGCCGCAGCGGTCACTCATGCAGGACCTCATCCTCCGCACACGCCTCAACTTGCAGTTCGCAGAGGACTGCCTGAAGACGAACAACTGGGATCTCGAGCGGGCTCTCGCCAACTATGAGCAGGTCAAGGTGAGCAGCGTATCTGATGGCTGGACGCGACGCAGTGTGCTGATGCATTATTACGTGAAGGCGAACCTCCCGAGCGATGCGTATCTGCCACAGGACGCATTCTTGCCTTGAACACCGCATTCTAGTCTCGGAATGGCGTGTCGGCTCGCTTGCCGGGGAGGTCACTGTGTGATCTCGCTCGGCCGACGGCCAGCCTCGTGTCTCTTGATCGTTCCGTCGGACTGCTTGCACCCTTCCTCCATACTCGTACTCTCTACCCCCTTTCAGTCGTCACCATCATATATCGCAATGTGTAACCTATAGTCCAGATGCATATCATCCATCCCATTGGCATCGCTTGTCGTCGTCGTTTAGTATCCGCTGCACGCACATATTATCGTCTATAGCATTGCAGTCGCACATGACCCGCACCCTCATATATCGGTAGCTTCTGTGCACGAGTGGCATTGTGCTGTTCCGTGAAGAGCGCACACAATCAGAAACATTGCTCGCGAGATTTGCGTTTCGTAGACATGCTGTGTTCTGGGCTGGACATAAGCGCGGCTGGGTAAACGCTCCTCGGAGAGTCGATGTCGGCTGCGTCCTCTTAGCCCGATTGCCAGCCTCAAGCGAGTCGAGGACGAGTGATCCTAATATTGTGCGTCGTGCTTCATAACCTCGAGGCCCGAGGAGGCGGGCGGGGGGACAATTGTCGGAGGCGAGTGCAAACAAGGGGACACAAACAGCGGTGGGCGCCACCGAGCGTCGAGCCGAGGGTTGACTCAAACCAAACAGGTTCTCGGACGGTGTTTGTGCTCGTTCTGCTATTCAGGCTCTCGGGCGGGTGCGCCGGCTGTGGTCTCAGTCTCAGAGCGGTCTGCGGGTACACAGAGCGGCCCATATCGGTGCATGGGGTCGCGTAAACGCTGCCTCGAGGCGGCAGGCCGTCCGAGCTGGATCTCGGAGTCGCTGGGAAGTGGGCTGCCCGAGTCTGTGCGGTTCTGATGCAGCGTGTCTTCCCGCCTCGTGTGCTCGTCTTCGCACGTCCTCCAGAGCCGCCTGCCATACTTATACGCCCGCACGCAGCGCCAGCTAATCCCCGCACTTCCTCCCGCTCCGCCCTCGCTTCCTTCAACCCTCACGCCCCCATCTCGGACTTCATCATCTTGTTGTACCACCACCCACCCACGCTAGCCTGCTTCTGTACTGCTTCTCTCCTTCATCGACGCCAATTCTCGCAATCGAATGGCGACATCTTCGCGCGCACGGCGGCGCACACCGCGCGCCGCGCTGGACGCGGAGCTCCTCGACGCCGCAGCACGGGCAGACCTCGACGCCGTCAGGACGGCCATCGCGCGCGGCGCGGACGTGAACGCGTCGGACGAGGCGACGGGCCATACGGTCATCAGCTGTGCGATCGCGGGAGATAGGTGTGGTCGGTTCTCTGGACGTGCTGGGACATGGGTGCTGAAGGGCGACGTGCGCGTGTCTATTAGCAGCTGGGAGGACGTGGACGTGTCGGACGCGTCGTTCATGCTGCAGAGCAGGGTCGAGGTGCTGAGGACGCTGATCAGTAGCGATACGACGTCTTTGTACGCGCTGAACGCGCCTGTCCACGGCGTGACGCCCCTCGGGCTCGCGGCCTGGCTGAATATCCCCGACGCGATCCGCGTCCTGTTAGACGAGAGCCGCGGCCTGGTCGCCGTAGACGGCACCGACGCGCTGGGTGTAACTCCGTTGATGTGTAAGTCCAGCTTACGACCGCGTTTCGGCCACTCAGCGATCTGACGTTGGTGCGCCAGACACCGCACGCGACGGCGCGGCCGAGGCGGCGTCCCTTCTGGTATGCGATTGAGCTTGTCGGTCCACACGCGCGACTGAGTGGTCTTGTTTGTCTTAGCTTGCAAAGGGAGCCAGGCCCGATCTGAGGGACACCCATCACCGCACCGCGATCCAACACGCGTTGCGGCATCCACAACTCCTCTGCCTTTGTGAATCCGCTCTCCGAAAACAGAGGGCGCGGGAATATCTGGTGGGTCACGAAGTGTCAACCCCGCACTTCGAAGTTGCTCAATGCCGTACAGAACGGCAACCGTCGTCGTCTGTGCAACGTCCCCGCGCCGTACGCAGCACAGGTGGAGTCTTGGACGACATCTTCTCTGAAGCCGAAGCCTTCGCTTCTCCCTTCAGAGGCGGTGCTGTCCAAGGCGACCGCAGGGCTCGTACGCGCCATTTGCGCGGGCGACGTCGCTGCTCTTTACCAGCATCTGTTCCATAACTCGTATCGCACATCCGTCCTGGTCAACCGACTAGATTATCAAGGATGGAGCCCGCTGCATCATTGCGTCTGCAGTGATAACCCGTCCATTGAGATTCTCGACGCGCTCTTCCTTGCTGGCGCAGACACAAGTCTCTACACGGCCTCCAAGCACGGGACACCCCTGCATTGTCTGGCTAGGCAGGGCAAGGTCCCCGTCGGCGATGTAGCGGTGTCTCAGCTGCACGCATTCGTCAAGCATCTCGTTCTCGATCTTCGTGCCCCCCTCTCTGCGAAGGACGCGAACGGCGAGACATGCATCCACGTGGCTGCCGAACATGGCCACAGCATCGAAGTCCTGCGCGCCCTTCTGGCATGCGACCCGCGCGGTGTTGTCCGTAGCCTGAAAAACTCTAGAGGGTACGTTCGATGACCATTATCGTCAGAACATGGTGCTGACGCCTCTGTAGTCTCACTGCGCTGCAGGTCGCACGACCCGAGCTGCGCATCGCGTTTGGCGCCGACAGCGAGCCACGACGCAGCAGCTCGGTCGCGTCATTCCGTACCGTCCGACCCTTCAGCAGCTCTCTCAGCTCAACATCGTCCTACGGCAGCCTGCTGCAGGTCCCCGCACCCGTCCGTCTGAGCCCACAGCTCGATTCCCTCTTCCGTCCCGACACCCCTTCCGATGCCCTGCCCGACGAAGAGACCTCGCTCCTCCCCCATCGCATCCTCGACAACCTCGCGCTCGTCGGGCACGACTACGCGGCGTCGGACGCGCACGAGATGGACGGCATGCGCGACCTGCTCGACGAGACCGTCCACCTCGGCGAGCTCTGGATCCGCAGCATGCAGACGCGCATCAAGGAGGGCGCGCAGGAGCTCCGCGACGCCCGCGGGCGGTTCGGCCGGGTCGACACGCTCCTCGAGGACGTGACGCGCGAGCTCGAGGACGTGTTCGGCACGCGCTTCTCGGACCACCGCGATAGCACGGAGCGCGCGCGCAGGCGGACGACGGATTCGGGCGAGTCGGACGCCACTGCGGTCTCTGGGCGCGCTTCGTCGCAGTTCAGCAGGAAGTGGCGGTCAATGTCGGATCTCCGAGCGTCGAAAGAGAACGGGGTGGGGGACCATCCGGACATGTCCGAATATCCGTACCCTCATACGAAGACGATCGCGGAGGAGGACGAGCCCCCGTCATCACCTGAGAAGTCGTCATTCCTGAACGCGCTTCTCTCGCCGTCGACGAAGGAACTTGCGCACAAGTCGAGCAAGGGCGAGATGTCCGCTCCCCCAACTCGAACCTCGTCGCCCTTCCTGCCGGGAAAGAAGGACTCATCGAGCGGAACTGCGAGGCTGAAAGCGTGGTTCCGCAAGAAGCTCAAGTTCGACCTTGCGGACGGCGCTTGTGAAGTGAAGGCACCTTGTTCCCAGCACGACTTAGCGCTGCTGTCGAAGTGCAACCCGCAGAGCCCATCAAGGCGGAGACACGTCGATGAAAGGCTTCTGTCAATATCGAGAAACATCATCCAGACTGCCAATCGAGACCTGTCCAGTATCGAGGGCTGCATGGACAACGTTAGTATGCTGTGATCCTATTGTTGTTCCCAGGCTGACAGAGCTATCGTAGGCCGATCACTACCTGACACTCTCTTCACACATGCTGCTTCAGACAGAGCGACGTCTGAAGTCCATCGTACTCGTACGTGATGCATTCCTCAAAGGTCCCTTCTCCTCTAACTCCTCGGACAGAACCGCAAAGCCGCCCTAGAGAGCGCTCGAATCGCGCAACTCCAGGACCACCTCGACGACCCTTTCATGTCCGCGATCGCCTCCACCGTGCGCGCCGCATCCAAGGACGCGGCTGCTGTCCCCTTCCCGCTTACACACGCGCGCAACGGGAGCGACTCCGACTACTCCCTCGGCTCAAAATCCGCCGGCTCCTCCATGATATCGCTCTCTTCGACGCTGATCGAATCCGAGGACGACGATACACGCGTGCTGCGGCGCTTCCTCACCCGCAAGGTCGAGGCGCGCTTGGAGGGCGCGTTCGAGGAGATCGACAAAGTGATGACCTGGCTCCGGATCGTGCAGGACGCGCTCCGGAACCTACGACGACGGACACATGCGTCCATGACCTCTCTTGAACCCTACTTCTGAGTCGTGCTCTCAGTGAACCCTGCTTTCGATCTTCGTTTGCATGTCGGGGCCTGCGCGATTGTGATATGTCGCAGAGACTCTTCTTGGATACTTCTCGTGCTCTGTTGTATTCTGTGTGTACTGTTGGGCAGTGCTGTGAATACTGTACAAATACGCCTGCTACATGAGGAATGTATATATGTAGTTATGTATGTTGTATATATGCACGGTACATTGTCGATAGTTGTAGTACAACGTCGAAACCCCTGCCCCTCCCCGCTCTCCCCAACTACGCCGCATCCATATATCCGGTTTGATACACGATACCCATGTACTTCTGGTCCATTCCCTGGAGAATACTACTCCGCGGACAACTCACGCCCCTTGCGTTCCACGTCTGACCTCGAGTCGTTCTCGGTCTCGGACGGCGCACAGTCCGTCTCGCACACCTTCGTGATGTGCACCTGCAGGCGGCTCATCGGGAGCGCCTGGCTCTCAAGCTCGCTCGACGTGAGGGTGCGCACGTTGCTGCGGCGGCGAGAGTGGCTGCTGACGAAAGGCATAATGGGGTGGTCGACGCTGCGTTGCGATGCGGCAATGCCCACGCGGATGATGACCATGTAGAAGGTGATAGCGATGACCGGTGTGATCTACGATGTCGGAAGGATGGGTACGGTCAGTGTGTTTTCGGATCGTACTGACAGCTCTGAGGCTCACAATGTCGAGGACAATGTACTGCCCGTTGGACTTTCGGGCAAAGCAGACGATGGCTGAGGTCAAAGTGGCGGAGTAGAGCAGACCAGCATCGGCAACGATGCGAACGACATGCAGTAATGAACCGGCTTGGTTACGAGGGGCGCGTAGATTTGTGACACATATTTTGTATGCCACAAGGACTGGTAAACATTTGAGTATGTCAGCTTTTTTGTCGCGGCGGCACCTTGAAGTGTTGTGAACATACATGAGGTGATGAAGTTAGTAGCGAGGGTAGAGGCGAAGAAGGCGGTGATCCACTGGCCCACACTCGGGAGGAAGACCGTCCCAGTAGTACCTGCCGGAAGCGTAGCGACAGAGTAGATGCACATTGTCGAGGCGACTACCAAGGTGACAATCAAGCCCAAGTCAGCAGATATACTTCAGTAGTAGGGCGTAGCTCCGCTTACCTGCTACCCAGAGCCATAGAACGATAGGGAATGCGACGATGCGCCAGGAATGCCAGACGGCGTAGCAGCGGTAAATCTGCAGTGAGGTAATGGTTATAGAGCAGCATGTGCGAGCAAGCGGGTGAGGACTGACCAAAACGCCGTCCCCTATGAGTGTCTGTAAGGAATAGACGATATTCTTGGCGACGAAGGTACTTTGCGAAGGCAGTGCGAAGAAGGCTATGGGCCCGCCCTGGAAGGTGTCGCGATACCACACGAGTCCGTCGCTAATCCGGACGATGTCGATGACCATATGCTGGGACAGTCGACGAATATGTCGTGTCATCTCAACGGACCTCTAGGGCTTCTCGGACTTACAGCGGTACTGCACAGTAGGAGGGCACACGATACTGCCACCATGGGGTAGTTCATGGGTCTGTCCAACGAACGACTGTTCCGCCTGAGAATGTAAACTGTCACACCGAACATGAAGATGGAGAAGCCTAGGACCATCGGAAGTGAGTCCCTCTTGTCATGATGAACAGAGTGCACGATGGAGACGTACCATAGAGCATGGCCTCCAATGTGGTCGATACCACGGCGGCGAGATCCAGTCTGACATCCATCGCCATCGAAGTGAACGCTTGCATATGAGTATGGGGGAGAGTAAGGGAGGGGGAGGCATGAAATTGTTCATCTCCAGGTCCAGGGGCAATGTAAATAGCTGATGCTCTCTTGCTCGGCAGGCTTCACACTGTCAATGATGATGAGAACGTACAGTGGGCTGGATTACCCAGAAGCGCCTTCACGAGCAAGGTGCATGCATCTGCGGGCAGTGTCCATCTTTCGGAAGCTCTCCCCAGCTATAAATTGACCGGGTCGTGTGAGCCGAAGGTGCATATATGACTCCCCCTTGGCACGTCGACCGCATGTGAGCGGATTCTTCGTCAGTACGTTGTATAGTGCACCGATTATCTCGTCCGCCAATGGACAGGTGCCGTCACTGCAAGCCGAAGCCAGCGGGAAGTTCTCGAGATGCTCCCATACGAATTTGATGGTGACGCAGACATGGGTCTCCATCTACTGCACCTGACGTGAGTAGAGGCGGACAACGAAGAACGATAGCCTCATAGATTGTCCTCAGAGTATTCGTCCCGCAGAGTCCCGCAGAGTGGGGGCTCCCTCGGCCTGCCGAGGACCTAAGCGTCAGTAGATCCGCTTTTCTTTGGACATACCTTCAAAACGACTTGACATACATAAGGTGATCGCTCTTCCTTTGCGCTCAGCACCAGAATAAGTGTTCTTCTCCGGGTTGAGCGTCGAACGGTTCATCTCCTTCGTGATTTGTACCTGCAGGGAACCTATAGAAGAATGCCTACGCTCTCAGTCTCGCCGGTTAGGACACGTCGGTCACTGCGGCTGCGCGATCGGTTGCCGGGCGGTAAGGTCGTCGGAGCTCCGATGAACCGTTAAGAACCAAGCCAATGTCCGCAGCGGAGGTGTGCAGACACTCACGATTGCACTCACGATTTCGCGGAGCGAATTCGATTATCCATGGATGTCTGGATACACCATGCGTGTGTTGTGGTGTAACTCACGGTGTGCAACAGAATTGCGCCTGCGACGACTCCGCGAACAACAGGCAGTAGAAAGCTATGAGGCATGCAGGAGGAGGTTCCTCAATTCATGGCGCCCCCAGATCTCGTATCCAAGGAGGGCTACGGCATTCCGTCAGAAAACCCGACGTGCCCGGAGACGGATTTGTCGCCCCGCGGACGTACGCAACACAGGAGGATTCGTGGGGAGCCTGGTGGCGTACAATGCCGTAATCCGCTGAACGACCGTTGTGAATTGACTCCGAGGAAGGCCGCGCCAGCGCCCGGCCTCCGTGTCGCCAGTTCAGCGCGCTGGAATGGATGGCGATACAGCAGCTTAGAAGACTGTCCAACCGTTCTTCTCATCTTTGTTACTGTGTCAGAATAGAGAAACATACCTCACTTAGCTTGGAAAGCCACGGCATCATCTCATAGAATGCCTCGATGAAGCCATTGCACGTAGCTGACATTGACGATGCAGATGATTGGGTGCTAGGAAAGGAAGTTAGAGAGGGGTCTGTTCATGTATGGGAGCAATTAGAACGACTGCGGTACCTCGGAGGGGCACTGGAGGAATGTAGCGTACGGACCAATACAGTATCCGGGATTTTCTGGATCTCCTCCCGGGTCCCCCCTCGACGGATCGATTCAGACTTGCGCTTCAGCCAAACTCTTGAGGGCACATGACATCACGTTAAGCATGGCCAGCTGAAGCCTACCGCCGCCATACAATTGATGGGCATGAGTATTGCTGCACCGAGTGAACTTGCAGAAAGCAACAGGCTGATCAAGAGCCGATCGCAATTCCCGACGGAGTCTGGGGCCGAGCATATATTAGGCGCCCACACTCTTCAAAGCTTCATGCATTTCAATGCTTCAGCTTCATGCTTCATGCTCGCCTTCATGTCACTGCGATTCTCATCTGCCCATCCGGATTATTTCTGGGGCTCAGGCTGGACCTAAAACGCCTTTTCCCTCTCTGAGTGTCCCCGGACGTGCTGAAAGACCTCCGATTGCAGCTAGTACGTCAATAACCACGCATCATTGACATCCTATGAGACGTCAGTGCACTCATGTGCCCTTGAAGTCGATGTTTGCATTGTCGAGGTCTGGGAGGTGGTTCCATTTCGCACAATGCTTTCCATACATCTCATGTAATGGCAAACGCCGTCTGTACTATCAGTCAGCGCTGGGACTAACGATATCGTACTGACACCCGAGGCACGTCGGTGCTGACGCGTACTGACGTTTGATGCATATATGCAGTATACTGACGTAGGGTTACAGATACGTTATGGACCCTCGCTCTGCCCCTATCACCACACTGCGTCCTGATGTTCGACACAAATACACGAGGACACACAACTGTGGTGTGGCCTTCTACGGGGAATATCGCTCTGCAGATAACTCGCTTCCCTTACGGTCCATGTCCGACCTCGAGTCGTTCTCGGCCTCGAACGGTGCGCCATCGGTCTCGCACACCTTCGTGATGTGCACCTGCAGGCGGCTCATCGGAAGCGCCTGGCTCTCGATCTCGCTCGCTGTGAGGGTGCGCACGCCACTGCGACTGCGAGGGTGGCTGCTGACGAAGGGCGCGGCTGGGTGGTCGACACTGCGCTGAGATGTAGCGATGCCCACGCGGATGATGACCATGTAGAAGGTGATCGAGATCACAGGCGTAATCTGTGACGAGCAGAGCAACTCGGTGAGCAATTGTCGACATTTCACAGGTTGCCTGGGGGCTTACGATATCGAGAACAATGTACTGTCCATTAGACTTTTGGGCGAAACATGCCAGGGCTGCGGTCAGTGCGGCGGAGTAGAGAAGACCAGCATCGGCGATGATGCGGACGACATGAAGCAGGGAGCCTGGGCGGTTGCGAGAGGCGCGTCGGTTTGTAACCCAAATCTTATAGCCAAGGAGGACTGGTAGGCGTTCTTGCGGTCAGCCATCCACCGCGGAACACGCAATGATCAAGGACGTACAGGATACGATGAAGTTGGTAGCGAGCGTGGAGGCGTAGAAGGCGGTGATCCATTGCCCAACACTTGGGACGAATATCGACTCAGTGCCTGCCGGCACGGTGGCGCTACCATGTATGGACAGGGCCGAGACAACTGGTCAGAGGACCGGGAGCTATGAGGGAGGCGTTTCCAAGTAATCGGACAGCTCAGCTCACCTGCTACCCAGAACCAGAGGACAATGGGGAACGCGACGACGCGCCAAGAGTGCCATACGACATAGCAGCGGTAAATCTGCATCAAGGTAAGCCGAGAAGGATACGATGAAGGATTCCAGCGAACACTGACCAATACACCATCTCCAATCAGCGTCTGGAAGACATAGACGATGTTCTTGGCAATGAAAGTCGTCTCAGACGGCTGCGAGAAGAACGCGATGGGTCCACCCTTGAACGTGTCGCGATACCATACGAGTCCGTTGCAGATACGGCATATGTCGATAATCATATGCTGTAATCGTAGGATGAGTCGTGCCTTCACCGTTGGCATGCGTAGCTCTTTCTACTTACCGCCGTACTGCAAAGCAGGAGAGCACAAGATATGGCCACCATGCGGTAATTGATCGGTGTGTCGAGCAGTCGGCTGTTCTGCCTCAGAATGTAGATGGTCACACCGAACATGAAGAGCGAGAAGCCTGGGAGCCCCCCGCGTGAGTACTCTACTGCCATGAAGCCGCATGTATTGATCGCGACGTACCATAGAGTATCGCCTCCAAGGTGGTGGATACTACGGCCGCCAGATCCAGCCTGACATCCATCACCGTTATGGAGAGAAGGGCGACGAAGATGAGTGTCAGGAAATGAGCGGGAGATGACGAGGAGGCAAAGCCATCCACTTGCGGGCCCTCCGAGTCAATGTAAATAGTCCATGTACTTACCCCGTAAGTTGAGTTGACAAAGCCCCATGATCGTAGTCGTCAGCGGTCGGGGAAGCAGCACCAGAACCACGAACAGATTTCATCTGTCAGAAGCTCCCCACAGCTTCCAACTGCGGGGATCGTGCGAGGTGCGCCCCTAGCTTCTCACGTCGCCCCCAAGTCAGCGGATCCGTTGTCCATTCATTTGCGTCGCTGATTTCACGACTCATGAGCCACCTTGATATCGCGATGTCGTACCTCTAGTCCGCCACACTGGTAGACCTTCTCCGCTGTGAGCTCCGTGTGCGATCTGGAAGCGACTGCGATGCTCACCACTGCATCCACCCGAATCTGATGAGAAGAACCACGGCTTGGGCGTTCATCTGCGGCGTTTGTCATGAATATATATAGACAATATATAGCGATAGCGTATATGTTCTTCTTGCGTTCTCTGCCCCACTGTTCGCTCCTCTGATGCTCCCTCGACTCGCTGTACGCCCATGATAGCTTCCGGCATCGACTCAGTGTACTTCTATGTGGCCCTCCGTGGCATGGTAACGTCGCTGCCCTTACGGTCGGCGTCAGAATCCGCGTCCGTCTCGACGTCGAGGGTCGAGCGGTCAGTCTCCCGCATCTTCGTGATGTGAACCTGCAAGCGACTCATGGGCAACGTCTGGCTCTCGATCTCGCCCACCGTCAGGACCCGCCCGCCGCTACGGCTGCGCGAATGGCTGCTGGGGATGGTGCTCGCGGAGTGGTCGGTGCTCCGATGAGTGGTGGCGAGGCCAACCCGAATGATGACCATGTAGAACGTTATCGAAATGATGGGCGTGACCTGACCGGATGAAGGCAGGGATGACTTCAAGCAATGCACGCGGCTGACGATGTGCGAACACTCACGATGTCGAGCACGATATACTGTCCGTTAGACTTCTGGACAAAGCACGCGAGTGCAGCCGTCAGTGTCACCGAGTAGAGCAGACCCGCGTCGGCGATGACCCGGACGACGGGAAGAAGGGAGCCCTGCCGCATGCGAGAGGTGCGTCGGTTTGTCACCCAAATCTTGTAACCAAGGAGGACTGCAACGTTCCGTCAGAAAAGAGATGCGCCCGATGACTGAATCACCGCCCGCGGACATACTCGAAACAAGGAGATTCGTGGCAAGCGTAGATGCGTAGAACGCCGTAATCCACTGGCCGACCCTTGTGAGGAAGACCGTACCAGCGCCCGCGGGCACGGTCGCGCTGGAATGGATAGCGATCGCCGATACGACTGTGCCAACGTCCGTTCAGCCCTATCGACGGATTGAAATGGGAGAGTCAGCCTTACTTCCTATCCAGAACCACATGACGATGGGGAACGCGACAATGAGCCACGATTGCCACACGACGTAGCACCGGTAGATCTGCATGGTGATGAGTAGGGTGCATAGGTGAACCTTTCTGAACCAGTAACTCACCAGAACGCCGTCTCCCAGCAAAGTCTGAAACAGGTAGACGATATTCTTCGCGATGAACGTCTTCTCGGAGGGCTGGGAGAAGAACGCGATGGGTCCGCCCGGAAAAGAATCTCGCTGGTATATCAGCCCATTGCAAACACGGACGATGTCGATGGCCATGTGCTGCCACGGGAGATCAACGGTCAGCTATGAATGCACAGAGGACTTATCGACTTACCGCGGTACTGCAAGCGAGCAGCGCGTACGACACCGCGAGCATCCGATAGTTTACTTGTCTTTCAAGTCGTCGACTGTTTTGCTTCAAGATATAGAGCGTCATGCCAAACATAAACACGGAGAAGCCTGTCGACTCCGGTCAGAAGGGCCCATACTAGTCAATCTATAAGGCGATTCACCATAGAAAATGCCCTCCAGAGTGGTAGATATCACGGCGGCGAGATCCAGCGTGAGCGCCATGGCCGCTCACGGACGCAGATGTTTTACAGAGCGAAGGGACGAGGAGTGAAGGTGAAGAACGCCTGAACACCTCAGGTTCCCTGTACCTGAGGAGCGTCGGGGAGCTTGAGGAACTGCTACAGTCGCTCCGGGCATGTCTAAAAGGCAAATCGTCAAAATCCAGACCCTGGCCGGGCTCGGAGGACATCGATGGCCGGGGTCGCAACAGCCATGCCGACGCTCCGACTCTAGCTGCAGCTTCTGGATTGGTGGCGGCCCAGTGGCGGAGGTGTGCATTATTGGAGGTTGGTTGAATCTGTCAGAGTGAACATTCTTGCGGGCGGTCGATAATCTTGATTCATTATGAGTTACTATATCAGGCGAGGCACCCGTCAGTGGCGCGGCAAGATAGGCGCCCATAACGCGTCGTGCACGCGTTCAGCTCACCGCGACTCTCAGTCTCCTCCGCTCGTCGGCCTCTGGGTTCGTGCTGAAGCTCTGGCTGGCTCTGCTCGAATGCACATCATAGTCTCGCTATTCACTTGACATAAGACGCTTCACGGTCTCTGGGATTGGTGTTGTGACGGATGGGACCATTCAACCAGCCGGACGTCGTGCTCGATGGCTTCAAGGAGCGACCGGAGTCCCTGACCGTGCAAGGCACATGCGTCCGCTGTGGTGTTCCTACTCGAGCTGATGGAAATTTCACAAGGTGACAGGCTCTATATTGGAACTTCGACGGGGAACCTCCATGTCTACGCATTCGGCGATGCGCCAGGTGCGCCCGTCGTCCGGCCGCTCGCTCTCGGTGCCTGCTAATCGCGGCCCCGTCTAGACCATCCTGCTGAGCTCGTCGAGACCAAGAAGTCGCTGTGTAGGCGAAGCATAGACCAGCTTGCGTACGTCAAGGATGTAAACTCCCTGGCCGTTCTCTCCGGTGTGCAGCATTCAGTTGGTTGCTTAGTGAGAGAGCGATCCCATCCCTGACAACCGACTCATAGAGGCTCAGGTCACTCTCTTCCCATATCCGACCTATTCCCCTCCTGCGCCGCTCGTGAAGACCAAAGGCGCCCTTTGCTTCGCTCTGCATACCGCCGTCGAATACCTCACACCTAGCACACCTGCACCTTCTAACCCTGGCACGCCCGGTAAAGGCAAGGGTGTCCCTGCTGTAGTGACGAGACTAGCCGTCGGATGCCGTAGGAAGATCGTAGTATATTCGTGGCGAGATGGCGAACCTCAAGAGCTCCAGGTAACGTACCACACGATCAGCATTGCTGCATCCGCTCATAGCTCGCAGGAGTTTACCCTGGCGCATTCCCCTCGAGCCATGGTCTTCGTCAATGCTGACATCGTTTGTTGGGGTCACACGCCCACAGATTACGCGCTAACCTCTCTGAGAACCTCCTCCACGGTCGATGTGAGCACACCAGTCCCCACGGCGTCATCCACAGGAAGTATCGGAACTATGGGAATGGGTGCGCTGTCGGGACTGGGCGGTTACATGACTCTGGGACTTGGTGCTAAGGCGAAGCCATGCGTTGTTAGTCTCCGTGAGGACGAGGCCCTCATCGCGAAGGATAGTAAGTGGTCTATGCTCAGTGGTTCTGATGCACAGGCTCATGGCTATAGACAACGGCTTCGTTGTCGGCAGCGACGGGAAGACTGCTCGAAGTGAGAATATCGACTGGCCAGCACCTCCTGACGAGATTGGTAACTGACCCGCCGCCACCGCCGAAGTCCTTCATCTGATTATCGCGCCTAGCCCTCGTGAAACCTTACGTCTTCGCAATTCTGCCGCCAGGATCAGTCCCAGCATCCCAAGTTGATGGCTTGCCCGCTACGTCTCCCTCCACGTTCATAGCCTCTCCGGTAGTTGAGATCCGCTCCTCGATATCCCTCGCTCCGGTCCAAACGATACCCTTTCCTCCTGCGCCCTTGACTGTCCATGCGACTGCCGCTACCCACGCTGTTCGACTCTTGACTCCATCACCATCCTCCAAGTCACCACTCTTTGTTGTCAGCACCCCCACCGACCGTACAGCTGCTGCGAATGCCGGCAGCGCGATATGGCGATTCCGAATGAAGCCTTGGAATCAGCAGATTGACGAGCTGGTGGAGGTGGGATCCTATACCGACGCGTTGGCCCTCTTGGACTCCCTGGATGCCGCACTGGTAGCAGACAAGGTCGGTCCTAAACCCGAATCCTTCTCAGAGGGTTGCCATACTCAGCCTTCACAGGAAGGTCGACAACGACAGATACGCGCTCTTCAAGCAGTGGATAACTTCCGCAATGCCAAGTACGACGAAGCCATCAACGCTTTCCTCGAACTCAACATCAATCCTGCCAAGGTCGTTGCTCTGTATCCTGAGAGCATCTCAGGACGTCTGGCGGTGCCTGCTGACGATTGGATACCCTTATTTGGTGGGCCGAAGCCGAAGACGCCAGAGCCTGTAACGGCGCCGGTGCCTCAGCCGGCACCTGCGGAAGGAACCCCGAAGGCAGGCGATCGGCCAGGTACCCCGAAGAGTGTAGAGTCGCCTCCGCGAGCACCGACACCGCAAGGATCTATTCGAGGCGTGCTGAAGACCGGGCTGGAGAGTATCGTCGGTGCAGCCAAGGATGATGACGCTGCCTCCATACGAAGCGTCCGCCGACCGCCAAAGCCTGGTAGGTGCCCTGTGGAAGGGCCTTCTTGGTCTTCACGCTCATGTCCGAACTGTAGACAACTTCCACCGCTCGATCGAAGTGCTCATGCGCTATCTGTCCGACCGACGGCCGAAGATCGCAGGTGCCTTGGCGCAATTCAACATCACCTCTGCGCAGTCACACGAGATGCCCATCCTGTCAGCAACATCGAAGGAGGACCTGCTGAACTTGCCGAACGCGCCGCTGTCCGCGCTTACGCCCGAGGAGCTCGTGCGGTTCGCGCAGATTGTGGACACAGCGCTCTTCAAGTCGTATCTGCTCGTTCGTCCTGGTCTACTCGGGCCTCTATGTCGTGTGGGTTGGTGCGAAGTATCGGAGGTGGAGGAGCTTCTGCGAGAGCGGGAGGTGAGTTCCTCTGCTACGTCGCGGTAGCAGCGCCAGCGGCTCATGCGCATGCTCTGTAGAAATTCCAAGAGATGATCTACCTGTACAACGGCAGGAAGATGCATGGCAAGGCGTTGAGCTTGCTTCGACAGTGAGTCTACTCTAGTACATCGGTAAATCAACATGGCGCTGACCACTACCCAGGCTGAGCGAGAAAGAGACAGACATGCATGACAAGTTGATGCCGACAGTCAACTACTTGCAGCGGCTTGGGCCTGAACACCTCGATCAAATCTTCGAGCACTCGCGCTGGGTGTTCGAGCAAGATCGTGACATCGCCTTTGAGGTATGCTCGACCTACCGTGGCTATGCGTGGCACTCGTTGACAGTTCCAAGATTTTTACGTCCGAGGAGGTCGAGCTTCCGAAGGAACGTGTTGCAGGTTTCTTGGAGCGTATCGACCCTGCTATTTGTGCACGGTATATCGAGTACCTGATCACCGAACGGGGAGAGACCTCGCAAGAGTTCCACGATCGTTTGGCCGAACTCTATCTCCGCATGACTGTCTCCGCCAAGAAGAAGGGCGACGATGGTGCGTGCAGTCATACGCCCCCTGCATCGGTGCTCATCCATATGGCGCAGACGGGCGCAAGTTGCACTACGAGAAGTTATTGCATTTCATCGACACCACGCATCACTATTCTGCAGATCGCTTATTTGGGCTGCTGCCTCCCGAAGGTGGGCGTTGGATGCTATTCGTTTCATGACATGCATGTGCTCAGCGCACCGCGCCGTACATCAGATTTCTTCGAAGCAAAAGCGATCCTCCTCGGGCGTCTCGGGAGACACGACAGCGCTCTCGAGGTATACGTCTACCGTCTCCAGGACTTCCTTAAAGCGGAAGAGTACTGCAAGCGCGTATACCAGCCGAACTCACCCACGGCCAATGTCTTCCTCACTCTTCTCCGGATATACCTCCTCCCGGGCCCCTCAGCCCCTGCTGCATCTCAGCTCCTTCCTCCAGCGCTGGAGCTCATCAGTCGACACAGTCCCCGTCTGGACCCAGTTGCGACGCTCCAGTTGCTTCCGCCACTCGTCACAGCGCAGGACGTCCGCGCGTTCCTGCTCGAGTCGCTCCGTGCACCTGTGTTCGACACGCGGGTGGTACGCAACGTCTACAAGGCGCGCGAAGAGCAGGTTGCCCGTCGGCTGATGGTGCTGCAGTCGAAGCGCGTGCGGATAACCGATAGTAGGATGTAAGCTCACGAGCCCATTTCCTTGTCCGGCTTGTAAATTGACGCGCTCTGCCGCTTCGCAGATGTCCGCAATGCCACAAACGTCTAGGCGGCAGTGTCATCGCTGTGCATGCACCTCAGTAAGCGACAGCCGCTTCTCATTGCACCGGATGACTGACATTGTTCCTCCTAGCGGGGAAGTGACGCACTACCAGTGTCGCGAAGCGTTCGCACGCAAGCTAAAGGAAGGCCGCGCATAATCCGCGTCATTACCCGCCATATACTCCTTCCTGTACACGAATTCATAGTACTCCGGATATGCGCTCTCCTCTCGTAAGGTACGCTCGAACTGCCATAGGGCAGACGCCCGTCCCTTTTGACGACGAGCAGTGGGCGCATGTTTGAGCCATCTGCGCAGCAGAAACACGTTGCTCGCATGCTCTGCTCAACCCCTTGGCGTCACCGTATAAGGCGGTATGACTGCCTCTTCTAGCTCGTGAAGAACATCTCTGTGTTCAACGATCGAGTGTCGTTGTCAAGGGTATTCTACGATGATTGTGGCCTACTACCGTTAGCATGCACGGCTACCTTCGAGTCTTGACCCCCGCCCATACTGTTTGTTCCTGTATCAGTTCTGGCAAGGATCCTGTCCGCGGACTTGGTGAATCCTTCTGAGTCTGGGCTCTCCCTTCAGGGATTGTCTTGATATCGCCGCGCTGATGGAAGCTGATGCGACTCTTCCCCACCGGCTGATCAGTATGCGCCCAAGACCTCAACCCTGTATAAAGCCGTGCAACATCCAGGGGAGTGTCCCACCTCCTCTGGGGTACCTTGTAATCGCGCCCACTCATTGGAAGGACAGCCCGTCCTCACATGCCGTTCGCGTTCCGCAACCAGCCCTTCAAGGCGCTCTACATCGCAGCGAGCGTAGTCTTCATCCTCGCGCGGCTGCCCTTCTGGGCGCTCGCCTACACCATCCCGTCATGGCGTCCGCGCCCAACCTGGAGCTTCAAACGGTCGCTCATTGTGCGCATCCTGCGTACGAGCATGGCCGTCATGTACGCGACAAGCCCGCTCCCGGCGCCGCCCCTCGAGGCGCACGCGCGCGATGCGGAGAAGCTGGGATTCGTGTGGATCGAGCCCATTCCCGAGGAGCTCGTCGTGGGCGAGGTGAAGGAGATCGCGCAGATCAACGGGGTCACACCGGTCAAGACGGGTGGATTCTGGTACGGCCCGAGAGGTCCTGATGGCAAGGCCGGGCAGCGCGCGGCGCCCGGAGAGGTCGTCATTTACTACTTCCATGGTATGCTTTCCTCAATTGTGAGTACTGCACTGGTAGCGGAACTGAGAACCTCCCCACCCTTGCTGACAGGTGGCGCACATATCGTAAGTGCAATTACACCGTCCTCATGCGAAGGTCGCTGAGCACAGTTCGTGTAGATGGGGACCAGTCATCCCGGGGACGCACTGCAGCCCCCCTTGTACAACGCTCTCCTCGAGAAAGTCGGGCCCAACGCGCGTATCTTCGCGCTCGAATACCGGCTGTCCTCCGCAGCGCCCTTCGAGGCTGCAAACCCGTTCCCCGCGGCGCTGCTGGACGCCGTAGCAGGATACCGCTACCTCGTCGAGGAGCTCGGATTTGACCCGCACCGCGTGATTCCATCAGGAGACTCTGCCGGTGGTGGACTGGCGTTCAACCTCGCGCGTTACCTTCCTCTCACTGGACTCCCCAAGCCTGGCGGTCTACTCCTACTGTCACCAACAATGGATTGGGGTAACGCCTTTTCCGAGGCGGACGCGTCCAGATATCGCAATGTGCGCTCTGATTTCGTCGACACCATCCTGGAGAGCGGCTATACTGCCCGAGCATTGCTGGGGGCTATTCCGGCAGAAACCGCACGCGCCAACCTGTGGATCTCCCCTGGTTCGCCTCACGCGCCATGGAAGCACGGGTTGTACTCAGAGCTACCGCCCACAATCATCATTGCAGGCGGGGCGGAGTATACGCTTGATCCCATGCGCATAGCGAGGGACCGCCTCCGTGAGGATATCGGAACGCAAAACGTGGACCATGTCGAATTCCCAGATGCAACTCACGACTTTCTGCTGATGGCTTGGCATGAACCGGAGCGGACGGACGCCCTGGAGGTAGTCGCCCGCTGGGTACACAAGGTCGTCGACGGACACTAGTCTTGTGCAGTAGTGAACTTACAGCGACGCTAGCGTTGCGCTCACATCCAAACTGATACCCTCCGGCTCGGGTGGAAGCGTCCAAGATACCGTCCATAACATTACACGGCTACAATACACACTAGTCCATGACGTCCGCGATACTTAGATTTTCTTCACAATGTTCATCTCCTGCAGCATGGTCACTGGTCAGTGAGGGACTCGTGAAGCAATCAACCGACTGCATACCTGGTAGTTGGTCGTCTTGCCAGTGCTGTCGTTCTTGATAGCATAGCGGGTGGACTGGGAAGGGTATGTGAGTCACGGCTCAGGAGCCTTAAAGTTGACTCTACTCACGCCGTCCTCGGCCTCGAAGACGTCCTCAATTACACCGGTAGAGTGCGCGACGTTCTCCTCGGCACCTGGAAGAGACACGTCGGCATGGGTCTCGTCACGCATCTATAATGTATACTCACCACCGATGGGACGGTACTCGACCTTGTCACCCTTCTGCAACGTTTGTGAGAAGGTGTGGCATTGTGGACAAGAACAAGACGTACCTTGTAAGCGGCCATTGTTTACGACGTGGAAGAGGTTGTAGAAACGGGGAGATTATGCAGTGATGGTTTCGAAGGCACTTCGTTGTCGCACCCCATGGTCCTGAAGGGTTTATATACCTCGCCGCGAGTGTGATGTGGTCATAGTGTCGTCAACGGTTTCGCGGAGAGTCCTTCACTCTGACGTCGATTCGGTGGTCTTGCCATTGCGAGTAACTCCGTTGCCTTTGTTGGTCTAGCGATGCTGCGTCGCAACATCGCTGGGGCGGCGCTGTGACGCAATTCCTCTCCGTCCGATGCGGTGCCCTTCCTCTGAGTGAAGCGGCGGATTCGCGTTCGGTGACGCGTCGGTACGCGATAGATTGCTGCTCCTTTGACGTCCGGTGCCCTAATCGCGTTCTCGAACTTGCCGCAACTCGGAGGAGCGGACCCAAAAACGCGTCATATACGAGTCACGATCACGTGTCTCGCGCTTGCGAGCATATAGGGGGCAAAAGGCAACAAGAACATAAGCGCGCAACGCAACACACACGGCAAGTCACTTTGCCGGAGTGGTTAACGGGATCGCCTGCTATTCGTAGCTGCTAGCGGTTGGGCTTTGCCCGCGAGTGTTCGAATCGCTCAGGTGACGCTTTTTTGGCACTTTGGGCCCGTAGGCGCCTAATTAAAGCCCGCCGTAATGTCGCCAGAATGAGATGATGGGCGGCCGCCCCGACTCCCGAGCCCACGACCGCCTCCGGCTTCCGACCGCTCTCATCCACTCACTCGACGACCATGTCTGAACACCTCAACAGCGAAGAGGAGGACCTCCTTCAGGTAGCCACAATGTGTAATCGCTGATTCTGATAACTGAGATTGCGCTGCAGTCCGCGCTCTCGTCTGCCTTCAGCCCCGCACCATTGCCTCGCCAGTCCGCTGCGCCCGAGCCGGCATCTGAATCTTCCTCCGAACCCGAGCCCGCACCTGCGCCAGAGGCTCAGCCAGAGCCTTCGGCACCTGCTGGAGAACCGGAGTCCACGGAGACTGCTTGGCAAGAAGAGTACGAGGCCCACGTCGCGGAATGGCGCAAGCGTTCGGCCGAACAGCGCCAGAAGGCTGAGGAGCAGCGCGCAAAGTGGGAGGCTATTCGCGCGAAGGAGCGCGAGGAGGGCAAGGGCCGGGAGAGCGTGCTGAGCCTCCGCGAGCATGGCTGGGAGAACCTCAGCTCGAGCGTGACCACGGCCGCGACTGCAGCAGACTCGCCGAGTCCTGCGGACGCGAGGGACCTGGTCGCCGGGGAGGGCGAGGGCAAGCACTCGAAGGAGTACCTCGAGGTGAGCTTCTTACGTACTCTACCTGCTGAGAGCGTGCGCTGAGCGCACATGCCGACTCTACCGTTGCCCATTCACAGTCCGTCCTGCCTGGTGCACACGCTTCGACCTCGAGCTCGCCGCCCGAGAACAACTCGCAGCCTGCGTCCGAGCCTGAGTCGTCAAAGCAGGAGAAGTGGGACGACATGACGTCCTCGCTCACGTCGTCCTTCCCATCCATGTCCTTCCCCTCAGACCCGCACTCACCCTCCTCGTCCGCCCGTCGCGACCTAGGGCCTCACCCTCATCATCAACACCCACATAGCGCAGGCCAATTGCATGGCCCTGGACACGCACATGCGCACCATCCTCATCACCACCACGAAGGCGTGGAGGCTACGCGGACGGCTACGCTATCTGTATTTGACGCGTCGCTGAGCCCGAAGACCCGCGCGCTCGCGCTGCTCTCGAGCATCGCGATCAACGTGCTCCTGCCCTTCGTCAACGGTGTCATGCTCGGGTTCGGAGAGATCTTCGCCAAGAATGTCGTCGTGCGTTGGATTGGGTGGAAGATTCCTGGGACGGCGAGCGCTGCGAGCCAACAGGGGTCGGGGAGGGTCGCAACAAACGTTGGGTTGGGGAGGAAGTAGATGCGACGCCGCTTGTGTACAATGGGCCCATTGCTACACGCGACTAATGGTCACCATTGGTTCACGAAGCACTTCATTGATGACGGAACCTTCCATCATGCGTCGCTCTTGAATGCGTCACTGATGAACGTTCAACATTGGAGAGTTTCGTGCCGCTGTCGTGTACGCTAGCACTAGGATCCATGCTCCTAACTACGCCCACTCAACACGCCCTGCACGACCTCCTCCTGTCTAGCAAGCCATAGACCGAACGCCGGCGTCCGCAACCATCGTTCATAGAACTCCTTCTGCTTCGCGTTGCTCTTGAAAGGAAGAGGCGACCCATGCGCCTTCAACGATGCGAAGAATGCAGTGTCGCTAAATGGCTTCAACCTCCCTGAGTTCGCGAGGTTGGACCGCGACTCGCTAGGTGTTGGAATGAGGGACTGCAGGTATCGTTGAAGGGGCACGAGCAGGGCCGTGGTGCGCGAAGTGAAGTGCTGGCGGAGTGCTTCCGATGCTTGTCGTTCTGAGACAGGGGAGTGTGAGGAACATGCTAGTGCATTGAGAGGAAATACGTACTGGCTTGTTGTGAGCCACGACATGCTTGCTCGAGCTGCTTCAACAGCGTATGATCTCGAGAAGTGTACCTCCGGTGGGTGGTCTTCCACCCCGGTGGTGGTCCGACGATAATCCCGTTCTTCTCACCCTTCTCTCGGGATCTGCGCAGCGTGAGTAGCTGAATCGTTCGCTTCTGAAGGATCTGACTCACGGTATTTGCCGGCCCAGACTGAGTACATGTGGCCAATGCTTACACGCTCGCTCGAAGAACGGGTTCGTTACGCCTAAGAGAATGCCAGATTGGGGAGGACGCGGGTTAACCAACGAGGTGTGGTCGGCATCGTGTATGGTGAAGAAAGGCCGGAAGTCCCCTGATAGAGGAATCTGAAAGTTCCACCTTGAGTACGGGAGTTCAACAGCTAGGGGAATACCATACGGGTCGCAAGAGGTCTCGAAGCCACCAGACCGCGATGCTTGTTGCCGCTGGAGAGGCCCCGAAGATGAGCATAGGCTCGCTTAGAACCACACATTCCCATATCGACCATAGGTGCGAGATAACAGCCTCTAAATGGTTTAGTATAGGAGGGTCCGTCGGGCAGATCGAGACCAACATCTAGGGAAGCGACTGAGTGGTAAGCGGCAAACCTAGCTGCGGTAGCAAGTACCAACCTGTATGTCCGATTCACCCATCCGGCTAGGCGGGAGAGCGGACATAGACTGCTGCGTCTCGATGGCCCGCGGGATCTCAGCATGTATGACTGTCCCCAGGAAGCCAAGTTCGACATTAGTCCCTGGTATGGGATCTGGCCTTCTCTTCCAACCGAGTAAGGAGGTCAGAATACTTCACGAAGGAAGGCTTGACTCACCAGCTGGCGATATTATGGCAGGCAGCCTCAAGCATGGGGCCGCCATGGTTCATGAAAGAAGGTCCGAGTTTGGATATCAGGGTATAGAAAAGTGAGGGGTATGCTAGGTGAGTTAGGATCACCGTGGAGGTCTGTAAGGCACAGACGTTCGGTGCGAGCATGAGGTTAGAGAACGGGTCCACTGACTTGTTGGTATCCGCGCTTGGAAGAGTCGTCCTTCGTGCGGGTGAAACATGAAAAGCCGTAGATGAAACCGTCAATAGTCGACGGCCGAGGGGCGTCGCCGGTCCAGACGTCTCCTTCTGCAGGATCACGTACACGGATTCTGAACGAGTGCGTCTGCGACCCCTCGTCGAATTGCGAGGTGTCTGGGAAGGAGGAGAAGGCTCTGTCGTGACAGTTCAGTGTATGACCTCTACGAGACTCAAGCGGTGGCTGACATATTCTGCGCCTCGGCGTGGAACAAGCTGAGGGGAGGATATACGCTCGTGATCTTTGGACCGACTTCGAGGTCGAAGTTCACTACATACACAGTCAATACGCTAGCATACGTGTAGGGTAGTAAGGGATAGTTTCCTGTCACCAAGCTCAAAATCCATCTGCGAAGCTTCGCGACCTTCTCCTGACCCATCGCGAGGCCGTCCATGCTCATGCGGGTCCTATGCATCGCGGCACGGGGTAGTCGTGGTAGTGTCTTCGAGCGAGATAGTCGTCTGCGACCCAGCTCCGGAGGGAATGGTTTGCTGGAAAGGGTGGGAGACGAGGGCGACCTCAGCTGGGCGTTGAGATCGGTCCCCGGAGGAATGTCTGAGAATTGTGGGAGCAGTCGAGGCAGAGCCGTGGGCGATTGTGTGGAGACTGAGAGGTCGGCAAGGCCAATGTCGACCTCGACCGGGTCGTCGTCGTTGCTCACAGTGTGTGCAGTCATGGGAGAATGTGGGTAAGAAGGAATGGAAGGATATCTGGGACAAGGAGAGCGCGACGGTGACAGTCTGAATGCAGGCCCCACTCACGCGCGCACGCGACTGTATGCGCGCGACGCGTCTTCCAACGCCGCTCTCATGGCTCATCCTGGGACCACCACCACCCTGCCTCAGGCTTGCCACAGCTGTCGTAACTCACTACCTCGCCTCATCCGCCGGCTGGCTCAGAATGCCTGGAGCGAATTATATGGGAGGGAAGAGGTACGCAACCTGATCGCAGCGTCGATCCTCATCAAGCCCGACCTCATGATTTTGCAATGCAGGAATGCTGCCCGCGCTCGTGTCAACGATGCGACTGGGAAGGCGCAGCGGAATCACTTTGGCAAAAAGCGATTCGAGATCCTCCGCACCGGCTTGAGCAAGGGGAAAGCTCCTGCAGACCGTGCGGATCGAACGAAGCACGGCCCAAAGGGTCTACCGGAGATATCGCTTGCGCATGCTCGACGCGCTCAGAAAGTGGATCAGCAGCACAGCAGCGCGAGGCAACAGCCGTTCCATATTTTCAGCTCTCCCCTGGAGAAACATCCACGTCGATCATCTCCGAGCCCCAGCTCGGCATCCAGTCGTTCGAGGATCTTGAGGGTACTCGATGCCGAGAATCGTATGTCAACTGCAGATATGCGCTTGATTGTGGCTGAGGGCATATCGCGCAAGCTATTGCTCAACGAGACCAGGTGAAGAAGATCCTTCAGATGCCAGACCTCCTAGGACTATCGTCCACACGTAGGAGACGTGATTCTGTCTCGGAAGCAGACAGCCACTCGGAGATGTCACGAACTACTCCGTCGCCTTGTCCCCCAGTCTTTTCTACAGTGCGAGCCCTTCTTCTCCCAGCTCCTGCAGAGACTGAACGTTGAAACAGCAGCCAGCATCCACTCCCTGGGGACCCGCCTCTCCAGATACGTCCTCGCCTTTCTCTTTCAATCTGGTCAGTAATCGGCAGGCGTCGGCACGATGGTCTCACCATACCGAAGGTGCGTCGATAGTACCTTCGCGGACTGCCTCACCGATCGCAGCTTGGCGCACAGAAGGCCGCGCGTCCTTTTCCCCAGCGTTATCTGCCGACACTATCTTCATTCCTATGCAGCTGGACAGCAGTCCGGTTCCCCATGCCGAGGACTCCGGTTATGCAGAACACTGGCCTAGTGGGCAGCCTGGACGGTCCGATGGCGCAGTCTCATCGGCTGGCATCTATGAGCCGACCAGATTGCCTTTCTACCCTCGTTCGCCCTCTGTCGCCGCAGCTCCTGAACCTGAACCTCCCAGATCCCTTGAACGCGCACGACCATGGGACTCGCGGCGTCCCGACAGCTTCGGAACTCTGTTTCTAGGCGCTCCACCAGCCCTTGCTTCTCCCGTGAACGATCATTCTCGAGCACACAGTCCCAGCCCATTTCACTTGGAGTTGCCGCCTGCACTGGCGTCCGCTATGTTCATGTCCGACTTCGCGGACATCGACGACGACATGTGCACTCGCTCGCAGGCGTCCCCGTTGCCGTCTTCTGGATCACTTGCTTTCTCCTGGACCGGACCCACCTCTCGGCTGCCGGACTCTGATGATATTCCACAGGCAAGCTTTTCTCTATCACCACCTGCAGGCCCTTTTCTGCCGCATACTCCTGAGGACGCATGCACGTCGCCTCATGGCGACTCAACACGTGATACCGGCTACTGCTCTGCCGACGAATCTCTGTACTCTTTGCCTGGGTCATCTCTGCTTCTGGATACTCCCGGCAATCTTCGGGCTGTGTACGACTACGGCACCTGGCAACAGATCTCTCTAGTTGACTGCCTGAAGGGTGCTCTCTTTGGGGATGCAGATCCCTGGCATGACTTGGATGAGATTCTGGGACTATCGTCCACACCTGAGGATGCACCTCGAGAGGGCGAATCCGACTTGTGTAATCTCATGGCCTGCGGGAGGACCGGTGTTGGCTACCCTGGTGCTACCTCCGCCCCTCCCCTACAGACTCTATCAGACGCCGTAGTCGAAGAGTATGCGACAAGCCGCTCACATGCTGCAAGCTCAGAAAGCGGCGCAGGCCAACATCACTCTCTTGTGCCCCTGCTGGATACCTACATTGAGGAAGTGGCTCACGCACCGCCTTCTGCTTGCGACATGCCTGATACCTACTGGTCCGGGGAAGTCGAGCCTACGCGGATGCCACCGACGGACGAAGATGCTGCCTCGTTCGAAGCCTTTGAAGATCCGCTGCCCGAGCAAGCGTCATTACCGCATAGGGATCTGGGTGCGCTCTCCGGACCTCCTATCATGGATGATCAAGCAGAGTCGCGGATGCTAGTGTCACGGAGGAAAACTTCAGCGTCCCCAGGCTGTGCAGCGAGGGTGCGTCCTCCTATACCGTATCTTCCCTGCCGTGCTGACTGAGCTGCTAGATCCGGTCCTCGCCGTCAGGAGAGGTTGACCTCGAGAGCGCAGGTGTGGCGGCTGTCAATGAACGAGGGAGGAGTGGGTGCGTTACTGCAGCCGAGGACGGTGGACTCGTTGACGGGCCTTCCTTGTTTTGCGACGACGATTTCCTCGACGAGTAGTTCCACGGCTCGTCAGATGTATGTCGTGTACCCTCCGGTCGAGTTATCCTCCCGATAAGAGACACCGAGCGAAGTGTACTAATGTGCTATTAACTGAATCGCCCACGCATGAATACATACATCCACGTCGTGCCGTACGTGCAGAAACGACTGGAGGCTGGGTACAAGAAGACGATAGGACCGCCACGCGTGTCTACGCGTGCGCATGCCGAGGCCGACGGCGACGCGATCGGTCACAAGCCCCTGCCTGCGTCACGGCGCGCGTCTGCGTGAATGGACCCGGTGATCAAACCATGCAGCGTCAAAAACACATGCTTCGAAGCCTTCCCCGCGCGCCTTAAGATCAGCGCCCCTCGGCTCGCAAACATCTTGCCTCTCATTCGCCTCCCCCGCATCCCCCTCTCTCCTCAAATCCTCCCCGCACCCAGAGCACATCTCCTCCCGCTTGCCTACAATGTCGAAGGAGCTCAAAGTTTTCACCCGTGAGGAGGTCGCGAAGGTGTGTCAACATACTTACTAATTCTCGTTCTGGCTGCTGACTCCTGTCTTCGTCTGCTTAGCATAACAAGGAAGACGACCTGGTACGTGCTGCACATTAGGCCTCGAGGCGTCTATTAACATAGATTCGTGCAGTGGATCATCGTAGATGCCAAGGTCTACGACGTCACCAAGTTCAAGGGCCTTCATCCCGGTGGTGCCAATGTCTTCCTGCCGGAGGACATCGGTGAGTATCCTACATGACCGGATTCGCTATGAACACTCACCCTTTGCACCTCTAGCCGGACAGGACGCTACGGAGGCCTTCTACGGTCTGCACCGCCACGAGGTTCTCCTGAAGCCTCAATATCAGCGCTTGCAGATTGGCGTTATCAAGGACGAGAAGAGCGTCATCTATTCCAACGTTCCCGGAGAGCTCAGCAAGGTCCCTTATGCGGAACCCCTTGGCCTGACAGAGGGATACCGCAGTCCCTACTACACCGAGGTGAGCATTCCTGCATGGTCTCCATTCCGCGGCCGGATCTGAAGCTGCTGTGTGCAGAGCCACAGGCGGTTCCAGCGGGAAGCGCGCAAGTTCGTTGACGAGATTCTGACGCCTGATGCTCTGGTAAGCGCTACCGGCCACGAAGGCGCGCTGGGTGACGCTGACCCAGAACGCAGGCTAGGGAAGAAGACGGCAAGAGGCCCAGCCTAAGCGTCATTCAGAAGATGGCGTAGGTAGTATCTGCCCTTCTTTCGAACGCTCGCTCATCTACGTCCCCAGGGAGCTTGGTATCCTCGCCATGACCATGGGCCCGGGCAAGCACCTGAAGGGCCGAACCCTGTTTGGTGGCGTCATCAAGCCTGAGGAGGTCAGTACGGCAGACTTTTGCCCTATCATACGTGAGCTGATCCAACATATGCCTGCCCAGTTTGACCGCTTCCATGAGGTACGCCGTTCCGTACAGATGTCATGCTTACCGCCCGCTCACACGACTTGCAGCTCATTCTAGCGCAGGAGCTTTGCCGCCCCAACTGCCGCGGATATCGTGACGGACAGAACTCAGGCGCCACCATCGGCCTGCCCCCAGTCATCCACTTCGGGCGTCCTGAAATCCGTGACCGCGTCGTGGACGAGGTCCTTTCAGGGAAGAAGTTCATGTCGCTCGCCATCTCTGAGGCCTTCGCGGGCTCTGACGTCTCAGGCCTGCGGACAACCGCCAAGAAGACGCCAGATGGGAAGTTCTGGATTATCAACGGTACCAAGAAGTGGATCACGAACGGCACGTTCTCCGACTAGTACGTTCCATTCCACTGTGCCGAAGAGCTTACGTTGACATCGTCCACCAAAGCTTCACCGTAGGATGTAAGACGGACAAGGGACTCACGGTCATCCTCGTCGAGCGTGGGGAGGGTGTCGAGACGAAGTCCATCAAGACCTCGTATTCGACAGCTGCGGGCACTGCTTACATCACCTTCGAGAACGTCAAGGTGCCTGTAGAAAACACTCTTGGACCCGAGGGCGGAGGAGTCTTCGTAATCCTCAGGTCCGACTCTTCTCCCATTGTCCGCGAAGCAAAGTCTGACGCCTTGTCGCATAGCAACTTCAACCACGAGCGATGGGCGATGTGCTGTGGTGGCGCCCGCAACATGCGCTTCATTGTGGAGGAGTGCCTGAAGTGGGTGAATCAGCGTAAAGCGTTCGGCAAGCCACTACACGCACAGGCCGTCATCCGCGCGAAGCTGGCAGACATGATCGCGAAGACGGAGGCCGCTCAACATTGGCTTGAGAACATCACGTACCAGATGCAGCACATGGACTACAAGCAGCAGGCGCAGCTCCTTGCAGGGTGAGTGAAAACTGCTGCTCGCTTCTCAGCAGGGCGGAGCGCTGGGACCACCCTGACATGCCACACAGACCGATCGCGCTATTGAAGATGTACATCACGCGGTCGGCGCAAGATGTAGCTCGGGACGCCGTGCAGATATTCGGTGGACGAGGTATTACGAAGACGGGAATGGGCAAGCACATTGAGCACGTACGTGGCTCCGTTCTGTCCGCCTTCGCGCCGGCTTCTCCAGACGCTGACAGCGGCTTTCTGCAGTATCATCGGACCGTGCCGTTCGACGCCATCCTCGGCGGAGGTGAGCGCATTTCTGTTATGAGCGGCGATCGTGACGGCAACTGACGCTGGTTGGTTTTGTGAAATAGCGGAAGACGTCTTGGGCGACCTCGGTGTCCGGCAGGCGATCAAGGCGATGCCGAAGAACGCGAAGCTATAGTATCGTGGACTGGACCTGTTGGCCAGCACGGACTGTTGTATATACTACTGTATCTGGATCCCCTGTAACTTACTAGTTGTTTCGGAGAGGAAATGCGTACTTTTATACCCCTCCGCGCCTTGCCCTCATTTCAGCGGCAGCATCACAGCTGTCGTTGGCCCTGGGCGGTCGTTTAGAGTTGCGCGAGATTTAGAAGGGGATCTGATCCAGCTGAAGGCTGTTATAGACGTCCCGAGCGTTCACGGAAGCAGGCAGGAAGCCCTCGAAGGCGCCGGCACCCACCCAAGAAGGGGAAAACGGAACAGGGGTCGGTGCTGAGTCAGCAAGAAGGGCGCCAAAGAAGCGCAAACAAGGCCAGGTGACGAGCGCCTGGGGCTCGTTTTGTATTCGCGAGTCTCGAGTCTCGACCACATCCTTCTCTGCTCTCATCCACGACCATCTCCTCCTCGCTCCGCCTCGTCCTCTCTCTCTTCCGTAACGTCCAACGCTCGCTCGTACGTTTTCTGGCTAGCGTGTCTCACCGCGTTAGCATCTGATTGGCGGGGTGTCTGTATAGACTGTCTCGCACCTGTACCACTACTTGTAAGACCCGCCATTGTCTAGGGCGTCATCCTCATCTGTGTCCTGTATCTGACCAGCCTGTCGCGCCCCTGCCGCTCCTGCTCTCTCTGTCTCGTCGCTACACCACATCCTGTCATTTTGTCGCGCTCAGAACACGACTTTATTCGCATTCTATCCAACCTCTGTCCACACATCGTTTGAGTCAGCGGCATGCCTGAAGACGATTTCGACATCTACGGCGAGGACGACGGCTTCACGTCCGTCAAGGTTGAGGTGAGTGCTTCTCGCGCGCGAGCGCATATAGCCAGGTCCTGACTGACGCCTGTCCCGCCCCGAAGACCCAAGAGGAATATCAGACGCCGGCAGAGGAGAAGATCTCAGCCGAGGCACCCGGCCACTCTCCAGTAGTCGGGGAGAAGCGCCTAAGGGAAGAGGACGAGCATGAACAGAGAGATGCCCAGAACGGCCGTAGCAGCGTCCCGGGCATCAAGTCCGAGTCCCCGTCCGCTGGCACGCCCTCGCAGAATGCGCAGTCGAACGCGAACGGCGCATATAGCGGGCAGGTGGCGAACGGCGGGGCAGCGGGTGGCGGCACCGGCGGCGCCGGCCAGTCTGACGCTATCTACATCGCCGACTTGCAATGGGTCTGTACCTCCCCATGTTTTTCTAGCCATGTATGCAGTATATCTGAGACTATGCGATGTATGCGTTTGCTTTCACAGTGGACGACTGATGAGGACTTGCGGCAAGTGGCGCTCAACCTCGGTGTCATGCTCGACCATAAGGACATCACGTTCTCCGAGCACAAGGTCAACGGGAAGAGTAAAGGGTACGTTCAGCGGGGATATATGCGCATAGCTGCGGGTGCTGACTCGTACCAGTATCGCCTATGTGGAGTGCCACAGCCCAGAAAATGCGACCATCCTGAAGAACTGGTTCGACAACAAGTAAGCGATTCGCCATATCTGCTCATGCCAGGCATTGATCCTCTCCCTCGCTCAGTGATTTCCAAAACCGCCGAGCTTCGGTAACATATACGAGTTCCTCGCAGGGGAATCCATTCCGCACATTACCCAAAGGTGGGTCGTCTCTGTCGGACCCTCATTGATCATCCCGTGCTGATTGCTCGGCGACAGAACCTCCACCGCGAGAGCAGCGACACGGAAATGCCATGGGCGGTGGCGGAATGGCACGTGGCGGAGGCAACTTCCGCGGTGGCATGGGTGGCAACATGGGCGGCGGCATGGGCGTAAACCCCATGATGAATGCCCCCATGCGTGGCGGAGGGATGATGGGCGGCGCCATGCGGGGTGGCATGCCAAATATGATGGGCAATTTTGGCATGGGCTTCGGCATGGGCGCAGGCTTCGTCGGGAACGCCATGGGCGGTGGCGCAGGCTTCGCCGGCGGACGGGGCGGCATGGTCCCCCAGGGCCCTCGAGGAGGTGGCATGATGGGCGGCGGCGGCGGGTTCGGTGGCGGGCGCGGCGGAGGCATGATGGGTGGCGTCGGTACGGCAGTCTGAGTTTCGCTCTGTATTTCTACGGCTCCTGATGTTGACTCGCACCTCTTGTTTGTTTTTGTAGGAATGGGCATGATGCCGATGGGCGGTCGCGGCGGCTTCGGCGGCGTGCAGGGCCACTTCAACCCCGCTTTCATGGGGGCCGGCGGTGCTCAGGGTGCCGGCGGAGGCGGCCAGTACGCCCCCGACGGCCCTCGCAAGAGATTCAAGATGGACGACAGTGGGTGAAGAAGACGCGCTCTTCCAACGATATACATATCCATAACGTACCATCCCCTCCTCGACGCTACGCTGCCTGGTCGACCTAATCATCCTCCGTCCCCTCGCAACTCGCTCGCTCCTCTGACATTCTCAGTACCTAGTCGCGCTTCGTCACCCTGTCTTGCTTTCGCGATTTGTCGTTGTCCATGTAGTACTTACATCGTCGGAATCCTTACAACCGCTACATCCGTATCCGCGATCTTGAAGTTCCGAATGGTCACACGTCAATGTCATTCGTGCGATGTTGCGTACGACAGGATCAAACAGAACATGGTGTTACAGTCCACAGGGATATACATGAGGTTGCTTATGGAGTAGTGCAAGGCTTCTACAGTATGGATGCGAGTATATGGCGCGCAAGGCATGCAATGGGCTGAAAATCATCAACGAAGCAGGAACAACGTGCGACTAGAGGGCGGGAATACAAGGCACAAGGGGAAGAGGGAAGGTTGCATAGGATAACATAGGTCAAGGTCAACAGTCCTTCAATCAGCACATCGTGAGGTGAGTGTGTGGTATACCCACGGGCGAGCCGTTCAGTACGAGCCGCGCTTCTCCTTCTCCTTCCTGCGGCGACGCTTCTCTTCCTCATGTCGTCTCTCTTCCTCCATGGCAAGCTCGTCTTCCTTCTTAGCGATACGCATACTGCAAACGACGACGCGATGAGCCGGCGGCATCTCATGGACAGGCAGAAGACTGACCTTCTGAGCTCCTCCCTCTCGACGTCGAAGGCGCCTGCTTCCATGTCCTCGTCGTCGCTGTACACATCGCGCTGGATGTACGACGAGCGGTCCTTGCCGAACAGCTTCCAGATTTCGCTGCTGATGTCGTTGCGTGCCGACGAGGCAGCAGGTCGCCTCTTTACAGGAGGCGGAGAGAGGCTGGAGGATGGCGAACGAGGTCGCTTCTTGATAGCAGGTTTGCCGGCCGAAGATGCGACCTTGGAGGGTGCGGGGACGGGCGTGCGAGAGATGCCAGATGAGGACTTCGCTAGCGCAGAGCTGGAAGCTGAAGCTTTGCCTGCAGAGGCGGACTTCGAGGCACTCCCGGCCTTAGCTGGTGCACTTGCGCTGGACTTCGCAGCGGGTGGCGTGGCCTTGGGAGCAGACTGGGACTTCGAGACGGCAGGAGAGAATGGGTGGGGAGAGGCTGAGCCGCTGGCGACCTTGGATTGGCTGCTCGAGGAGGGTCCCGCGACGGCTGGTGTGTTGGCACGAGAGGTGGACGTGGAGGTGGCGGGTGCAGAAGGCTTCTTCGGAGCCTCTTTCTTCGCCTTTCCGAACCAGTCGTTGAACTCCCGCGCCTGCTCGCCGTCGAGGACCTTGCCCTGCCGCGCCTTCTCCCGATCCCGCACGATCTCGTCGATGGTGCGAGTGTCCCGCTTGTTCACGTTCAGCTTGATGAGCTGCACGGGCTCGGACGTCAACCGCTCTTTGATCGACTGCCCCTTGCCCGGTGATAGCTGCGACGACGGGCCAGCAGTAGTGACGATGTCGACCGCGCCACCCGGTAGCCTCCTCCCCGCCTTGTGGTAGCCCCCGCCTGTCGTCGTCCGCCTCGATCCACTTCGGCCACCACGCAGCTCTGCTTCCAAGCGCCTCTTTCGCTTCTCTTCACGCGTGAGAGCGAACGAGCCGCCCTCCTCGTCAGACGACGAGGACTGCCTCCGTCGCGCTGCGCCAGAGACGGGATAGCCGTTCCCGTCCGTGCCACCCTTCTTCGGACCATATCGCAGCGCATCTCGCTGCTGCTCCTCGCGTTTCTGGATTTCGCGCTCCTTGGCCCGCCGCTCCTCCTCCTGGCGTTTACGGCGTTCCTCCTCTCGTTTCTGCTCTTCTAGCCGTTTGAGGCGGAGCTTGGCCTCGAGCTCTCGCTCTCGCCGCTCCTTCTCCTCCAGCTCCTTGCGCTTCTGGGCCTCCCTCCGCTGTCGCTCGGCCAAGGCGGACTGGACCGCCGCCTCCGATTGTCGAGTCTGAGTGGCACTGAGTGCCATGAGAGCGGCGAAGTTGGACATGATGAGCGGTAGAGTCGAGAGCCAGGCAGTAGACCAGATATCAGTATCGACCAAGGCCGAGAAACAGAGGAAACCCGAAGAAAACGTGTCGAAAGGTGAGAGAGATGGGTGTGGACTGGTCAGCACTGTGATGTGCCGGCCGGCGTCTGTTGTGGGCTTCTTGCAACGATGGATGTTTGGCTCTGTTTGCGCACCGCCACCAAGCCCTTGAAAGGCTTCACGCTTCCGCTTCGAGCCGTGCTTGACTCCATTCGACTCTTCCACAGGATAGCGATATCATAACCTGCTTCATTCTGACCTCTGTGTGCACACCTTCAAGGGAGGTCATATTGGCTGTTTGCAGAAATGACAGAAAACGGTCGTGATCGGTGCCGGAAAATGACGTGTCGCCTGCAAGGCCGAGGGCTTGCGCATACCTGGTCTTCAGGAAAAGCCTCGGCTGCCTGCTTCATGGCTTCCGTGAGTTTTGTCCGTAGGAGTCCCTGCGCGCGCACTTGAACACTGTGATGTGAGAATGACATGGAAGGACGTTACTGACTAAACGGGGCCGGGTCCTGTAGACGGTAGTGTGTGCGCACTTCGGGGTGCGGACATAACGTATATGTTGCCGGCAAACCTCTGAGCCCCGAAGAATTTCAACCACTGCATAGTATCTCGCAAATTGTAAGCACTGTCCATCTTTCTATCTAGAGAGTCTCTGCTACACGACGGCCGGATTACACGCCTGTGGCCTCTCATGACCAATCGGCTTTGCTGTTGACTGTCGCTCGCGGTCATCTGCTGCAGCGCATTACTGCGCCATGCCCCCCAATCACTGCGGATATGTTCTCAGTGTCCGAAGTTGAGTCGCATAATCCAATAACTCCTGCCGCGACTAACGAGGCTGTGCAGATGGGACGGCTATGTACAGAACTGACACTGTCGGCTGGACACGCGGAGTGGGTTAGGCCTTGCACGTACCAATAATGCAGTCAAGCTGGGCCCGACACCCGGGAACCTGTGTGGTTTCTGCATATCCGCTGGTGCGTCACTCCAGGGCACCGTATACGTAACCTCGAAGTATAAAGAGCTGCTGGGCATCCCGCCTGATCTGCACAATCTCCGGCGCAATGTTCCTGGCACGATCATCACTGCTGCTGTCGAGCTTCTACTGCATTGCTCAGACTTTGGCAGTAGGTGCCTCTAGCTGTCGCTGTCTCTTCGGCGAGTCATGCTGGCCTTCTCAAGCGGACTTTAGCTCCTTGGAGCGGCAGCTCTCTCAGCCCCTCGTCTATCCCTCACCTCCAGCCAAGCCATGCTACGTCAACGCGACCTCGTCCGAGTGCGCAGCTGTAGTGCAGAACTGGGGCGACGGTAATTGGAGGGCGGATCAAGCGGGGGCCATGCAGGCTACCAACTTCGAGACTTTCATCTTCCCTAACGGCACTATCGATGCGTGCTATCTGAATGTTACTTTGGGCCAGCCATGCGACCAGGGCAGCGTATCCGTCATTGGCGTCGATGCTCGCACCGTCCAGGATATTCAAGCCGGGGTCAAATTCGCCGCAAAGCACGACCTCCGTCTCGTTGTCAAGAATACTGGGTAAGTTACTACAAGTTGCCACGGAGGGGTCCTTTGACCGACCTACTGTATACTTCAGCCACGATTATCTCGGACGCAGTGATGCGCGTGGATCGTTCGTGATCTGGACGCATCACTTGAAGAACATCACTGTCAATCCCAGCTTCCGCCCTGCAGGCGCCCCACTGAGCGAGGTGTATGAAGGTGGTACGTCGCTTTGTATTTTCCTCCCAGCCGAGATTGACCAGACCTCATGTAGCCATGACCCTCGGGTCCGGTGTGCAATGGCATGAAGCATACGCTGCGGCTAACGCATCTGGAAGGGTGATTGTTGGTGGTGTCTCCGAAGGTGGTTCTGTAGGCGCAGCTGGCGGTTGGCTCCTTGGTGGAGGCCATAGTGCCCTCGCGCCGTCCTATGGCCTAGGTCAGTATAGCTACAGTAGAATTCCCACCGTGCCTGCTGACCTTCATTACCAGGTGTCGACAACGTCCTCGAGTTCTCCATCGTCACCTCCACTGGCGAGCATATCACTGCCAACGCGTACCAGCACAGGGATCTCTTCTGGGCTCTCCGCGGCGGAGGCGGCGGCACATTTGGCGTCGTGACCTCCCTGACCTACCGCACCCGCCCCTCAACCCCTCTCATCGCAGCGGTCCTCTCTGTTGTCGTCAACGGCTCTATTCCGACCACCCCGATCCGCAAGGCTTTCACCGAGCTGGTGCGCATCACTCCGCAACTGGAGGACGCCGGCTGGGGCGGATACGTCTTCACGTCGGCTTCCAACGGCACCTACGAGTATACCTTCATCGCTATCGTTCCAAACGTGACGTGGGCGCAGGCGAACGCGACGATCAACCCGTACCTCGATTACATGAAGGGCCTCGCGGCCAACGCGAGTGCAGAGGAGCCGCTAGTTATCGAGGCTGCATTCACTTCGCCCTTCCCGTCGTTCCTCGATTGGTACACGACCGTGATTCCCTCTGAAGGCCAGGTCGGCGGGAATATCGAGCTCGGCTCCTGGCTTCTCCCTCACACCCTCATCGAGAACGAGTACGAGAAAGTGGCCGACACATTGATGGGCATTGCGGAATTCAACTACTAGTATGTCGGATGCTTCCAGTGAGTGAGGAGTAGCTGACTTAGTGAAATGACAGCCTTGTCGCCGGTGGCGCGGTCTCCCGCGTGGATCCCTCATCGACTGGCCTGAACCCCGCCTGGCGTCAAGCGAGCGCTCACGCCATCGTAGGGACAATCTGGCCGGAGGGGACGAACGCCACTGTAATCGTTCAGCACCTTCAGACATTGAAGGACAACACCGCGAAGCTGAGAGCGCTAGCTCCGCAGTCTGGCGCGTACATCAACGAAGTGAGTGCCGTGGCATGGCACGGGAGGAGTGCAGCGTGCTGACGTCGAGGTCTCCTGCAGGCGTCGTTGTACGAGCCCAACCCCAAGCAGACGTTCTTCGGGTCTCACTACCAGAAGCTGAAGGCGATCAAGAAGGTATATGACCCGGTTGACTTGTTCGTGGTCGCAGAGGGTGTAGGCTCGGATGACTGGGACAAGACCTTGAATTGTCGCCTGTAGTACACGCCCCAATCATGGGTCCCAGGACGAATTGCGTCTTGCCTTGCCTCTTAGACATCTAGACACTTGTTGACTGTACTCGCGCTTACCCTTACATACACTATACACCGCTTAGAGCGAGATCTAATATGATGAATGTGCTGATGATAGCATTCCATCTATGCCAACTAAGAAAACAGAGGGATATCGCCAAGACAGGATATAGCTATAGTCGGATATGCTCTTCTTCTGTCTCCTCTAGCCGCGTGCGCTCGTGACTTTTCGTGTCGTGAATGTGTCGTCCATGAATATGCCGCAGGGTTCGCACCCCATGTCTGTCCGCTGCCATCCCGCACCCATCCCCATCTCACCTCACCATCCTACTTCACGTCATTCCAACTCACCTCACCTCATGAATCCTCGCCCTCCTCAGCAGCCGCGCCGTCCGACATCGTCCTCTCAGGAAGGAAAGTGCCCACCCAGAGCGACACGCACACGAGCGCGCCGAGGACGTAGTAAACGAAGTACCCGCCCATGTAGTGGTGCTGCTGGTCGATGGAGAGCGAGAAGAGCGAGTTGGCGGTCGCGGGCCCGACGGTGCGCATGATCGAGACAATCATCTGCGCCATGCCGTTCACGGACCCCAGCGAGGCCTTGTTCGGCGAGGACGCGGTGATGAAGATGAACACGCAACCTGTGAAATCGCACAGCGTCAAAACTCGCACGCATATAACCCGGTAGGAAAAAAAGAATGCAGACCATACGAGAAGTTGACAATGATGCTGAGCAGCGCCTGCCCAAGCACGAGCGCCCACACCGTCGAGCTCAAGCCCTCCAGCCTCGCGAGCTCATTGATGACCGGGAACAGGGCAAAGACGGGCAGCACGCTCGCCAGGCCCGCCATGTACACGCGCTTCGTCCCGAAGCGGTCGTGGATCTTCCCGAACAGGAAGATCTGCATCACCCCGTTCGTCACACCGTACAGCGACAGGATGAGGCCGATCGTCTGCGGGTTGAGCCCGAGCCCGCCGAGCGCGACGGGCGTGGAGTAGAAGACGGGCTGCAGCGCGCGCAGCGTGATGTCGACGATCGCGAGGAACGCGTAGTTTGCCGCGGCGATGATCACGCGCGGGATGAGCAGCCGCCGCAGGGGGAGCGGGCGCGAGCTGTCGTCGACGTCGAGCGACTTGGGCAGCTGCGCGTCGTGCTCGACCGCGGCGACCTTGGGGGAGAGGCGGAGGAGCTGGCGGATGGACAGGGGATTGCGGACCGTCTGTACGGTGGGACGGCGGCCGTCAGGAACGGGAAGTGCGCGAGCTGGGAGATCGACGTACCTCGTTGAGGAAGAATAGAGTGATGAAACATGCGACGGCGGAGAAGGTCGCGGGGATGGAACATGCAAGGAAATAAGGATACTTTTTGAAGAACTCCGTCTGTCCGAATACGTTTGGGAAGCGCTCCGCGGGGTGCGACAAGGTACCGCCGATGATAGGGCTGATCAGGAAGTCAATAAGATATCCATGTGCGGGAAAGAGGGTGAGGTGCTTACCCTAGAGTCGCACCGGTCGACCATGCTATAGGCATGAAAGCATACGCCTGAGCAATGTTTGACGGGTCAGTGATCTCAGCCAGCATGCTCTTCATGACACCGATGTTGCCGTTCAGGGCACCATTCAAACTTCGGCTGCAGAAAACTCAATACTCCCGGTCTCGTGCTTGAGGTTGGGATACATACCTGATCACAGCACCCCAGAAGGTGCGGGACAGACCAAAGCAATACATGGACAAGGACAGACCCATCAAGCCTGTCATGATGACTGGCTTGCGTCCTATGTGGTCTGAAATGCGACTCCAGTGCAGGACTGTCATAGCCTGCGTCGCGAAGAATATGGATTGCTATAATGGACTGCGGTAAGCACATGAATACCAAGCGCATTGACATTCGCTCGAGGGGGACGTCTTCGAAACTGGAATAGGGCTTCCTGGGCGGCATTGCACTTCTCGTAGGTCCGAGAAATGCCCGCATAGGCAATCCCAAGTCCTTCTCACAGTGGGGTGATAAGCAATAGCGTTACGTACCATCAGTCCGACATAGTATCCCACCCGCGTTTCGTCGCCGTGGGTGATCCCAATGTTCCGGATGAGCTACACACGCCGCAAGCAAGCTTGAGCCTATGGGTAGGGTGAGGTGTTGGTGATATTCTGCTTACGTCTGGAGCGAAGGGATAGATGACCTGACTCGTGAGAGGCTCTGCGAGCTGCACGAAGAGGAGGATGGAGAATTGCCCCCAGGGTATGGGCGTGTGCTTGCGTTTGCGTGTCTCATGCGAATCTGAGTGCAGGAGAGGTGTCTCCTCGTCTGCGTGGGCACGTCGTACGGTCATGGCGAAAGAAAGCGAGCAGAGGGAAAGAGAAAAGAGAGGAGAAGAGGGGAATTTTGAGGGTCAGAGGGAGACTCTGAGCATGATATGCGAGAAGGGGGCTGTTATAAGGAAGAGGTCGGCGCAAAGCCTGATGAGTCAAGCCGTGGTATCATTACCTAAATAAACGTACCCATGACTCTCTGTCAGAAACCGACGACGTTCGCGATCCTCGTTCCTCATTGCGAAGTTGGCTACCGACTCAACTCTCTCACCGGCCGCCTGCCACGGCGGTCCTCGCCCAGGAATACGACTGCTGTATGTGTCTGGACGAGCAGCATGTCCTGAGCAGATTGGCTGGAGGATGCGTCGGATGGATATTCCGACGGGAGAATGCTCTCCCCGAAGGAGGACGAATGCCCGAGACTCCTGCCGATTTCTTCGTCGAACTCATCCACCCAGATTAGGCAGGATTGATCCCGTTCCACGTGGCATTAGTACAGGCGCCGGCGGCATTCGACGCCAGTCGTCCTTTCTCGTCTTGCCTCTCTCTTCCTCTGCACTATCCACTCAATGCTACTGCTGCGGTGTCTCCTCGTGCTCAGCCTTGACTGGTATTTGGCCTGAAAGAACCGCAGCAAACTAGTTGAGGCCCCACGCGCACCCTAGCGGTCCCTCTGAGTGTCCGCTTTGTTCTTGCTTTGTTGACTGCTTACCATGGCTTCGTGCTCAGATTTCGGGAGCATGACTTCGTCGTGGGCTCTATCACGGCTCTCAAGCAGAATGTACCCTTAAGGGTAGTTCTATGCTGTGCGAGGTCAGCGGATGATTCTTCCAACTGCAGCGATGACCCTCAGCCACGACCCGGCGCCGAATCAGCCACGAGCCTGGCACGGGCGCTGGGCTGTGGCTGAGCGTCGCCCTCACTTGCTATGTACGAACAAGGACCAAGCGTAACCCTCCTTCCTTCTACGCTACGACCGTTGGCCTATATAATAGGCAGCAGATACTGTGCTCTCTGCGCCTCTCCGCTCCTGACCACCGTGTACATGCCCGCTATGCTCAGCACGCAGTCTATGCACCAAGCTTCTCCGTTTGACTTCCCTACCATCCCACCTCGCTCGCATCCCAAATACACCCTCGACATGGACAACGCCACCGTCTCGCCTTGGTCATCAGATATGCACTCTTGGACTGCGCCTGGCTTCTACTCGAGGACCAAGGGCCTGTTTGATTTGCCCTCTGCGTCCAAGCCGTGCTCACCCACATACGCCACATGGGACTCTGTGGTCAGCCTAGACACGTACGGTGACGAGGTCGTCGACCCGTCCGAGCTCCCCCAGCGCAAGCCGTCACCCATTGGGTCGCGGCGTCGTCCTCGGAGTGCATCCGTAGACGCGCCCTCCCGCCCTCCGTTGATAAGCACCAAAGATTTTCGAACTCGTCGTCGACCTTCGAGCGCCTCTCGACTCGTGTTCAAGCCTCGTGTTGAACGCGCGGTCACCACCCGCCTCGCCGAAGCACCGCCACCTTCCTCAAACGGAAGGTCTTCAACATCGTCCCGCCCCTCGCCGTCCGACAACGCTTTTGTTCTATTTCCTCCTTTTCAAGCGATCACCACGCGTTCAGACAGCCCGCGACAAGGCGTTCGAGGACTTTCGACCGGCTGGAAAGCCTTCGGAAAGGATCGGAATCACGTAGGACCCAGTAGATATAAAAACCTCGCTTTCTGTACGTAGTCCGACAAGCAATCGCAGTAGTGTTCTCTTTTCTCTAGCTCTCTCTCTCTCTCTCTCCTCCTCTCGTCGAAAGCTAGCGAGTCGTTCGCTAGGCCGTTCAAGCCGTCTTAGTCGTCATCATCGTCGCCTCGGTCGTCCTCCTCGTCACCCCGGTTGCCTCACTCCCTGTCCCACTCGTCGTCGCCGTCGTCTCTCCCTTCGCCGCCGCCACCAGTCTCCTCCTTTACTCCGACGTTCCGCCCATACTTCGTTGGCCACCTTCGAACTCATTCACTAGCTCGTTGTCGCTTTCACTCCCCCTTCGAAGTCCTCGAAGTTCTTTCATCATCTTCTATTGACCTTCTAACTCTTACAGTTCTATAGTGGTAGACTCGGGACCCGCTAAGACTCGCCCCCACCCCATTCTATCTAGTTCGACGGTAGTGCTTATTATTTCTTATTATAGGTTCTACCTTCGAGCTAGCGTATCATTTTGGAGCCCACCGCGAGGGGGCTTTAGTGGACTTCTTCGAGTTTATTCCCTACCCCCTTGATCACTCCCTTTCCCCTCCCTCACTCCCTCAGTCGTTCTGGCGGATAACCTTTCGCACCACGCTCGGCGTCTCTCCCAGCAAATCCGCGACTTCTCCCAGGAGCTAGAAGAGGAGCTCGAATTGCAACACAGCATCGACACGTCGACTCAGTGGGACCCGAAGCTCCCCCTGCCATCGCCCTCCGCCCTCGACACTCCCGGATCCTTCTCCATCATTCCTTCTCGAGCCGACAGCGACGAAGCCGTCCTTCTTAGTCGGACGCATTCTGCACAGCCATCCCGGTCGCAGTCCCGCACTCGCAACCAAGTTCGCACGACTGGAACTGAGCTTCTTCCGCTCTACGAACCTCCTCGTCGTCGCAAAGCCAAATCCGTGGACATCGACGGAGCCGGTCACACCATAGCCGATCCCTCGAGTTCGCCGCTAGACCTCAACACAGAAGTTCCCCAACAGCCTTCGACCGACCTCGTACCCTTCGAACCCCTCCTCTCCACTATTCCTGTCGCATCCCCAGTATCTGAGCCACTTCCTCGCGCCATGCCCACCGGACTCGCACAGCTTCCTGCTCGAAGCGATCGTTCAGCTCCTGTCTTCGACCCCGATAAGCCTCGGACGCTTCGACGATACTTCACGGACCTCGATCGTCTCTTCAATGCTTTGGAGAATCCGCTTTCGGAGAAGGAGAAGAAGCAAGCGGCCTGCGACTATCCCCCGATCGAAGTGGCCGACATCTGGGAACAGCAACCGGAGTATCAAGACGACTCGAAGCCGTACGAGGTCTTCAAGACTGCGATCATCAACCTCTACCCGGGATCCGACGAACGTCGATGGACGATGGCGGACCTTCAGAAGCTGGTCGAAGAACGTCGTCAGAAGGAGATCGAGACCCTGGCAGAGTATGCAGCCTACTATCGCGAATTGGTGGCTGCGGCGAACTACCTCAAGAACGACGGATGGATAGGCGATGCGGAGATCGCTCGATACCTCTACCAAGGGCTTCCAGAGGGCCTCAGGGCTCGCGTCGACCAGCGGCTTCAGATTGCATGCTCGGACCACCCGCTGAACAAGCCATACACCCTCAAGCAGTATGACGATTCGGTTCGTTACCTTCTCAACGGTGCGCCTTCGCGATCCTCTGCCCTTCCCGTTTCGTCTACCCCCTCGGCGACGCCTGCGATCACAGCCCAGCCCCTTCCGACGATCACGATCAAGCCCGAAGGCGTCAATGCCTTTGCTGAAGCCATTGCTACGGCGGTCAAGGCAGTCATCAACAGCCCAGGGCAGTCGCTGCCTCGCGCTTCGCGAACTCCTCAAGCTGGCTGCCACTACTGCGGAGACGCCAACCACGTCATTCGATCTTGCCCGAAGGTCACCGAAGACATGCAAGCGGGACGCATTCGTAGGAACATCGAGAACAAGATCGTCCTTTCGACTGGCGCCGCGATCCCTTCGAACCTTCCTGGCAACTGTATGCGCGATCGGGTTTTGGAGTGGCATCGTCAGAACCCCGGACAAGCGGCAAGCGCATCTGTCTCCCTCGTCGAGGTCTCGCCGGCTCCCTCCGCAGTGTCTGCCTTCGCGCTGACCGCCGAAGAGCGCATTCAGTCCCTCGAACGCGAGATCAATGCTCTCCGCAAAGCTGCCTGGGACCATCGTTACAAGAAGCCTCAAGAACGCAATGGCGAAGCTCCAACCCTGCCGACTGGCGAGCGTGCGCGTCCTCCCCAGGAAGTTGCCCCTCGACCTCCCTCTCCTCAAGATGGCCCCTCGACGTCGAATGCAGCTGGCCCCGTGCAACCGCCAAGTCATCCGTATGCTCAAGCTCGTGATGCGAATGCGGTGCCCCCTCCTACTGAACGTCAGAAGCAGTCTAAGGCCGCCGAAGGACGCCCGAAGGATGGGGGATTCCGCAACCAGGCCCCGGCATACGACCCGAAACTTGTCGACGGTGTTTTCGAACGGACGATGAAGGCTCAGGTGGTTTCCTTGACCACTGAAGAGGTTCTGTCGATCTCCCCGGACATTCGAAGCAAGTTCCGCGATGTCGTCACCCCGAAGCGCGTTCCTGCCGAAGCCAAGCTGCAAGCCACCGTCGAAGATGCCGAGGACGAAGAAGAAGTCGTAACGAGCGGTGCCAAAGCACTTCTGAATCAGCGAGGTGTCTACGTCGTGAAGGACCCCTTCGAGTGCTACATGGGCGCCATCCCTTCGGAGTTTCTGACGGTCGCCAAGGAGTCGCTATCCCTTCGAGCCATTATTTGCAGGATTGACAACAAGGTGGACGTCGAATGCGTGGTCGACCCCGGTTCGCAAATCGTCGCCATGAGCGAAGAAGTCTGCCATACGCTTCACATCGCCTATGACCCAACGGTTCGACTGAACATGGTTTCGGCGAATGGAACCCAAGACCTCACGCTCGGACTCGCTCGCAACGTTCCCTTCTCCATCGGCAACATCACCCTCTACATGCAAGCCCACGTCGTTCGCAATGCATCCTACGATGTCCTTCTCGGCCGACCCTTCGACGTCCTCACCCAGAGCACAGTGAAGAACTATTCGAACGAAGACCAAACGATCACCATCAGGTGCCCGAATTCAGAAATGGTCGCGACAATCCCAACGATTCGACGCTCTGGTGTTCCGAAGTTCCGTTGCAACCACGGTCGACCTGACGAAGCTGAGGGTTTTCGTACTTCGAGGATCTGATCGCTGATCGGGGAGAGGTAGCAGTCGTCTTCGACTTCGACCACCTTCTACAGACTTTGCGAGTCCATTCATATACCCCTCTCGACAAGACTGACGACAAGACCCTAGCCCGGCTGTATCTACTCGCTAGCGACGAGCCCGAACTCGATCCTTACCGTACCACGCTCCTTAATGCTATCGCTGTTTCCGAACCCCTCGAAACCTTTGTGCAGACCCATTCCCTTTCTTCCGCATCTTCGTCTACCCCCTCGTCGCCTCCTTCGCAGCCCTCACCCTCCGTCACTGTCTTTGTGTCAGCAAAGAAGAAGTACAAGCCTGTCGCGCAGAAAGTCAAGCCGCTCCTCACCGACCTACCAGATAAGTACCGCATCCAACGGAAGATCATCGGTGACCCTCTCGCAGAGCTCCCCACCCTCTCGACAAGGCCGCAACCCTTTCAGCCAACAGGACGGTACACGCAGGAGCGTCGCGACAAGCTTCGGAAGGAGCACGAAGGCTTCCTTTGGCCGCAGGAGCTTGACCTTCTCGACGACTTCATGAGCAAGCACCAAGCAGCCTTCGCATGGGACGACACCGAGCGCGGACGCTTTCGAAAGGACTTTTTCCCTCCCATCGACATCCCAGTCGTTCCACATACCCCTTGGGTTCAGAAGAACATTCCGATTCCACCGGGCATCTATGAAGAAGTCTGCCGCATCATTCGAAAGAAGATCGAAGCCGGGGTGTACGAACCGTCGAACTCCTCGTACCGGTCAAGATGGTTCTGTGTCCTGAAGAAGGACGGCAAGTCTCTGCGCATCGTCCACAGCCTCGAGCCCCTCAACGCGGTCACAATTCAACATTCCGGCGTCCCTCCGATACCTGAACATCTCGCCGAACAGTTCGGTGGTCGCGCATGTGGTGCAGCCCTCGACCTCTACGTTGGATACGACGAGCGCGAGATCGCAGAATCCTCCAGGGACCTAACGACGTTTCAGACCCCCTTCGGCGCGCATCGACTCGTCACCCTCCCAATGGGCTGGTCGAACTCTGTCCCCATCTTCCACGACGATGTCACCTTCATCCTCCAGCCGGAGATCCCTACATGGACAATCCCCTACATCGATGACGTCCCCATCAAAGGCCCGCCGACGCGATACCTCCTAGAAGATGGAAGCTATGAAACCATCCCTGACAACCCCGGCATCCGTCGATTCGTATGGGAACACTTCCAGAATGTCAATCGGATTGTTCAGCGGATGAAATACTGTGGAGGCACCTTCTCAGGCCACAAGCTGGTTCTCTGCGCTCCAGAAATCATTGTCGTCGGCCATCGCTGTACCTACGAAGGACGCCTTCCGGACGAGTCTCGAGTCGCAGTCGTGAAGAACTGGGGACCCTGCAAGTCTCTTTCTGAAGTTCGGGCTTTCCTCGGAACAGTCGGTGTCGCTCGGATCTTCATCAAGAACTTCGCCCGACGCGCATGGCCTCTCATCCGGCTCACCCGCAAAGGTGTACCTTTCGAGTTCGGTCAGGAGCAACTTCAAGCGATGGAAGACCTCAAGCAAGCTCTCATCAATTCCCCCGCGCTTCGCGCAATCGACTACACGTCGCCAGCTCCGGTCATTCTCGCTGTGGATACTTCCTACATTGCAGTCGGGTTCTACCTATGCCAGCAAGACCTGCAAGATCCTCGACGGCGGTACTTCAATCGTTTCGGGTCCATCACGCTCAATGATCGTGAATCACGCTTCTCACAACCCAAGCTCGAGATCTACGGCCTCTTCCGCGCCTTCAAGGCCCTTCGAATGTATATCATCGGCGTTCGAAACCTCGTAGTCGAAGTCGACGCGCGGTACATCAAAGGTATGCTTCAGAATCCGGACTTCGTACCTTCTGCGAGTGTGAACCGATGGATCATGTCGATCCTGACGTTCCACTTCGAACTCGTTCATGTTCCTGGCGAGCGACACGGACCCGACGGTCTTTCGCGTCGACCCCCGCAGCCTGGTGACTCTCCTCCAGAAGAGGATGACTTCGACGACTGGGTAGACAGGCTGCACGGGTTCATGCATCAGCTGAACCCGGCGCCATTCCTCTATAGTCGCAGAGGCGAGCGTCGAGTCGAAGTCTTTGCACTGCCGACCGAAGGCGAAGCCGAGGAAGCGGCAGAGGCACCCGAAGAGTCGTTGGTGTCTGATGATGGAGCGCGAACCTCCTATAAGGATGTTCCAAGGTCCCAGAAGTACCAGAACGAGGACGAGTTGGTCGAAGATGTGCGACGCTGGATGGCGGAGCCTCTTCGACCCGAAGGTATGTCTGATCCTGAGTTCGAAGCGTTCCTGCGATACTGCTTGCGTTTCTTCATTCGAGATGGTCGTCTCTGGCGCAGGCACCCCACTGGAGCGCATCAAGTTGTTGTCGAACCCGAACACCGTCTTCGCATACTGAAGGAGTGTCACGATCGTTTGGGCCACCGAGGAGTCTTCGCAACCACATCGACGGCACTGGAACGCTTCTGGTGGCCGGGGATCAAAGCCGATATCGTGTGGTACATCCGTACCTGTGATCTGTGTCAACGCCGTCAGATCCGACAGGTTCTCATTCCGCCGACAGTCGCCATTCCTGCTCCCCTCTTCCATCGCGTCTACATCGACACCCTCCATCTCCCGCCTTCGAACCGTTTCCGATACATCGTTCAAGCCCGATGCAGTCTGTCGCACTATCCCGAATACTGCGCACTTCGACAAGAGAACGCTCGGACACTGGGAGAGTGGATTCATCGGGACCTTCTCTGCCGATGGGGTACGTTGGTCGAGATCGTCACTGACAACGGTTCGCCCTTCGTGAAGGTCCTCGACTATCTCTCGAAGAAGTACCATGTGCATCACATTCGGATTAGCGGCTACAACTCTCGCGCAAACGGGATCGTGGAGCGGCCTCACTTCGATGTTCGACAGGCCCTGTTCAAATCAGTCGATGGCGATGCCAGCAAGTGGTCGACGGCGATTCACTCTGTCTTTTGGTCGGAACGGATCACGGTTCGAAGACGAATGGGTTGTTCGCCGTACTTCGCGGTTACTGGAACGCATCCTCTCATCCCGCTAGACATCGTCGAAGCCACTTACCTTCTTCCCCCACCCGACGGCATTCTTTCAACCACCGAACTCATTGCTAGAAGGGCTATCGCACTGCAGAAACGGGCGGAACAGATCGAGAAGCTTCGCAGCAAGGTCTACCAGGAACGCGTCGAGGCGGCAAGACGTTTCGAGGAGAAGCATAAGCACACTATTCGGGACTTCGACTTCAAGCGTGGCCAGCTCGTTCTTATACGGAATACAGCAGTCGAAAAGTCACTGAATCGCAAGATGCGTCCTCGATACCTCGGCCCACTCATAGTCATCTCTCGCAATCGCGGTGGCGCGTACATCCTCGCTGAACTTGATGGGTCCGTCTTCGACCGACCGGTTGCGGCCTTCCGAGTCATTCCCTACTTCGCGCGCAACCACATCGACATTCCCGAAGATCTTCTCGACGTCGACACAGCACGGCTTCGCGAGCTCGAGCTGTCAGAGACGAAAGGCGACGATGACGAAGGTGGTTTTAGCGCAGAACAGGAAGAGTTTGAGGACGATGACGATACATAGCGGCACATCCTACGTACGTTCTCTCCATAGAATCGTTTCGTGATGCATTGCGACTCCATCCAAGTGGACTACGGACTTTCCCTGCCTGAGGACAGTCAGTATTTCAGTTGGGGGGAGAGAGCGTACTATTTTTGCGATTTCCACGTTCTATTCAGCTTCCTAGACACGCTATGCACTTTCGCAGAGACTTCAAAGGACGGCTGGACATTCGATCTTCGATCCTAAATTTTCACTTCTCATCAGTCAGATACATTCAGAACTGGGCAGCGACGACTACGGTAGCATTCTCGATACATTCCCGATGACTTTCAAACTAGTTAGAACTTCTCTTCCGCTTCTTCGAACCCTCTACCTCCTTTCCCTTCCCCTTTGGCAGGAGCGCACGGACAGCGTCGAGGTCGATGGACAGGTCGTCGAGGTTAGGGATACGGCAGTCAGGCAGCGAAGTTCCGACCGGGAGATCGGTGATGCTCTCTTCGGCGGCGACTTCGTTGATGATTGCGGCGGCGGATTGGAGAAGTCGGCGGTGTTCGATGACGAGTCGCTCACGAATGGCGCCGAGGTCGACGAGTTGCGCGGGCGAAAGCTTCGAGGAAGTGCTGGATGGTTTCGAAGAGGCAGGGGGTCCCAGAGAAGGGCTGGCGAGCGGCGACAAGGCGGACGATGAAGTTCTGGAGATCGACTGCGAAGATGAACGGACGGACGGTGTGGGCGATGGGCCGGCAGCGAACGAAACGGAACGGGACGACTCCCTCGATGACGACGAGCTTCGCAAATGCGTCGAAGCCACCGTTGACGCGGTCGGACGAGCCACTTCGATTCTGAAGGCGGTCAATGCTTTCGGTCCAGTCTTCGCAGCAAGACGATTCGCATTCGTCACGGTGAACTTGGGAAGTTCAGCAAGCAGCGCGCGAGCGTCGTCCTTGGCCTTCTCGTCCTTGAGGTGGATGGTGCGACCGTCGAAGAGCCCGCAAACAGTCTGGCTGGCCCCCTGACCGATCCTCTTCACTTCGCCACGGCGGTTCACGCCGATACTACCCTCCGACGACACCCAGCGGCACGTTCCCCGCTTCTGACTGCAGGGGATGCATCGGAGATGGTCAGGCGACTCGAAAACGCACTCCGACGCGTTCTTGCAAGAGGAGCACTGTGGCAACGGTTAGCAATAGAAGGCAAGGCGTGTTCGAAGACGTACCGGAGCCTCGAACGACAAGAATGCGTCCTTCGAATCCTTGAGGACCCCTTTCGGAGTTTTCCCCACCGGCATATCCCCCGATTCGTTGCTATCTGCGGCAGGAACCTCCGAAGTCCCTGGTTCAATCTTGATGCGACGAGGACGCGGCGCAGGCTTGCGAGGCGTTGCGGATCCTTCGCTCTCGCCGGACGAAATGGTGGTGGGCTCAGGGCCTTCGAAGGCATCCACATCAATTGGTTCCTCGTCGCTCTCGTCATCGGAGGCGTCGGACGAAATGGGCCTGGGGTAGAAGCCGGGGCGAAGCTCGGAGTCAGGGAAGACGAACTGCTCGGTGTCAACCAGGCTGGACGACTTCGACAAATCCTCAAGGGCGGTCTTGAACTTCGCGAGTGCCAAGCGACGGGTTTCGAGAGCTTCGAAGATGTCGGAAGGATCTTCGCCGTCTTCCATCTCCGAGTCCTCAAGACGTGCTTCGAGCTGCCTCGCTTCAGACCAGGTCAGGTTCCAGCGAACCTAGACAACGAGTCGGAGGCAGAGCCGCCGGATAAGACGAAGCTCGCCGGTGAGGGTGTTCGAAAGTCCAGATTGATCCACTAGGTCTTCGAGGATCGGCGCAAGACGTACCACTTGCGGATTCAGGGCGTCGCGATTCTTCATCACATAGGCGCGCTGCCAAGGAGCACTTTAGATCAAATGAAACTGCGAAGAGGTCGATATAGCGCACCAATTTGCCCACCGCATCTTTCACCCCGGCCTTCCTCGAGTCCCCCTCCGCTTTCGAAAGCGCGGCCACTTCTTCGGCGAAGGTGTCTAGTTCGGACGATCCGGCATCCAAGACATACGGAGGAGCAGGCGGCGGATCATCGAGTTGCGAGCCGAACATCGTTGTGAAGCGTCAAGCACGAAGACGAAGGCTGACCGAGGACGGTCAGAGTTTCAGTTGGGGGGAGGTGATAAGCACCAAAGATTTTCGAACTCGTCGTCGACCTTCGAGCGCCTCTCGACTCGTGTTCAAGCCTCGTGTTGAACGCGCGGTCACCACCCGCCTCGCCGAAGCACCGCCACCTTCCTCAAACGGAAGGTCTTCAACATCGTCCCGCCCCTCGCCGTCCGACAACGCTTTTGTTCTATTTCCTCCTTTTCAAGCGATCACCACGCGTTCAGACAGCCCGCGACAAGGCGTTCGAGGACTTTCGACCGGCTGGAAAGCCTTCGGAAAGGATCGGAATCACGTAGGACCCAGTAGATATAAAAACCTCGCTTTCTGTACGTAGTCCGACAAGCAATCGCAGTAGTGTTCTCTTTTCTCTAGCTCTCTCTCTCTCTCTCTCCTCCTCTCGTCGAAAGCTAGCGAGTCGTTCGCTAGGCCGTTCAAGCCGTCTTAGTCGTCATCATCGTCGCCTCGGTCGTCCTCCTCGTCACCCCGGTTGCCTCACTCCCTGTCCCACTCGTCGTCGCCGTCGTCTCTCCCTTCGCCGCCGCCACCAGTCTCCTCCTTTACTCCGACGTTCCGCCCATACTTCGTTGGCCACCTTCGAACTCATTCACTAGCTCGTTGTCGCTTTCACTCCCCCTTCGAAGTCCTCGAAGTTCTTTCATCATCTTCTATTGACCTTCTAACTCTTACAGTTCTATAGTGGTAGACTCGGGACCCGCTAAGACTCGCCCCCACCCCATTCTATCTAGTTCGACGGTAGTGCTTATTATTTCTTATTATAGGTTCTACCTTCGAGCTAGCGTATCACCGTCCCCTGCTCTTCCGACGCCACCCGTGGCGCCCATTTCCACAAATGCAGAGAGTGCAGGCGAGCGCGGTCTTAGTCTCATCCGCCCGTCTTCTGCACCGCCGATCCTGCAGCGAAGACATGAGCCGGTTCTGCAGCAGCTCCTGGAAGTGGACGAGTCAGATGGCCGGAACGCCACAGCCCCCCTACGACCTTTGTCTCCCTTACGGTGTCTCGCCACTGCCCCGAGCTCGCGACAAAAGCACGAGCCAAGTGACTGTCAGGGCGATCCTCTGTGCGCAACGCACCGGACACGTCCTGCGCGGCTTGCTGGTGCGCATCTGAGGAAACCGCTTGACCGCTGGGAGAAGCGATGCAAACTCGGGTACGTCGAATCTCCTGCGTCTGTACAAACCGAGCTGTCTTCTGACCTAAGGATTCTTCTCCGCAGAGAGGCACAGTGTGACGACTTTGAGTGCATGGGCACCGGCTGCAGTGACTGCGTGTACCTCATTAGTCGCGGAGGCGCCCTTTGGAGCAAGATCGTTCGGCCGTACGTTGAAGTGAAATTGGACGACTTTGACTTCAGCTCAGGGTACGACTACGCCGAGGACATCCTCGATCTAGTGCGCCTCAAGGCGACCCTCCGAGTGCGTCGGCTGTCGAGAACTATCGCTTGAGTCGCCTTGCCTTTCAATTTCCCCACTATTATCCCTCGTTCCGTGTTCAAGGTGGAAGCTCATGCGGACATCATACTCAATTGTATCACAAACAACATGTTGCCGCACGTATTATGTATACATGCTATTAGGTACTATGCGTTCCGTCCAATCCATTCCAATCCATGATTCCAAAATCGTATACGTGTGTATGCCTCCAAGAGGCTTTCCGGGGGTATCAGCGATGTGAGCGCCCCCGAGCGTCGACGCCGATGCGGACGTCGCGCGCTCACGGGCAGAAGGTGATGGTGTAGTCTGCGGCCTTGCTCGCGTCGCAGGTCCAGAGCGCGGTGCCGCTCGACTCGTCGTACGCGTACGCGTACGAGTTCGGGCAGTTGCTCTCTGCGCGTCGGGGTCACGTCAGCAGCCGCTCTACAGTACTGATAGAAAGGGGAAGTGGTACGCACTGAAGTAGCTGTAGTACTCGACGCCGGACGACGGGCAGGTGTCGGGGGTGCTGTGCGTGCCGGTGCAGCAGTTGGGGTTGTTGGCTGTGAGGAAGCGGATGGTTCGTCAGCTCCTGAGGAGAGAGTGTTCGAGGTGGAGGGAGACGTACTCGGATCACCGAGGCCAGCCGCGCACGCGCTGTTGCAGCCGACGGCGTTGCCAGAGGAGTCGAAGGGGCCCTTGAGCTCGGCGGGGCCTGAGGCGCAGTTCGTGTCAGATTGCTGCTCTCGGTAGACAAGAACGACTGGAGACGTACAGTTGGGAGCGAGGTCGACAGGGCAGTCGGCGACGGGGCAGCCGACGTTGTTGTCGATGCGGACGGGCAGGTTGTAGCCGTCGACGAGGGAGACTACGTGTCATGTCAGCATACGTTCGTCCCAATGCTAGATGGGAAGGAGGCGGCTCACCGTCGTAGTTGTCGGGACCGCCGTTGATGCCGAGGGTGAACTCAGCAACGGTGGCGGGAGGGACACCCTATGCACGCGACCACGGGTGGTCAGTACGAGCGCATGGCAGAACAGATGCATCGAAGAAGGAACTCACAGTGCCGGTGTGGGGGTCGCAGAGGAGACCGCCGTTGCAACCGCCGTCGAGGCACTGCGTAGGGCCAGTGCCGCCGGTGCTGAAGTCGCAGTTGCGACGACCCTACAGCGAGGACATGGTCAATTCTCGCTGCGGTGAGCATGAGTGGGGATGGTGAGCATACCCAGATGCGGCCCGCCTGCCAGTTGTCCGGGACGTTGAAGGAGACAACGTTGCCCGAGGGCGCCTCCCAGCCGGTGGGCTGGTCAGGGATCGCAGAGCCGACGTTCAGGTCGGTGAAGATCTAGAAGGTAGTCCGCAGTCTGTGAGTACTCGGCATCCGCGCACTGCGATGCGCAACGTACCGCAGGCCTGTAGAATGGGTGGTCAGCAACGCAGAAGATGACCGCATGGCAAGGCGAGTAGGACGCACCAGATGGTGAACGGGCAGTTGTTCTTGACGGTGAACGTCCTCGCGGACGCCTTCGCAGCAAGGACGGCGAGGGTGACGGTGGCGACGAAGCTCTTCATGGTGACTGAACGCGATTGAGAGTCAAGACAAGTGTTCGTAGCGAGGTGTGCAGGGCGCAGGTCCGCTGTCCTCCTCCAGCTGTTCCGTCCATTCTTTTATAGCTCGACGTGCGCCAGGAAGCAGGACTCTGTCGGCCACGGCCCTCGGCGGGATCATCTCACGTGCGATGCTCGGCTGCTCGTCGCGAAGGCCAGCAAAGTCAACAGACCAGGAGGGTCGTGCTGTACAAGACGCGACGGCTCCACTTCCACCTGCGCCTCCAGGAAAAAGGGTTCCGGCAGGCAGAGCTAGGATCGCAGACTTCCAGCGCGGGACGGGTTACGACCGGTGCCCTCGTATGCATTCTGACAGGAGTGACGTCGTGCCGCTGGGCGCGCGCCTGCCCGCCCACGGCCAAGCTCTGATGTTCGAGAACGCTGCGAAGGATGGCCCGCGTCTGCTGATCGTTGCCAGCCCGTTGCAAAACGATAGACAGCGCGGGCCTGACGCGAGTGGGCGTGTCTTATTTGGCCCAATTTCCATGAAAGGCTCAGTGCTTGCCTGAGATAGTAGTTTTGGCGCTGCCCCCACGTGGCACGTTCTCAGCAGCCACATTTTCCCATTTTTGGTAACCGGACCAAACAAGGCACGCCCGCTCCCGTCAGGCCTGCACTGTCTATCGTTTTGCAACGGGCTGGCAGATGATGCGGGTCGGAGGGTCGGGCGACGGTGGGTCGACTGCGCTGCCGTAGCGACGGGATCGCTGGCAGCGAATAGACCGACTGCCATATCGGGGACTGCGCATCACAGCCACCGCGCCGCAGTCAGGAGGAGCATATGCACAAGATGCACGTTTCGACAAAAGCCTCGTGGTATGATGTCCGGCTGCACCTGCTTGATTAGAGGATGCGTACTTAGGACGTCGCTTGCGATAGAAGATTACCACGAGCTCAGAGGGAAGAAGCCATCCACCAGCGCTCGAAGCCTGAGGGCGGAGGGCTAGCAGCGGAGGGTCGGACGCGCATGACAAGCTAGAGGTCCTACTGCCGACCGCCGGGAACAGACGGACAAGGCCGAGAACTGGACCTACTCGGGGCCGTCTCGAAGGTCTCCGCCTCGGCTGCGTCCGCAGACAGCTGTGTCGTGCCTGGAGGTCGTAATGGTTGAGCACCACTCCTACCTTTGCCGAGTCTGTAGAGAGGGAGACAACCATTACCGTATGAGTCTATGACGACACGCAGGATCAGCAAGCGCTGGTATCATGATCAGAGTCCACGATGATCGAGCTGGCAGAAGTCTCCTCTCTCATGCGCGGCCGGAGGCTCTTCATTCGTTCTCCCTTCGGCTATGAAACACTATAGCCCGAGCGATCATTCTTGATGCATTAGACCTCGCAGCAAAAGACAGAAACACGCACGGACAAGAAAAGAGGGTTCTCATCTGCAGGCAGGTGACCGGGACGTCTCAAGACTAGAAGTGACATCAGGCGACGGGGTGTCGGACGTAACGGAGGTGCAGATCAGTTCCAGCATACCACCGACGTTTTAGAGGCCATGGTGATGTCGTAAAAGACGACCTTCGACTTCGACGCCTTCTGTGACTTCAAGAGGGTCGTGCGCGCGCGTCGGCGCGAGGGCATCCATTGAGCGAACCGCATACAATCTGGATAGTAAGCCCTATAGTACAGACAATTTCCAATGCACCTGATTCCAATTTGCCCCTGTTTGTCGTCATACGGAGCCTTCACCGGCACTAGTGTCTTCAGAAAATGTTGTAATACCTGGCTAGCGGCAGGCGCTCCGCAGGCTCGATGTCTGCCAGTTCGCCGTCGGCATGCACTTCGTAGCTTTCGGGGTCGACCTTCATCCTCGGCGTAGCGTCGTTCCACTTCATGTGCTTCTTTGTCACCGAACGGCACTCCCGCACCGCTTCGAAGCGCTTCTTCAGCCCGTACGAGGCGATGACGCCCGATGTAATGGAGACTTCCGACACGAACGATACAGAGTTCAGCGCCGCCGAGGCGGCGTACGTGCCCCACATAGGGCGCCCGATGAAGGGCTGCACTGTCGGAATAGACGCGTTGGCATCGCCCATCTGTGGACAGAAAGGGGGAGAGAAAGAGTCACGATGAGTCGGCGGCGGCGTGAACGAGGTTGCCTAAAGGAGACGGACCTGTGCCCATGCGATGACGCCTGACTTGAGGACCATCTCCGGCTTGGCGCCGAAGTTCTCGGGCTTCCACAGCACCAAATCCGCCAGCCTCCCAACTGCAACATGACCTACAAGATGGCTGATGCCGTGCGTGATAGCGCTGGGGTCATTGTGAGCAGACTGGTTGACTATTGAAGACTACAGGGAGTCCAGTGGGCGGAACTTACGGGTTGATGGTGTACTTCGAAATGTAGCGTTTGACTCTGCCGTTGTCGTGCCCGTCAAAGTCTCCCAGGGAGGTCAGAGGGCCCCGGAACTCCCGCATCTTGCTGGCGGTGCGCCAAGTCCTGCTGACCACCTCGCCGACGCGGCCCATGGCCTGCGAGTCGGAGCTGATCATGGAGATGGCGCCTGTGTCGTGGAGCACGTCCTCGGCGGCGACGGTCTCTGCGCGAATGCGGGATTCGGCAAAGGCCAAGTCCTCCGGGATAGACTTGTCCAGGTGGTGACACACCATCAGCATCTGACATTCTGAGGGTCAGCTCGTGCATCATGCCGAGAGCCTACTTGAGCTGCGTACGTCTAGATGCTCGTCGAGCGTGTTTCCTGTGTACGGGCGCGTAGGGTTCGTCGATGACGGCAAGACGTTGTCCAAGCCGCATACAACGATGATGTCAGGTGCATGTCCTCCACCTATTGAATGGCAGAAAGATGTCAGAGGAGATGTATATGGAAGAATGAAACACTCGAAACACGTACCTGCACCTTCCGTGTGATAGGTGTGGATAGTGCGGTTACCGAACGCAGCAATCGTACCTGTGTCGGGGAATGTCTGAGTAACATCTCGAGGGCCATAGAGTACATCAGGCGACAGCTCACTCTCAACGAATCCGCTCTCGTTCAATGTGTCGGTATGAATGTTGACCTGCACCGGTAAACGTGGACATCAGGCCCAGGACAAGTCTAGACGCTGAATTACGCACCTGCACGTCGTACTTATCCCCGATATCCAGTGCAGTGACGATCGCGGACGGAGTCGTGCCCCAGTCCTCATGCAGTTTCAGGCCAGCTGCGCCGGCCTTGACAATGTCTTCGAGGGCGCTCGTACCGCTGTCATTACCCTTGCCCGTGAAGGCGAAGTTCATGGGCAGCCCGTCCGTCGCTGCCAGCATATGCCGCATGTAGAACGGGCTCGGTGTGCACGTCGTCGCATTGGTCCCCGCACTCGGGCCCGTCCCGCCGCCGATCATCGTCGTCGTGCCCGATGCGAGCGCCTCCGTGACCTGCTGCGGGCAGATGAAGTGGCAATGCGCGTCGATGGCGCCGGCGGTGACGATGAGCTTCTCGCCTGCGATCACCTCCGTGGCCGAGCCGACGAGGAGGTCGCGGTGCACGCCTGCCATGACGTCTGAGTTGCCGGCCTTGCCTATGCCTGCGATCATCCCGTTCTTGATGCCGATGTCCGCCTGGCAGGGAGTCGGCGACGTGCGAATGACAGGATGACAAGAAGCTTACCTTGTAGATGCCGGACCAGTCGATGATGAGCGCATTAGTGATGACGAGGTCGAGTGACTCCGAGGCGGGCCTGTCCGTCGCCTGGCCCATACCCTCGCGGATGGACTTGCCTGGGAAGATGATGAGACAGGCTTCTACGTATGTTTAGATTGACTTACCTCCGCCGAACTTGACCTCATCGCCGTAGACAGTCTACACGGATGCATAATACGTTCAGCAACTTGACAGCAGCGAATCTTCCAGACTCACCTCGTCGCGTTCCACCTCCACCCAGAGGGCGGTGTCTCCCAAGCGCACCCTATCCCCGACTGTAGGGCCAAACATCGCGACATATGCTTCACGACCGATGTCCGTATCCTCATGCACCTCCTGCGCGCCAGGCTCCGGAACATGCCCGAAGCCCCTCTGCACCAAGTTGCGCACGATCTCGTCCGTGCGCGACAGGTCGACGACGCCGGTCGCGAGACGGTTCCCGCCTGTGATGATCTTCGCGCCTGCGATCTCGCAGAGCGTGACCGTCTTGCAGTCGCCAGGCTCAAAGCGGACTGCAGTCCCGGCGGCGATATCGAGACGCTTGCCGTATGCCTTGCCGCGATCGAAGGCAAGAGCTGCGTTCGTCTCGATGAAATGGTAGTGCGACCCAATCTAAGAAGTGGTACAAGAACATCAGTTACGCATACAAGGAGCTGGTATAGCTGGAAACGACATGGAGAAGGGAAGGGACTCTATGTTAGAAGCTCCTGCAGCCATCCACATCCTCACTAGCGTTCATGATACAACAAAATTCGACGAAGGTATTAGAGTGCGGATGCCACGCATTTCCAGCAGTAGGCTAACAGCCGCAGAGATGCGCAACCACCCATGGTTGCGTCCGCCAGATACAAACAAACCCCAAGGCGATGGTGGGGGTAGTCATGCCTGAGGACGGGGAAACAAACGCAGTAGCCCTCTTGTGCTATCGGACAGCGCAATGCATGCGAGCTGGCCACCGTTTGCATGCACGGTACGCAAACGAGCACGATGCGCACCTGGATGGGTCGGTCGCCATTGTTCGTAACCCGTAGCCGGATACGCTCCCGCCCTTGATTAATGCGTATTCTGTCCTTCTTGACGACGATTGCGCCCGGTGCGTTCTCACGAGAGTACTCGGCGGGATTGACGGCCGGGAATACGTGATTCGAGGGTACTGGCAGGAAAGACCCATATAGAGCTGCTTCCAAGTTGCCGTCTTCTGTGCAAATGGGATCGTGCACCGTGACGAGGAACACGCTGGGACAAAGGGTTCGAGATGCACGGAAACATAAGCTCTGGATCAAGCTTACCCGTCATGAAACGTCCCCTCTACTTGTATTTCGTGGAGGAGGGCGGACACGCCGGGCAGTACGTGCCGTCTTCCGAGGAGCGTCTTCCCATGTTGCATGAGCTCTGCGACGGTATGTTCGCCATCTCTGATACGTTCCTGCAGCTGGGAAGCTATGAGAGCAACTGCCTCCGTTTGATTAAGCTGCAAGCCACGTGCAAGACGCTTCTGTGCAAGGAATCCTGCCTGCGAGATACGTTTTCCTCTTAGAGGTAAGGTTCGAGCAGGTATAGTCAGTGACGCACCTGGTGTAGCAGGAGTTTGGCTTCCTCTCGTGGTGAGATACGCATGTGTACCAAGTTCCAACTGTCAGTGCGGCTGCCGTCCCGAATCTGACTCTCCGAATAGGCGTTTCAGGAAAGCTGCTCTGCCAGGTGTTTCACACGAGGCAGACGACGCTGTCCTTGCTTGGAGGTGGTCGTTGGTAGATGCAGAACGAGCTTCATTCGGATAGTCGACTGGGATGATAAGCTGACCGGGGCAGCGCGATAGAGGATGGGGGCGTGAGCGGAGGTGAGATAAGATCTCGTGCGTAGGGAGATAAGATTCGGCTAGTGATGCCTCGAGGCAGCGACGGCGAGCAGAGCTGTCCCTCTTCGTCTCGTCGCTCTTCCTCCCAACCCCCATCTGTCTGCTGTTCACCTGCTACTCTTCCTGTTATCCCTCTTCATAGCAATGGAACCCTGCTTCACCCGGACAGATGCGTGCGATGACTCAAGCTTCTGCACACAGCCCCGGCGGCGGCCACATCGGCATATTCCACCGTCAGCAGGACTGCTTGTCGCCCGCCGCCCGACCCCTTAGGCTTCCAACTCTGGACCGGCGGGCGCCGCCCTATTGTCGTGGGCTTGTTGGCGGGGCCGACCAATTGCGATACGTGCGCTCTTGGGAAATGTAGTGAGTTCTGGACTTACAGATCACTAATTGTGTGCCACCTCCTTAGCATGATCGTGGGCCTCCCACGTCGTGCGGAACTGTACCACATGGAGCGGCAGCTGTTCGAGCTCTTTCTAGGGCGCTGAGGAGTGATATGATATCCTCGGACTGACTGTCGCGGTCGTAACGCTGCTTGGACTGGCATCAAGATGATCAACATTCACCGAAGTGTCTGCGCGCACAGCTCGCGCTTTTGCTGTCTCTTCTGGGCAAGGGGCGGGCCGTGCGCGACATCCCCACGTCCGCCGCACACCGCATCGGGGCCGTGGTGGGCAGCAAGCATGGCCGGGTCGGAACACAGCGTCGTGGGTTCAGCGTGTCCGATGCTCGAGGAGCGGCGTGCTTCAGCTTGACTCGAGTTCAGGCTATACTCACGGCATCGCCCGGGCCGCCAGATATAGCAGGTAGGTCACGTGACGTGGTGTAGTGGTGGTATTATACCCCGCGCTTTGTGTCTGCGGAGGAGCACCCTTTGTCTTCCGTCTCCATCCCGCGGCCGCTTGGCTCCTCCGCTCCCCGCACTTATACTCCCCCTCCATGTCCTGCGCTGTGGCGCCCCCGCCTTTTGCGACGACCTTCTCCTTCGTCCCTCGGAAACGTACCATGTCGTTCTCGACGCCTACGCCTATCAAGTCCGCTCGGACCTCACTTCGTCGCACGGGTTCCTATCTCTCCCTTGCCGACATGCAGGCCGCGGAATACACGCCACTTTACGGAAGGGAGGGCCCGACCAAGTCATATACGGCCTCGGACAGTCTAGTCATTGGCCAATACGACTACCGAATGCGCAGTCAAAGACGGAGAACCACCTCACGCTCGCCGTCCATACAACTCGCACCGTCCCCACCGAAGCCCTCTTCTTCCCCAGTCATCATCCTCACCTCCCGCCGCACAACCCCTCGCATCCGCACATCATCACCACTTGCGCCTGTGCAGCGCACACTCGGCGAGCGACCATCTCTGCCCTGTACCAAGAAGCGGGAACCGGACCTGTACCGCACAGCGATCGAGACACGCATGCGGATGTCGCCTGTCGGCCGTAATATCCTGCACATGGGGCCCAGGGTAGCGATGTCCATCATCTCCGCCACAGAAGCCCTCGAGCACATCGTCGCTTCGCAGCGGGATGGGGATGCGCAGCCGAGTGGCGATTCGGCGCTGAGCGCCTCGTGGGTCGACGTCAGTCAGGAAGACTGGGAGATGGTCGACCAAAGCCTCTAGGCGCGCCCGCCTTCCCGGCTCCATGCTCTCTGGCTGGGCGACTCATCGCCCAACATCGTACGGCCCAGCCGTAGCGGCGCACGCGTGGCATCCAGCTCGCGCGATCATACCCAGCGGCTCTCCCTTTCTGCGGGCGGTGGCGGTGGCGCCTCCTTGCTCGCATGACTTATTCCTTTCGGGTCTTCCACGCGACTTCTAATACGGCCGAGCTCTGCGGCGGAGCACTTTTGTCTGTTCGATCGGAGGATATATCCATGGACGTGTATAATACCTTGTATGATCTTCGCCTGCTCTGTAGTCACCTGTACAGCACTGTCCCAACTGTTCATCATGCACACGTACGCTCGTCACTGCCTAATACAGTCATTTCTGTTCTACTCCCTTGCGAGTCATCGTGACCGTCAATGTGCTTGTCTTCGCATTCCGCGCAAACCTTTTAGTGAAGGAGGCCTCACGGCGAGTTGAGCGGTACGCGCCGGCCCCCCAAATGCCCTCAGCTAAACACTCCATGGCGCTCTTGCAGTAGGCATGGCATCTTCTCGCCATGCAGTCGCGATTCAAACGATATATTTCCGGAAACCTGTCACCAATGTGCTCCTTCCACACGGAGACTACAAGTCGCGAAAGCTGAACTCGGATATGGCAGAGCCGATATCAACGAACGAGTTTCCTCCTATATCTTGTGGGCCCGTACGTAGCGATCAAGATGCTCACAGAATACGGAGACGTGCATGATGTCTGCCAATGGCTGAGGCTTGCGGATAGGTACAGTACTGTATCTGTCGATGACCAGCAGGCAGCGGATGGTGGCAGGGGTAATGGACTCCGAGGCGCACAGGCCGTGACATTCTCGGAAGGACGAACTCGCTAGACAGCTCAGACGATGATATCGCTGTTCTCACCGAGAGCACGGCACGGTGTGCCTTTTCATCGGCACTCTCAGGTTCAGGGTCCTAGAAGGGCTCCTCGAAGGGGTCGGGTGGTAGAGCGGCGACGCTCCCTTGGAGCCCTGGCTGTTCGTGGACGCATAGGCCGGGTCATGCTCCAGGTCGTACGTCTATGTATACGCACAAGCAAGCACCGTACCTCCCGAGAGGGAGGGAGGACCTATCCTACTCTGAAGGATGAAGACAACGTTCTTCCTTGAAGACCGAATGGCTGGTCGTCGATAGTGACGGACCGCCGACTCTGTGCAACCGAAGAAGGCTGCCCAAAATATTATGCGAGGTACTTCCATGCTGCCTGGTGCATCGTCGTCGTCTTCGCGGTGAGCTGCCAGACGTCACCGGCAATATTCGTCAAAATGGTGTCGATCCCGGTGAGCCGTCTTGAGCCGTGCGGCCGGAATGTCTTGAACTCAGAGACGCATGTCCGGCATGTCTCGCTAATTCTAGGGATTTGACCGGAGGCATGTATGAAACTCTAAAGCCTTCAGACCCAGACACAAAGGCAGAGCAAGTTCGAACGCGCACGGTTCCGGGGGTGGGTACTGACGTACAATCTCGGACCTTTTACCCAGCGTAACGATGCAAGACCCTGGCTACTAATGATATACACGCTTCGTCGTATGAGATCCTGGTATACAAACTGGTATCTCGAGCCCTCCCGCTCGAAGTGTAGAAGGAGAGAGATGATTCGTCTATGAAAAATAGCCCTGCACGATTTTGGCGTCGGCGTCCCGCTCTTCTCGCGAGTATGAGAATTCAATGCATGTTCGTGATTACGTCGCTCTCTTCAGGGCTTGCTCGAGGGGTCCCGCCATTTCTTCGGGGTTTCCTACCCACTGCACGACCCCGTCTTTCGGGGTGATGATAAACGCTGGTGGATTGGAAAGCCGTGAGATTAGTGCCAAACTTTCTTCGAACCCCGGAAACTTTCGTGAAGCTTGGGAACCCGGCACGCACCTAAGGGGATAGAGAGATTTTGTCCTGGCTGGAAGATCGCTGCGATATCGAAGACGCTTAGTCAGCCAGCTTCTTCTCCTTGAATAACGATGCCCACAGTCCACGGGAACGTCGCGAGCGACCGCCGGGAAGCTGAGGCCAGGGCCAGGAACACGCACAATTGACTGCGACCCGATGCGTATCAATATATATCGGGTAGTCCATGTCGTCACGACGCGCTATAAACTTCTTGACCGCTGCGACGTCGATGGGGGCTTGGGTGAAGATGCCCTCCGAATTGAAGGTGACTATTTTGATCTCCGAGCGTGTGCGCGCGATGGTCGAGAGGTCGCGGAAGACCGCGAGGCACGGCTGGGAAAGCCGCGGCGGGGGCTCGCTGGTCAGTCGAAGGCAATTAAGCCGTCTATGTCCCATATTGCACGTACCCTGCACCATCTGCGCACCGGAACGCAAGAGAAGATCTCGGGGTCAGTACGCACTCCAGATCTGACGTACGCTCGCACCCGCAGAAGCCGCGACAGACGCGCGCCGCGGGAGACTCGTCCCTGCGCCCGCAAACGACCGGCCGAGAGTGGCATTGGTCGCCCGCGGGCGGCTAGAGAAGGTCCACACCGTGTCCCGCGACCTACGCCTGCCTGCGCACGACGCGACGCCCAAGCCAGAGAAACACCACTCACGATGCCCAGAACTCAATGATGAGCAGCTTGGCGTCTCTCCAGCCGTCAATGGAGCCTCTGACGTGGTCGAACGGGCCCACATCGAGCCATCGGAGGTCGACCCTTTTGCCCAGGAGAGGGCTTTTCCATCCCGGCCGTAGGAACGGCGGCGGTCCCTTGCGAAACTGGGCCTCTAGGGCGTCCCACGCGGGCAATTTTGCTCGAGCCCAGAACCGTTGCACGATCGCAGGGTCGTGAGCTGCTTTGAACCGTGCTGGTCGGTCACGGTGAGCATGCGTCTCCGACGAAAAAATTGTGGTCAACGGATCACACACCGACTGCGGCGTTCCACCGTCCTGCGGAGTGCATGATGATCAGCTCGCGCGCGCAGAGTGGTAACGCATCACGTCCTACCCTGGTCCCACTTATCGTCGTAGAGTTCCTGGAAGATGGACCATATGTTCGTGCCAAAGTCGGTCTTGACCGCAAGCTCCGCCGGTGACTCGGGTCCAAGAGGCGCCATAGCCTTATTCTATTGCTCGTCGAGGATGTGGCCAGAGGAGATCCGACGTTCGGAGCACTAAGCCAAGTCAGCTTCAGCTGGAGGTGCGAGCTGCCTCTAGTATAGACCGTTGTCTTGCGAGTCCGTCAGACCACGTCGCCTCGTATTTATACGGAGAGCTCACCGGGTGCTTTAACGCTGTCAAGAGCAAGAAGCTGTCACAATCGAGACGGGGCCGAGTGAGCGTACAGCGCGTAGGCAGCACGGTTCATCTGGGATGAGGGGTCTCCGGATTGGGAGCAGGTCCGGGCGAACGGGAACCACACACGTCGGTGTGAGGCTGTCTTTTATGAGTGCCACTCATCGTGCAAGGCACATCGCCTAATCCATGGCTAGTTTGTGTGCGTGCAGAGACGAGGAGCGTGAAACTTTCATTGATGCCGTACCAAGAAGGGTTGGAATTCTGTTTGCTCGATCTGCGTAGGCGCACGAATCGCTGCACAGGGTCCAGGCCGTTAATCAATCAATCTTGCTAAAGTACCCCGCGCTTCCACTGCCGCGTGTTAACCTTGTCTCAATCCTCCACTCCCTGGCCGGGGAAGCAAAAACGATAGACCAGCGTGGACGTTGAGGGGTTCGAACCCTCGACCTCATGCAAGTTGCACAAATGCAAAGCAGGCGCGCTACCACTGTGCCAAACGCCCATGTTGACTGTACTTGCCCAATTTTTCTCGTCGGGCCCTGGTGCACGGGGGAGCATCCGAGTCCCCTGGAGCGACTGCGCAGTCATAGCTGTACGCCGTCTTCTTGACTGCTTCTCTTGAACGCGCTGCCACTGTTCGGACTCACACCCACGTAGAGAACACCTGCATACGAGGCACCCAGTCTGACGCACAGATCCTTCTCCGTGGGATGATCAGCGGCACTTAGGCGCGATCGTACTGGGCAATATACACTCGATTGGTAGTGAGATGGCCACGGTGGGACACACGCGCAACAGATTCGTACAAGAAAGGCCAACCTTGTTCTCCTTCCCGATAGGCTCGGGAAGCACGGATGCGTCAAGACTCGGGATGCGTGCCGGCGGTATGGCAGCGTCTGCAAGGAGGCTCCGTCATATGAGCGCGTATCCGTTGGACCATGACATTGGATGGCAGGCCACGTACATTGGACGGGTGAGGAGCCGGTCTTCATGGGCGCTGGGTTCACGGGCCCGCTTTGGACCACGGCCAGAACACAGGGACATTCCTGAAAACCGGTATGATTCATCAGCATCCGGGTCAGGCCATTGTGAGCCAAGCTACAGCGCTGGAGCCCGCGAAGGCTAGAAGTCGCTCCCGGCTAGTGTAAATACGGTAGTTATCCCAAACAGACACGACCGTTCACGTCACCCAAGAAGTCGGGCGCGGATGCGAATGCTCATGTGGTTCTCTGTGAGTGTCGCGAACCGGCAAGCTTCGCGCAAGGCAATTGATATGGCCCAGTCATTGGGACATGGACCACACGTTCCGCCATCGGATAAATGCAGCGTGCCTATGTGACTGCGACAGCCGCACGACGAGGACTCGGCGTGTGCGATTGGCACAGACCACCGAAGCAGACGGACAACGCCTTCGCAGGTGACAGTCAAATGTCCAGAGCTGTCCACTCACCGTTTATACTCCTGCCACTTGGGATCATCTCCGAACTTCTTGTCCCCCGCTCTCTACGCGAGTCGAATTTGGAATCAGCCGGCGGGCACACTAACACGTAGCAAGGCAAAGCTTACCTCCAGCGGTGGAACACCGGAGACACGCGTGAGAAGGAACCAGGTCAAGAGGGGACTGACGCCAGCCATCAGCCACGCCCCCTTCGGGAAGAACGGTGCGCGCAGCGAGCCGCCAGATAGTAACCACATTCCTGTCCATACACCTACTTCGCCGACGTAACTGCAGCGCCAATCGATCGTATTAGACCATTCTGAGAACGAAGACGCTCAACTCGTGAACGTGAAGACGTACTTGGGATGCCTGCTCAGTGCCCACAAGCCCTGGGTAATGAACTTGTCATCATGCTGCTTGTTCTCTTTAGCACGACGCCAAGCACTCTTCTGGTGGTCGGCGACTAGAATACTGAGGTCAGACAAATTCCACAAGTTGCAGGCAGACTGTCGTGGCATACCTATCTCGAACAACCAGGAACCGGCCAATATAGACAGGGAGAGATAATCGAGTCGCCCCAGCTTAGGATGATTAGCAGGAGGCAGGGTATTGACCTGCGATACGGGAGGAATTTCAGTTAATGGCTCGGGAGATAGCACGGGCGCTATCATCCGTAGGTGGTAGTCGACAAGCCAAACGAAGAACAACTAACCATATAGACGGGTAGTCCGACGACCAATACCCAAACGGCTAGAACGGCACCGTCATCGATGTCGTGCAAGGGACCGTCAGACGCACAAGCGTACCCTGCGCCATCCAGAAACCTGTGAAGGCAGCGGGCTTGTGTTTGACCTCATCGAACCGTGAGTCGCCGCCTGCCTTCATCGCCCTCTACCCATGCCACGTCACACGATGTTAGCGGGAGACTTTAGGCGCATATATCCACCTGGGCTTACCGAGAACAAGAAGGAGCCCAACCTAGTTGACCAGGCAAGGATTGCAGCATTCAACAAGATCTGCCGGGGCGCAAAGTAGGTAATAGGCGGGAGTGTGGCGTTGGGAATGCGGTCCCAATACTTCAGCTTGAGGTGAGGGTAATACAGGGAAATGAGAGTGGTAGATATGAAGCCAAGCGAGCCTCCCAAGTCGTAAAACTTCTCATTCGCCTGCGGCACAAAAATCATGGCAAGTACTGTGCAGAGTTCATAGTGAGGATTCGCCCTTGCCCCTCATCGTTGAGCGCATATACTTACCTGATTGCAGCCCGAAAGCCGACACAACGGCGGGCACGAGTCTAGAGAACAGCGGCATGTCGGCAGTGACTCTGAGTGAATGCGGTTCGAGTTGGGAAGCCTCGACGTTGCGGGGAACGATGAACTCAAGGCTGAGTGAGAGTTGGACCCGGGGAGATGGTGGGGGTACGTGTCCAAGCTGCGTAGCTGCTCAACCGATCGCGAGCCCTCGCAGTTCGAAGGCGCGTCACCGAGCGCTCGCGCGATGACAGCCTGACGCGTTGGTGACACGATCACGTGTGGAGAGGGAGGACGCCTGCGCGGGTGACGTCAGAGTGGCTGCTGCTCCCAGCATTTATGCTCTCCTCGCTCGAGCCCAGGCCGTGCACAGTGCATTTCGATGCTTTCTCGCGTCCTCCCTGCAGCAGCCCATAGAGCAACGTTCAGCGCGACTAGAACCTACAACAGCAGACTAATCCCTCGCACGATCATTTCCTGCGGCCGAACCATGTCCTCGGATTCAAAGAACGGTGCGGTACACCCGAACGTACACCCGGAAGCCCCGAAGAAGAAACCGGACGGTCCTCACTCCGAGATCCCTCACCCACCTCCGGAAGATCATCATCAAGTCGCACCTAACAAACCATTTCCGTATACGGGATGGGACGGACCTATTCCCAGCCAGCAAGGCGGCAACACCGAGGAGGACTTCATGCACAAGCCGCCATATGCCTGGAAGCCGAAAGACGACGCCTTCAAAGCAAAGTACTACTCGTAAGTGGATGGCGAGGACCGTGTTAACGTAAGGCGAGACTAATTTACTGCTAATCCACAGGCAATGCTGGTGCGGGAACGTCGCGTTCGAGTTCCACGGCGATCCGATCGACGCAAAGCACTGTCACTGCAAGCAGTGTCAGCATCTCCACGGCGCACCGTTCCAGTGGGCTGTCATCTTCCCGAAGGTATGTCGATGCACTTCCTCTCTCTGTCTTCCTGCTCACTAAAGCACTGTAGACTTCGGTGCGAATGGTGAAGAACGAGAACAACAGCCTCCACTTTTTCTCGACGGCGACGCGCAAAGGCACACATCACGTACCTTGCAAAGTGAGCATCCATCTTCCCGCCTTCCGTATGCGAAAACCAATGAATCTCCCCAACGTACAGGTCTCCTGCGATCAATGCCGTTCGCCGATCTTCGACGAAGGCAAGAACACTGTCCTCGCGTACCCGTCTTCCTTCAAGTTCCCCGACCGCAAAGTTCCGCTCGACTTCCAGCCCACGGCACACATCTTCTACAGCGAGCGCGTGATGGAGGTGCCCGACGGTGTGCCGAAGTGGTCTGGGCACAAGGGCATCAGTGAGCTCTTGCCTGAGCTGACCACGAAGGAAGGGTACGTTCCTCCTTATCCTCAAGTTGTGAAGGTAGTGGCTGAAGCGACGAGCTGTAGGACGATGCCGAAGTACAAGGGGAAGCCGGACGAGGGCCAGATCGACTCCCCTGGTCCTGAGAAGCAGAGCGACAGGTACCGCTCGAAGTGAGTACGACCAATTGAGTCCCCATTGGATGCGGCATGGACACTCGTCTTGGGCGGTGCATGTTCACTGTGATTCAGGAACGCAAAACTTTGATCTGGATCTTGGATAACGGTTTGAAATCTTGGGGGTGTCTCAGTACGATATACGGGTTGACGACGGACTTGACACAATGTAATATACACGCTGCTTCATCAGAACTGTTGTAGTGATAGGAACTCACCTCGATGGACATACGTAGGTCTCCGATGAGAAGGTAAACGTCACAAAGTCTAGGTGCAAAACTTCGGAGAGCAGGATCAGGAATTTCGGGGTCTTCAAACGCGCTCACGTGCAATCAATCACTGACGCGTCGGCTCCTCGCATGGTCTTTGGGGGTACATAAAGGACTCGCGCGACAGTGCGCGCGATCCCCTCATCTCCCACTCCCACCATGAGCCGCCCCGCCGACGCCGAAGTCATATCGCTCAGCAGCGATAGCGACGAAGACGCTGCGCCCGCGCCAGGTCCATCGCGCCCCCTCGCCCCCCAGGCTCCTCGCCCCACGGTACCGGCGGGATTCCGCGCCCTCGACGACGCGTCTCGCGCGCATTTCCACGCTGCGATTGCGACCGCACCGGATGAACGCGTTCGCGAAACCCTGGCGGCGCTCGTGGACAGCGTGCACGCCCTGCCAGAGCATGTCTTCGGTATGCTCGTCGCGGAGAGGCCGCAAGAGGAGGAGTGGGATGACGACGACGACGGGTCCGTGGAGCAGCAGCCGCGCGAGAAAGTGATGGTTCCCCGGTGGGAGATCTGTAAGAATTGCGGGGAGGAGTTCGATGCCGGCGAAGAGAGGGAGGAGGATGAGTGCCGCTATCATACAGGTGAGCTTGTCTTTGTAGCGTCTAGGAAGAGCGTGTTTATGTCAATTATCCATGATTCATATAGGGGAACTTGATGTGGACGAGGAGGTGTTCGTTGACTGGGACGATTGGGTGCATGGCCCGAAAGACACTGAGGAGAACCGCCGGCAGTTCCCCGAGAATTTCGTATGGACGTGCTGCGAGGAGGACGGGACGCACCCAGGATGTACCGAGCAGGAGCATGAGCCTGAAGATGCACAGGGTAGGAGGAAACGAGCTAGGCGGTAGGAGCTCGGGGCTCTCGTCACACAGGCGGAGGATAATGTTTGGATGGCAAAGGAAAACGCACGCTACGCGCTCTCTGCCCCTGCATCCTGGTCGCCTCTTGTTGCCGGTCAAGCGAGGGACATATGTCGGCTGCGGGGCGCGTGCTCCTGTTTGTACAGAAAGTTGAACCTGGGCTTGGGAAACTGCGTCACTCGCGCGCAATGTGTACCAGTTGATGATGGGCTCCTCAACCCGATGCTTCATCAAAATCTCATATGCATGGAGCATTTATCTGGAGAAGAGCTCGGCCGACCTCGGGAACGAGGATAACGAGTGAGGACGTCAAACGCGCTCACGTGCGATGAGGCACTACTCACGCGTCGGCTACTAGCGCGTCGCGACCCTGGTCTCCGCAAGCCTCAAGTACATAAGACTGCGCGCAGTCGACCCCAGACCCACACCACCCTGGACCATCTCCATGAGCAACCTGAACGACCCCGACAATATGTCCCTCAGCGACGACGACGGTGCACCTCCCGCACCTGTCGCAGGCCCGTCGCGGGACCGCGCCGTCCCTCTCCGCGGGCAAGACTCTGCTGAGCTCGACGTCCCACACGCCCTGGACGACGTTTCCCGAACGCAGCTCCATGTCGCCATCGCGACTCTCCCTGACGAACGCGTCCGCGAAGCCTTCGCAACGCTCATCGATAGCGTCCCTGCCGTGACGGAGCGCGTTTTCGGGATGTTAGTCGCGCCAGCTCCGGCACCGGTGCCACTGGTAGCTCAGCCTCGCGAGGAGGTCGTGAACGTCCCTGGTCCCGCAATTTACGTGCCTGTGGTTGAGTCTCCTCCCCTACAACACGTTCCGCGTGTGATCATACACCGTTGGGAGATGTGTGCGAACTGCGGCGAGGAGTTCGATGTGGGCACTCCAAGAAGCCCGGTGGAGTGCTACTATCATCCAGGTCGGCTTCAGTTGACCCTCAGACATACGTTGCATTGCATACCGATGCTGTTGACTCAACGTGATCACCGTGCAGGACGACTTGAGGTGAACTACGACGCGTTCGTGGATTGGGACGAAGATGTGCACGGGGAGATGGACACAACAGCGAACCGTCGGGAGTTCCCCGAGAACTTTACTTGGTCATGCTGTCGCCGCGACGGGACGCGGGTTGGATGCGTTCGTGGGGAGCATGAAGCTGGAGGTACGGGTGCACAGGGCAGGAGGAAGCGAGCCAGGCTTCGCTAGGTTGGCGACTCCCCACACAAGGAGCGTGCAGCATGGATGGTCGGGGGAAGGACACTCCGCACTCAGGCAGTCGTGATGTAACACAAGGAAATGCACCGACTATGATACATAGTCCTACAGCACGGCCCCTCAGTACTCGAGCATAACGTAGGATAAACACACCGCATAGAGGAAATATCATGAACGCGCACGTCACAGCTCCTCGTCTGGCTCTCCCTCCGCATCGACGTCTTCCTCGCCCTCTGCATCCGCGTCCTCGTCGCCCAACTCGTCCACAGCGATCCCACCGCTCGCGCTGACCGGCAAGCCAGCGCGCCCGGTCGGGGCGACGGGCGAAAGCTTGTTCCGAGCGAGGTCTCCTCCCACCATGGTATCGTCGCTCGGAACGCTGTGCCTGCTCGCGGCGGTCGCGCCAGTGGCAGGGGTATCGGCGTCGTCGTACTTGGATTCGTCAACGACGGTCTCGCCATCTGTCGCTGCGCCGTTCGTCGTTCGAGACTTTCTGCGTGGGGATACGGGCGGCGGTTGGCGCAGCTCTTCCTCCTCCTCTTCCTCCTCCTGTCGAAGTGCGACGATCGCAGGCTTGGTCGGCGAACGGCCGTTTGTGATACGGGACGATTTCCGTTGAGGCGGACTTGGTACTGGTCTCTGACGAGGCGGCGGACGCTCGTTGACAGAACCACGCGCGCTCCGTGTTCGGCGTAGACTAGGTGTTCCGGGCGTGGCAGGAGTTGAGGTCATGTCTACCTCGGGGGACGAGTCGACCCGGCGGCGTTTGCGCGGTGACGCCGAGCGCGACGTTGGCGTGAGTGCTGAGACAGGTCGCTTCGGAACCTGCTGGTCCGAGCTCGCTCGCCTTGAGCGCAGCTCTCGCCTGGGATGCTCGAGTTCCATAGCGAGTCTTGCGGCGAGCGCCGCATCATCGTCCAAAGAATGGGTCGATTGGGCATCCCCGTTGACGCGCCGCTGAGGGGTCGCGGAGGAGTCTCCCCGGAGACGCTGGCTCGACTTGCGTCGCTCGAGCACGGCGGACTCTCGCCGCGGGAGGTGCACCCGACGCCGGAGAGGCGTGGACTCGCTCACGGAATCCCGCGAGCGCAGCCGCCGCAGAGAAGGCATGCTGTCCGTGCGACGAACCTCCTTGCGCTTCGAGCGTCTGGTCTCGACTGGCTCCGCGCTCGGCGACCCTATACCACCGTTCGGAGCGTCCGAAGGAGCCGGATCTCGCGGAGTGCTCGCGCGGACGACCTCGATGTCCTCGTCGTCGAAGAGGGCGAAGGCCGGTGAGCGGGTCTTGTCGGCGAGCTGACGCTCTTCGCCTCCAGATTCAGCGTCCATCGCGTCCGATTGCTGGACGTCCGCGCTCGCGCTCCGAGCAACGTTGCCGTCCTGCGCACCGGATACACCTTCGCCATCCGTTCCCTGTGTTTTCTTCGCGCGAGAGAGGATGAACGGACTCCATTTGAGCTTCTCCGGCTTGAGCTGGAAATAGCCCTTGGCCTCCCAGCGCGTCAGGTACTCCTCCACTCGCGCGGGGTCCCAGTGGATCTTGTACTTCGTGGGAGCGACGAACGGGCCCTTGGCCTTCTCATCATCGTGCGTATTCGTGCGTTGGAGATGTTTCCGTGCAATACCGTTCTTCCGGCCCTTCGGGAACTTGATGGACTGGCCGGGAAGCGGTTTCAAGGGCCGAGCAGAGTCGAGAACGGAGATCATGTTGAGCTGTACAAGAGTGTTGTAGATATCCTCGAGCGTCATGGAAGTCGCAACGCTGATATCTGCGCGTCGTTGTCAGTACTGATGAACGGGAAGACGTAGCGTATAGTCATACCTTCTAGTCGTGGATTAAGCGGGGCATGTCGTAAGTAGCGCATTATAGACAGTGTCCAATAGTTCTTGTAGCCTAATGCCCCGAGAGCTGACAGTGGTTTCTCAGGAGAACCCGCTCTCTGCTCCTTCTTGGATAGCAGATAACCTGGGACATTATGAGCAAGATATATGCGCACCAGTCACGGAGCTGAACTTACTGAAGTCAATAAGTAAGTTCCCCCACCCCTGCCGCTGTCGCACAGGCAGCGTCATGATGCAGCTGACGTTGTAGTTCTTCGGGCTCAGCTTCTCCTTGCTGAAGTACCCGACGAAGTGCGCGCCCATGTCGTCCGTCTCCGTCATTACATAGAAGAGAAAGGGCTCGACGTCGTAGAACAGTGACTTGTGGTCGAGGAACATCTTCGAGAGCAGACAGAGGTTCTGGCAGTAGATCTTGTTCTTCCGCCCGTCGACCTCGAAGATGGAGATCTTCCCGTCGCGGTAGATCTCGTCTCCCGGAGGATGTCGCACTTTGCATTTGGTCTGTAGGGCATATCTCCTCAGCGCACGATGTATGACACGATCATGCAAGATGGCTCACCTGATGCCTGCTTGCACTGAAGCGGCTCTTCATGTACTTCAAACAGTACTCGCACATCCACAGACGACCATCGGGAATCGCGGCATACTCTTCCGGGAAAGGAGCATCGTACCACGTTTCGATGTCATACTCGCCGAAGCGTATACGGCGTATCCTGAGACCGTTAGGCGGGAAGAGGGTTTGTGGGCCAGGTGTCGCGGATGACGGTGCCGGAGACATCGAGGATCCCACGACAGCAGGGGTAGAGGGTAGGGTATGGTGCGCGGACGAGCGCAAGGGGCGGGAGGACGGACCTGCAATCGGCGTTTCCGGAGGTTCGGGAGGTGCTCGCGGGACTAATCTCTCCTGTACAACAGTCAATGCCACGAGCCTGAGAACGTCAACGCGCAAGCATACCTCCGCGAGCAGACGACTCCTCTCGAACCTCTGAATGTCACTGTCCTTGATACTCGTCTCGCGCACGTCGCGATCCTCCACGCTCAGGATGTCGTCAAACGGCCCGTGCTCGCTTTCCTCCTGCGCACCGTCATCCCTCGCCTTTCCCTTCCCCCGCGCGGGTACCCGCAGCCGGATCGTCGGAGTCTCGTTCTCCGGAGCTTGCAGGGATGGCGAATTTACGCGTATACGGAGTCGCCTGACAGTGGGCATAGGGGTCGACGGGCCTGCCTCTGGTTCCGCCTCGCTGTCTCGCGCAGTCTCCTTCCCTTTCCGGCTCTTCTTTTGCTTGGTCTTCCTGCGCGGGGTAGGATCAGCGGGGTCGCCTTCCATCTCGGAGGCGTCTGTGGTCAGAGGGTATTCGGGGAGGTCGGAGTGAGGTAGATGGCGAGAGGAGGAAGCCACAGAGGACTCTCGGGGAGGAGGGAAAGGAGGAGGTATCTCTTGAACTTCTGGCGAGTGCACCATTGGGTATTCGTCGGGGCCGGGCTCGGTCATCCCAACGCGGGGGCAACATGGACAGTGCCAGCGACCTTCTGGGGGCTCGCGGAACGGGGGTTCGAAGCAAGACATATGCCAGCCTGCGAGGGGTTAGCGTCATTCACACTTCCATCAGTTGAGCATACCTCGATCACAGTAGTCGCATATGAGCATTGAAGCCTGTACATTGACTGAGAAGACCGGGGAGAACGGGCGTGGCGGCCGATACGCACCTCGTTGCCCTTACGCCGACACACGCTGCAGCTCTTGCAGGTAGCACATTGCCATTCGTAGCTGCGCATCGCGTCTCCCATGTTGTCTAGCCCCATGCAAGAAGGATGGCCTAGGAGGATCATGAAGCCAATGTGACCAGAACGTGCCGACGACAGCACTCACCGCTCCTCCCGCAATCCACGCAGCTCACCATCCGCTCCGGGTCCCCATTCTTATTCCTGACATCATTCCCACTGCAGAAGCCACACTCTTCTTCGCGCGCCGGTGGGCGTTTCCTCTTCTTGAGCGGTTTCGCGGGTAGGGGCACCGGTTCTACAGGCTCTTCCATTGGGACGTACTCTGGCGGGGGCTGCGCGAAGGGGTCGCCTTGCGGTCCTTGCGGATACTGTTGGACGCGAGGAAATGCATATGGGTGGTAGGGCTCGGGCGGGTGAGGGGTCTGCGGCGCGGGCAAGTCAGCTTTAGCCCCCACGCGGAGCGTATAAACAAGGGAGCGCGACGCGACGCGTTCTGCCACTTCGCGTCGCGAACTTCGCGCAAACGCCTTTCCACCCGAGCTGCACTTACCTCATTACTCCTAGAAGCATTGCTCTCAGCGATCAGCGCCGGGTCCAGCGGTGGTTCGCTCAGTGCGGGGTCGATCGGTATGTCGCCACCATTGCTGAAGGGCGTGCCGGTGTCCCAGGACTGCTCGCGGTTGTCTACCGCGCTGTTAGGGAACGGCAAGCCCACCATCGCGGGCGATGTCGATGAGGCCTAGACAGAGAGTGCGGAGGGCGTAGAGAGGATGAGGCCGCCGTCGTCGACAGTACCGGGCGGGCGGGCTGGATACGAGCGTTGTTTATGCTTTGTTTGGCGATGTGGGGTGGAACTTATATTGGCGCAATAACCGGCTTATCTCTTGCTTATGCGACTCTGAACTCCTATAGCCTCTTCGACAAATCCGCGCAGAAGAACTACTAGTAAGACTTATAGTCGATGATGACTCGCGTAGAGGAGGGCAGGAGAGGACGATGGGAGAGGCTGGTCGCGTAGAGTCGCGTGGAGTTCTGGGGTCCGACCCAGCAGGCGCCCGCCGAGCTTAGTGAGCCGGCTGCACCTGTTCACCTTGCGAGCACTCGCACCGCTGCGTGCGGCTTGCACCTCTCCGCACTCTATCACGGCCGGCAGCATGTACATCTGCGTGTGTGGGTGACGAACGTGTGATATATCTCATCGTTGTCTCTGGTCGAGTGACATGTCCGGTGAAGAGTGGATATAAAGAGCCTTCCGCCCGCACCCCGCTGATTGGAGAGGCGCCCGTCGAGGAGGACTGCCCGCGACGGCGACGAAACGAATGGGTGCATCTCTGCGTGTGCAGGGCGGGCAGGGCAGCGGTGGTGTGCGGAGTCTGGGGCGCGAGATGGATCGGAACGATGAGGAAGGGGCCGGGGGCGGGCGAGAAAAGGGCGGTTTGCGTAAGAGTGGCTGAGAGGCGTGGCTCTCTAGAACCAAACAACAAATAAGGATGCCGTGGGCAGCGACACTCTCAGCTCGAAACTGCTCTGCGCTATATCAGTTTGATAGCTCCCTCCCTCCCTTTCCCTCCGACCACCATCTCCTCGACGCCCCATCGCTCGTTATGCAGGCCGTCGTGCACCAGATGGCCCCGCAAATGCTTCCCCAGTACTCCCACCAGTCTCATCGCCCACCACCACCGCCCCCCAGCAACGTCGGCTCCATGCCCACTCCCCCCGTCACGGCCCGGAAACGCAAGCGACAGCAGTTCACGGTCACCTACAGCGAGGTCCAGGAAGTCGATAGCTCGGGCAAGGTGCGCGAAGTGATCGTCATCGACGACACTCCTCCGCCTTCGACCGTCTCCCCCGCAACGACCCACACGGCCATGTACTCTGCCTCCTACCAACCGCCAGTCTACTCCGCACCAATCCGCACGAGAGCGAGGGCTGCAGCCGAAGCACAAGCACTCTCTGCCAGCACATCTTCCACAGCTGCTCTGACAGCCCCCGCCCCGAAGAAGCGCAAGAGAGACGCCGCGGATGATGTCGGCACCGTGTCCAAGAAGACGGTCACCAACAGCCAGCTATCAAACGCTGTCGCCTCGTCCAAGGCGTATCCTAGCGGCAGCGGCACCCTTGCTGACGATGTGAGTCTCTCTGTATGCTCAGCCTCGGGCATCCGCTAATCTATTAACAGGCGTCAAAGGCTCCGGTACCCTGCGACGACAAAGAGGGACACTACATCATCGTCCCCGATGACATGATATACAAACGCTGTGAGTCTTGTCGCATTTGTAGCTCGCCGACTGAGCTAACATCACGCGCGTATAGACCGGACTGTTCGTCTACTGGGTCAGGGCACGTTCGGGAAGGTCGTGGAGGCCATCGATACCGAGACCAATAAGCGTGTTGCAATCAAGATTATCCGCGCAGTTCCCAAGTACCGAGACGCAAGCAAGATAGAGGTGCGGGTCCTGCAGAAGCTCAAAGAGCGGGATCCCCTCAACAGACAGTACGTACGCGTCCATCACAGCCCCGTCGCAGCTCGCTTACGCGCATTCCAGCAAATGCATCCATCTTCTCACTTGGTTCGACCACCGCAATCACATATGTCTAGTATCCGAGCTGCTAGGCATGTGCGTGTACGATTTCTTGAAGGAGAACGACTTCGCCCCTTTCCCCCGCCAACACATACAATCCTTCGCAAGACAACTTCTCGGAAGTGTAGCATGTACGTTTGTATGCCAGCCTTCCACGACAGAGTGCTGACTTCTCTTCTTCAGTCCTCCACGAACTCCACCTGATTCACACGGACCTGAAGCCGGAGAATATCTTATTGGTAAACAACGACTATCGAGTGGTGCAGGTTGCCACATCATCAAAGGTACTGCGGCCTCCCACTGGTCATATAGGCCTGTTGTACTCACGCTCAAGTTTCCAGCGTGGCGCTCCTACGAGGACCAAGCGGATACTGCAATCTACGGACATCCGTCTGATTGACTTCGGGTCTGCGACCTTCGAAGACGAATACCACTCCAGTGTCGTGTCGACACGACACTATCGCGCACCCGAGATCATCCTTGGTACGTCCCCCCGACTCAGTGACGTCCGGCTCGGCACTCATGTCGTGCCGATGACAGGCCTCGGCTGGTCATACCCCTGCGACGCATTCTCCCTCGGCTGCATTCTCGTCGAGTTCTATACTGGTGTCGCGCTGTTCCAGACGCACGACAACCTCGAGCATCTCGCCATGATGGAGCAAGTCATGGGCAAGATGCCCGAACGTTTCGCGCGATCCGGCGCGCGCGCGAAGCCAGAGTACTTCAAAGAGGGCAGCAAGCTGGACTGGCCGAAGCCGAAGGCCACCAAGCAGAGCAAGAAGGAAGTTCGGGCTTGCCGGAGTCTCCAGGTTTGTATCGCTGCTCTTCGCACGACTGTTCGGAATTTTGACAGCTGTCGTGTTTCCAGGAAATCATTCCAGCCACCGATACTATCAACCGGCAATTCCTGGACCTCGTCAAGAAACTTCTCACCTTCGACCCCGCGCAGAGGATCACCGTCAAGGAGGCCCTCAACCATCCCTACTTCCAGCTCCAGATCCCTGAAGAACCCTGAACGATCTCTACTTCCCGCCCTCGTTTCTCCGTCGGTCCATCAAGGGTGTCGGTGTCGGTACGATTATGGACAGGTCTCCCTCTGCCGTTGTATACTCTCCATCCGTCTACATACAGTATCGCTGTCGCCGTCGCATGGTCGCTATTCGGTCCGCTACTACTTGAAGCTCGTCGCCGTCGTCTCCCGGAGGTATTTTACCCATGTACAACATGCATTAGTGCGCAACTACCCTCTTCCTTCGTCCACTTCCACTTCCCCTCTACTACCGGCATCGCCATTGAGCAGTCTTCGTACCACCACTCCCTTCGTTCTGCCCTCCTCTAATCCCCTTGCCGACGTTGACCGCGACACCCTCTACCGCCCCGCTGCTCTCCGTCTCCTCTCCCCTTGTTGCCCTATCTTGTATCTATGGCCGGGTCCCTGTCTCTTGTTTCGTCTACTAAGTATATACATAGATGCAACAGCAGCAGCAGCCCTTGCTTCGCGGAACATCCTTGCCGACCCTTTTGCAGCGGGTTCTGGCGGGATGGCCAGCCGGAGACGTGCCCTAACCCAGGCTTGGTCCGTGCGCGAGGACTCTCGCGCGCAACGGCTTACGTTGAGGGTCAGAACGGCGGCCCCGGGATCGATCCGTCTCTCCGTCCCAGCAGACGGCCTTCCCCGCAGTCCAGATCTGCAGGCACCCAGAAGCACAACCAGCAGCGCTCGAACTCAGCGCCCGGCGCCTGCAGCCAGCCGCTCCTGCAGCAAGCCAGGTGCGTTCATTGTCCGCTCACTGACGTATGCGCTGTTATCTCCTCGCGAGTGCGCGCACTAGGGCCTAACTGTCTCAGGATATTCTCCACCAGCTGCGTATGCGATGCAGTCTCGGCTCGACTACGCCCCGGGGCCCCGCGCGCGAACGCAGAGCTCGGGCCTCAGGCTGAGGCTCAGCAACTTTTTTTTTTTTTTTTTTTTTTTTGGTGGAGCGTTATTGCTTGAGTTCCGCGTTGGTCCCCAGTGGGGCTTGTCACACAGTACCTCACGCACGCTAGTAACGTCCGCGCTTCCAGAGGAGCTCGTCCTCCGGGAGCGTGTGCGGTTTCCGTCTGGGACGGAAACACCCCCACCGCGGGGAAATGCATTTACGCACCGTGTGTGGGACTCAAGGATCCCTCCTAATACCCACTAAAACCCCGCCATTTACCGCCCATCCCGGCAGTAGGTCATTCGTCCCCTCGAGGACCGGTATCCACATTGCTTCTACCTCCTCAGGTTTGAGGGCTCTCTTCCCTAGGCTTTTCGCTGCTGACCTTCTGTCCAGGTCAAGCCTCTGGTTCAGGAGCGCATGCCATCTATTCCTTATTTCTTCCTTCGTGAAATCTCGTCCTTCGTTCTGGATGACTCTCTCACACCTAAGTTTCCATATGAAGTACGTCGCTTCTGTCCACAGCACCGTCCATAGTTTTTCGAGGCTAATCAATCTCTTCCCCTCTCCATCTTTCATCCTCCTGCAGGCGGGTGCCAGTGCGGTGCCCATCTCCGGCTCTCTCCATTCTTGGCCTGTCCTAGCCCACAGGGCTCTTAGCATCGACCAGACTTCTTGTCTCCCCACCGCGTTGCACTTTATCAATATGTGTTCCATCGATTCCACCTCGTTGCAGACTCTACATATTGCTCTCTCCTTCAGCTCTTCCGCCATGGAGGGTTTGAGCCAGTGCCGCCCCACCATGAACGCGTCGTGCAGTGCCTTCCACACAAATTGTCTGCACTCCCTCGATACGTGCGCTCTTCTTGCCGACATCCAGACCTCCTCCGCAGTGACTTCCCTTCCAAAGGCTCTTTTCACGTCGCCAATGACTGCCTCGAGGGCCTTCTCCGTGCTTGGCCTCGGCGGGAGCACGCGCTTCTTTCTTTCCCTTATCGCTCTGTAGGCCAGTTTCTGTGTCATGGCCGACAGCTTCGCCCCCGTTAGTCTGAGTTCTTCGGGTATTGCTGTGTCCAGCTCATCTCCCTCCCTCTTTGCTGCCCCCTCGGCCGCCAGCCGGTCCGCCTCATCATTTCCGAGGTGGCCACTATGCCCTTTGACCCATTTCAGGGCAACCGGGGCTTTCCTTTCCCTCATTGAGGCTATCATGAGCCTTTCAAGGCTCGCGTTTCTCTGCATTATGAAGCCCGTGTCCTCGTGCTTTCGCCCGTACTTCGTAAGTACGTCGATTACCAGCCTCGAGTCAGTTTCTTGGATCATAACTGCCGACTTGTTGACCGTTCTCGCTGCTAGGACTGTCGCAACCATCTCGCCTGTCTGGTTTGTCTGCGCCAGGGCCTCCGGGAGCTTGAACGCAAGGTTCTCGCTGCGGTTTCTTCCGAGGTATACTCCCGCCCCGGCCCTAGCGTCTGCATCCCCGTTGTTAGTGCATGACCCATCTGTCGCCACACGCTCCTGGAGTCCGGACGTTTCTGTCCTCCTGTCTATCCTTCCGTTCCAGACCTCGGTCGGCCCGGTGAAGATGCGGAAGGTCTCTCCGATCCCTCCAATCGTTGTGACCGTTCTGTCCAGCTGCTCCATGCCCTCTTCCGCCAACACCCCCGCATCCGGCTCGTCTTTCTCATAGTCTTCCGGATGCACACCTCTTGGGTCCCATTTCGGCGGGAGCAAGTCCAGAAACTTCTTCGCTCTCGTGTAGCACCTGTGCGGGTTGGCACACTTATCCTCCACTATCATTCTTTCACAGCTCCTGCAGACACACCTCTGCGCAGGACTGTGGTCTGGGTTCCTCAGTCCTTCCGCGAGGATTTCGAAGTGTCCCACCGTCATGGCTTGGTGGTTCTTTTTTAGGCACGTTGTCACCGCAGACTTTCTCGACAGCCCTCTGATCTTTTGCGCATCTGTTTGGGCGTGGTCCCACATAGGCATTCCTCGGATTGCTTCCCTCGACGGGGCTAGGGCCTCTTGCCTAAGCCCGTACTTCTTCGCCACCCTCACCATCGCCCTCAAGTCCGGTGTGAGGGCTCTTGTTTTCGTTTCCCAGTGCTGTTGGAACTGGTTCAGCCTGATCGACTTGTCGGCCGGACTGACGTCCTTGGTGACAGCCCTTGCAAACAAGTCATCCGCGAAATACGCCCAGTGGGGGCGGTCCGGGCCCGTTGCCAGGTATGACTTTAGCCACATCACATCCACAGCTTCGTTTCTTGCTTGCAGGTCCATGACTCTCAGTCCTCCCTCCTCAAAATCGCCGTACAGGTATTTCATCGCCACCGGGACGCGGGTTCTGTCCTCCCAGATATAGTCTCTTACTATCCTTTCTACACGTTTCGTCACCTCTTCCGGCATCCTCTGCACGTCCGTGAAGAACTGTGACATCCCTCCCACGATCATTTGGACTACATGTCTTTTGCCCTCGTTCGTCGAGTGGCCCTGCCTCCAGCCAGCCAGCGCCTTGGTGATCTTAGCGATCTTCGGCGACCAGACCGCGCACTGGTCGATTTCATTTCCAAGGAAGCCGCCCAGAATCCTGACCGCCTCGCCGTCTCTCGCGACATGAATCTCCTCCGGGTAGTTCTTCCACCTCCCCGTCCTGCCGTATTCCTCCGCCATTTCTCTCCTGAACTCCTGCGTACCGATTGGTATGGCTTCGGTCTTTGCTATGTTGAACTTCGCTTTTGCTGCTGAGCACCACCTGTCCAGTACTTTCTGCAGGACCGCAAAGTCGTCCTCCTCTGAGAGGTATACCGTGGTGTCGTCCGCAAAGAGGGTCGCTTTCAGGGTGTCCAGGCTCCCCGGGACTTCGAACCCCTTGAGGCTTGAGTTCCTTATCATCGCCGACAGCGGCTCTATTGCCAGGTCGAACAGGAGGCAGGACAGGGGGTCTCCTTGCCTGACTCCTCTGTATATTTTGTACGTGTCGCTCGTGACTCCGTTCACCACCACTGACGCTACCGCGTTCGCATAGAGCGTTTTGACTACCTTCGTGAAGTTCTCCGGGATTCTGAACTTGTCCATCACCCTCCACAGGTAGTCATGGGCTATTCTATCGTAAGCTTTTTCCTGGTCCAGCGCGACTATTGCGCCATTCACCTCTGCTGCTTCCGCCCAGTTTATCATCATCTTCGCCAGTTGCGTGTGGTCGCGCAGCCTTCTACCCGGGACGAAGCCCGCCTGCGCTGGGTGGACTATCCCCTGGGCCACCGCCGCCAGTCTCACTGCGAGTATTTTAGTCAGGACCTTATAGTCCGTGTTCAGCAGCGTGATCGGTCGGTAATTGACTACTTTCGTGAGCTCCCCCTTCTCCTTCCATATCGGCGCCACCCATCCTTGCGCGAAATCCGTCCTTTCGCACATTCCGCTCGACTGCACGTCTCTGAACGCCTTCTCCAGTACACCCAGTGCATCGAAGGTATCTGGCCGGTTTAGCCTTTCGTCTTCCACGAATCTCGCATGCATCGCCTTCCATACTTCATACTGGATACCATCAAGGCCAGCCGCCGTGCCTATTTTCGCGTACCTCAGCGCGAGTTCGCACTCTTCCCTCTCAATGTCTCTGCCCATGCTCTTCGCCTGCTCCTCTGTGAGTTCCACCGTGATGCTTTCCAGCACTTCCTCCGTGTCTCGCTCTCTTTGGTCTTCCTCAGTTGTTCCGCTCTCATCCCTCTGGACGCTGTCGTAGTGCTCTTTCGCCATGTTCGCCATCTTGGTCGAGTCCGTCTCATACACTTTCTCGCCATTAGGGCCGGCCTCGCCCTCTCTCTGGAAAGCAGGGATCATTTCTCTCGGGGCATGGGGCTTGTTGAGCCTTGTCCAGTACCTCGTGGGTGCTTCCCCTTCTATCCTGTGTCTAGCTCTTGACTTCTTCTGCTGCTGTTTGAATCTCTGCGCTCTGCGGGCCCTCAACTGTTCAGTGACTGCCGCCACTTCCCTCGCCCTGTCCTCATCCATTTGCTTGTCCTCGCTCTGGATGTCCTTCAGGTGCTTCTCAAGCTCCTCGATCTCCCTGACCAGCCTCGGGACTATTGCCTTCTCTCTTTCCTTTGCCATTTTTAACCAGTCCTTCTTCAGCGTCTCCAGTACCGTTTGCGGGTTTCTCCCCTCTGTTCTTCCATCTCGCTCTATCTCTCGCAGGGCTCTCGTTGCTTCTCGCCCTCTCTGCTTCATCTTTGCCGCCAGCTTCTTGTCTTGGAGGAGATGCATCGGGAAGACCGGCCTCCCCTTCCCGGCCTCCGGTGCTCTGGGGGTGGTAAGGAGGACTGAGACCATGTTGTGGTCCGTCTTCACCCCCACTGGCTCTATCTTCCATTCACAGGCCCATTTGAATAGGTCCTCCTTGATATATATCCTATCGAGCCTCGACATGGTGAGCGCTCCTCCTCTCCCCCTTTGGAAGGTAAACTCCCTACTCGTCGGGTGTGTTCTTCTCCAGCCATCGACCGTGCTAAGCCCCAGGACTCCTTTGAGTTCGTCTAGGTCCTGCACGGACATGTCCTCCCCTCCGTGCCCCACCGGGAACCTATCCAGCGGATCTTCGACGTTGTTGAAATCCCCCGCCATCAGGTGAGGCTTAGGGGTATCCGGATTCCTTCTGTAGTAATCCCCGACTTCTTTCAGGAAGCTCCTCCTTTCTGCCACACCCTCCGATGTCGGCGCATACACACAGAGTATGTTTCTCACGTCCCCTCCTCTCCACGGGAGGGACAGCTGGATCGCTCGTCCCTGGACTACCACTTCGGCTCTCGCGCCCTCCGCACTGATTATTTTTTTGTTCAGGATGATCGCGACCCCCTCCTTTTGGGTTGGGGCCGTCTGGTGCGCCGAGTGGAATATCCTTATTCTGTTCGCGAACATCTTATGGAGCTCCGCCACTCTCTCATCCGTGAGATGCATCTCCTGCAGCATCAGGACTCCCACTCTGAGGTCCGTCATCATTCTGTATATTTTCCCCCACTTGTTATCTTCGTGGTCTCTCACTAGGTTCCCGAAGCCATTCGCGTTCAGCGTCGCTAGGCGGACTGAGGTCTTCTGCCTCAGTCTCTCGTTCCTTGACTTCTTACATCTCTTTTTCTTCCTCCTGCTGCCGCTCCTTTCTCCGTTCGCACCGTCGTTTTCTCTCCGCCCATCGCCATTTCCCAGCTCTTCGGGCATCGCCCTCAGGCCAGGTGTTCCGGCGTTGCCGCCAATCTCAGCGAGGCCTTCATCCTGCTCAGGATTGGCAATCGGGCTCCTGTGCTGTCCGGCCTCGCCGAGGCGCATGTTGCCAGTCACCGGTGTGTTTGTAGCCAAATGTTCGTGGTTGTTAAGAATTGTAGTTTCCGCAGTCGATGTGGTTTCCCGCGCGTTGCGACCATCGCGCGCGGTGAGAGGGCTTAAGCCCGCCCTCACGGCCGACTATGCACTGTCGCAGACACTCGCTCCCGCTCGACAATCAGTTGCTGGGCGTCCGCTGGCTTCAGCCTCTCGGCACGGCACGTCGTGGCCTCAATAGGCCGCCGTTTCAGGGGTTTCAAGACACGCGCCGCTTTCCCGCGCCCGCAGGCCGGTCTATTTGGGCAGCGCATGGACCTCACAGCTCGCTCCTTGCACCCTGTCGGTGGGCTATGGACGCTGCTGTGTGCTTCGTGCTTACGGTGGTCAGTCCGCATCGCCGTTGTTCGGAATGTCAGTGCTCACTCTCTCTGCTCTAGCTCGCGTGCTTGCACTCGCGGGAGGCCCCGCTGCGCATCGTCGTTGTTCAGAAGATGTCATTGTTCACTCTCTACTCTCTAGCTCGCATGCGTACGTTCGGTGGAGGCCTCGCTGCGTGGGGCTTGTGCCTTGTCCTCCGCCGGGCCCCTATCTCTTATGCTCAGAGTCTCCTCCCCCTCTGCTGGGCCCCTCGCGACGTCTGTCCGCCACCCCTCATGCCTCTGCCACGTCCGCCTCGTCCACGCGTGTCAACGTAGGTCCAGCTCGTCCTGTCGTTCTCGTTCTCGAGGTGCGCTCCGCCTTGTTCGCCCATGTACGGGGTCTTCGCCCGCCGACTGTCCTCTTTCCAGATGCCCACTCCTTCCACGACTTTGTCCCAGCCCTCGAGGTGCCCATACGGGCACTGCGTGGTGAGATGATCGGCTCCGTGGCACGCTCTGCAATGCGTCACCCTGTACGAGATCTCGAGGTGCGGGTGCTCCTGGGATATCGGCTTCCCATTTGTCCGGTAGCGGAGGCCGTCCCTCCACGATTCCCACATTGCTGCTGACCTCGTCGGGGAGGTCATGTACACGTGCGTAATCAGTCTCGCGTGCTCTTCGTCGTTCACCGGCTTCACAGACACTTCGACCGAGCGGATGATGCTGTTCGTGACCTCCAGGTGGTCCTGCCCGGCGTAGTCCGGGTTCTTCTTGACGAGGCTCAGGATGGACGGGTATATGGGGGCCTTATGGAAAACCTCCCAGACGGTGAGTCGGACCTCGTCTTGGTTCTTCTCGGTGAAGCCCTTGATGGCGAAGAGGTAACGGGGGATGAACTCTGTTTCTCTGTAGGCAAAGAACGTGATGTCCGCCGTGGGCCAGGCATGGACCGTCGCAAGGAGCGCCACAGCTGCTGGGTACAGGCCAGACGCGAACCAGATTGTCGCCGCGTGCTCTTTCGAGACGTTTTTCGGCGTTCGGGGCGGTTGCTCGAGCTTGACGTCGTTCAAGCCCGTGATCCTCAGGAGCGCCATCTGCAAGTTGTCGCAGATTCTCTGCGTGTCCGCCTCCTCGATGTCGCCTTCGCCGTAAACGTCGAGGAGGGCATAGGTCCCCGGTGCCGCCTTGACGCGCCATTCTTTCAGCTTCGCCTCGGGCACATGCCTCACTCTGTCTCTGGGCGAGTTCGCGTGTACTGCTGGGTTCGGCCCGTTCAGTAGCGGCGCAAGGCCGAGCTTTGCGATCTCCTGCTGGCGGGTATCCCAGAGGGCCTTCGCCATGCCTAGGTCTTGCTGGCTAACGCCTCTCCTATGGTCCGGCTGCCCCGAGGCTTCATGCTCAGCGATTCTCTCAGTCAGGTTCGCCTCCTCGAGCCTCGCTTTGAGGGTGGCCGCACGCCGTCCCTCTGCTTCCTCCCGATCGGCGACTCCGAGTCCTTCCAGCGGTCTGCTCGTTCCGGCCCAGGGGGACTGGGGTTGTACACCGCCGAGGGCCGGGTTCGGGGGGGCGCTGTGCGCATAGAAGGACTTGTCGACGTCCATCGGTGTCGTCACGCCAGTCCATTGCTTCTCTTTGCCTTTGCTCGTCTGGATCGGCTGGGCCGGGGCAGGGGCGCGCGACGAGTTCTTTAGGGCGCCCCTCGCCAGTAGGACTTCGATGGGCTCGTACTGGATGTCGGGGAAATCCATGATCGAGGTCCGGTGCGGACGCAGCTCGCTCGCCGTCGCCTGCTCCGTTCCGGCCTGCTTCTCCGGCTCCGCTAGGTACTTCGCGAACGCTTCCTCCACTTCTTGCATAGCGGCGACGGGGTCCGGGCAGTGCTGCCAATAGTTGTAGGTGTCTTGGCTCATGGGTGGTTGGCTCTCGTTCTCTGCAGCGGCTTGGCCCCTAGCGTGGCCGACGAGCTTCCGCAGGTTCGTCCTGAGAGTCGTCGCCGCCTCCTGGACGATCTTCTCGATCATCAGCTCGCACTCTCCCTCGGATGGGAGGGGCGGGTACGGGGGCGGGGCCTCTCTTCCGACTGGACGTTTGTCTTCTTCTGGGCGCGGCCCAGGCGCCCCGTTCTTCGTCTCCTCATCCTCGCCCGCTCCCTCCTCTCGGTCGCTCCCAGGCGCTGCCGTCGCTGGCTTCCCTCTCGGGCTCCACTCGTGGTCGCTGTCCTTGTCGAGGGGGGAGCGAACGCGGAGTCTCTTCCTTCCTCTACTTCTCTCTTTCTCCTGCTCCTCCGGCGTCCTCTCTGGTCCTCTCGCCTCGTCGTCTTCTTCGTCTGCTCCACTCGTTCCTTCGCCGCTCCCGCTAGCCTGCTTGGGGCGCGCCGGGGTCGGCGTGGCATACGAATCGCTATAGTCCATCCCGTCGTCGCTGGTAGGGCCCGTTGTCCGGTCGTTCTCGAGCCGTTTTTTCTCTCCGGGCTGACGCTTTCGTTAGTTTAGCTGAGGCTTAGGCCAGCTCAATACACACCCGCGTCGGCTTCTCCACTACTCCACCATATTTCTGCGTTCTCTTTGCAGCTTTCTCCTCGAGGTATGAGACACTTCTGAAGGTGAAGGGGACCGTACTCGCTCCCGCACGTGGCTTCGGCCTTCCGATCAGCGGTGGCGTTCTCGTCTGGAGAAGTGCGCTTTTCGTTGGCCTGTGGTTGTCTGGGGGTGGCGAGTCCATTATTGCTCGCGCTGAGGGAGGTTTGTCTGAGGGGGAGGCAGGACGAGGCGTTGCAGAGGTTGTGGGAGAGAACAGGAGGTTGGGGGGGAGACTCTCGCGCGGTTCCTCTGGGGTCCTGCATCGCCGTTTCGTTCGCCCCCGCCCGTTGTTTCGGCCTTACCCCTCGCCCGCTCGGGAGCCGTTCTACTCAACTAACTTTCCTCCTTCCTTATTTGGCTTCCTCCAGCATCGCGGGCGCTCATACTTCTTGGCTCCCGTTCGGGGGGTGCCGGAGTCACGTGGCGCTCCCACGCCACATCTTGCTTTCGGGGGGCTCGGGCTTCGTCAGTCGGCCCGGGTCGGGCCTAGGTCTGGCGCTTAGTTCGGCCCGTCCTCTTCCTCGAGGCTCCGCGTCAGATGGTCCGCTCGGCATCCTCCGCCGACATCCGTTTTCGTCGACCGTGCGCATTGCTCCGTCGCATACCAAACGCTTTCCCACGGTTGACAGTTGCTACAGGAAACGGTATTTCTCCTCCCTTTCCTCCTCGGGCACTCCCCGCCGCTTTGTCCCTCCTTATTCTGTCGCTCCGTTTCGTCCCTCGTTCCTCCTCACTCCTTCCATGTCCTTTCTCTTCAGATAGGCCTTCCCACGGTGGGTGGGGTCGAGAAGTTCAGCGTCGTGGTGTCCTCGAAGATGGTCGTATCGTCCTCGATCAGCACCGTCCTGGTCGTCCTCGCCAGCCCTATCCCTGCCATGCTCAACCATCTGGTCCAGGGTGGCATCCTGACCGTCAGCCCTTCCCTCCTAGCGACTGCCAAGTAGGCGTACGCCGTCGCGGACTTGATGTTCTCGTTTTCCAGTATGAACTCCACCATGTTCTCCTCGACCACCCTTATCCCAACCACTGTCCCCCAAAGCCCCACGTCCTCCGCGGTGTAGTAGTGGGTTGTTGTTTCTTCCTCCGACGGGAAGAGCTCGTCGCACGGGCTCAGGAGGAGGATCCTGGCTTTCTGGCCGACGTGGATGGGTTCACAGGGCGCGATCGGGACGTCGAGGTAGGCTACCTTGGTCTCTTTCCCTTCCTCAACCTTCGCTGGCGCTGAGCCCCTCTCTCTTGCATAGATGGTGGTTGGGGAGGGCATGGTTGCTGCTTTGGCCAGTTCGCTTCGGGGGTTTATATATCTCTGTGACCTCTTACTCAGCACGGTCACTCTGGATGTAAATCGCTTTGGGATCACCACTTTTGTGCAATGAATGTTGCCTTATCTGTGTCAGACGGGTCGCCAGCTGAGTTGGACAGGCTGGCTGCTGCGTCGGGCCAGCCGAGCGCATTGTTCTCCCTTCCTCTCAGCGTTCAAGGCGCTTCTCCTTCCCACGGTAGGCGCCCTCCGTCCAGCGCCTGTTGACTTCTCGCCGTCGAGTCGTTTAGTTCTTCGCGGAGAGTTGCTTGCTTGGTCCACCAGTAGAGCACTCGCTGGGCCAATTGGTGCCTCTGCCTGCCCCGGGTCCTCAACCGGTTCAGGCATTTCGTCTCGGGGGAGGGGCTTCTGTCTCGTGTGCCGTTCTGCGGCCTGGTCCTCGCGCTCCCTTTCGTTCCTGTAGCACATGAGCCTCGTCGCTGCTCTCGTTCGTGCCTCTGTCTGACTTTACTGTTTTCATCTTCCTCATACTGTTTCTATTACTTTCCCCCGGGGTATAGGGTCCACGTCACTTCTTTGTGCGTGAGTTCTGACCGTGGGAAAGTTCCCGGTGGTCGTGGTTGCCGGAAGAGGTGCCCCCCGAGGCTCAGCAACTTGGCAAGTTACCACAGTCTTGGGGCCTTCGTCCCAAAGAGCCCGGCGAAGGCCTGATGGACGCATCATTCGCACCCTCGCCCGGAGGAATGCTGGCCTTGTGACCTCCCCGTCCTGCGGCGCATGGGAAACCGCGCGGCGGGCGCACAGACCAGGGGCCGGCCGAGTCTGCATGGCACCACGGCCTTCGGGCTGCGTATTCTGCGGGAGCGGTTGAGGGAGCCGAGATGGGATTGCTGAGGAATCGGAGTGATTCAGCTGGATGGGAGAGGCTCGCGCGCCGCGGCTGCCCGCCTACATATAACTCTCGGGGAGAGAGGGCGAGGCGCGCTGCGCAGGCTTGTTGACGAATCTCAACCGCCAACGATAGCGAGGACCAGTCTTGGAAGTACGAATGCCTCCTGCCTCGCGCGGCCTCAATCGGCCTCCCCGAATTTCTCAGGGGGCCATGGCCGTCTTACCTCGTCTCACCGTCTCCGGAATATTCTCGATAGCCTCAGGTCGAAGACGTTCAAGACGAATGAGCAGTTTCAACAATCTTGTTGCAGTGCATGCAATGCGTCGCTCGATAACCCATACATGAAGCAGTGCCATCCGTAAAGCCAGTCCGACAGCAGGCAAAAGTCCAAGCAAGCGTGGGGGTAGGTACTATGAAGCACAGCAGCGAACGTCCGTGGGCGCGAGCTCAAGCCTAGACGAGCTTCGCGAGGGAGATCTGGTTCTTGGTCACGTCGGTGGAGAAGTACGCGTTCTTCAAGAACACGTCGCCGACCTGCGCGAAAGCAATACATTAGCTCAACAGTATTCGCGACGCGGCGGGCGGAGAGGAGACTTACAAGCCAAGTGGTGTCACCGTCGATCTGACCAGCGGAGATACCAGAGATGCAGTTCTCGCCCGTGTTGTCAGCCTGCGCGAAGATGAGGTCGCGCGTGTCGATTGCGAACTCCTGGCCGCTGAACGTGAGCGCGACGCTCGCGTTCGTGTTGCACGGGATCGTGAAGCCGCCCTGGCCGTCGGACTGCGCGCCCGGGATCGCGGCGTGCACGGCAGCCGCGTCCGCGTCGGGCGCGACGATGAGCGTGGTGCCGGTGTCGAGGATCGCGGTGCGGCCCTGGAGGCCGAGGTCCTGGCCGTCGACGGAGACGCCGTCCATCGCGCCCTCCCAAAAGCCGTTGTCCGCGGCGTTGTCGAACGTGACGAGCGTCTGCGGGTCGAACTTGGTCTCGTCGAGCGCGCCGAACGTGATCTCGCCGTCGTTCTTGTTGTCCGCCAGGCGCGAGATCTTGTAGGACGTGATCGCGTCGTCGATCAGGCCGGCCTTCGCGAGAGCCTCGACGGGCGTGGGGACACCTTGCTCAGAGAGCGTCTGGAGCGGGTCCAGATCAGCACGCGTACAAACTGGAACAAGGGAGAAGCACGCACCGACTGCGCAAGACCCATGAGGCCATCGAAGGGGACGCTGTCGTCGGAGAAGTCCTGGGTCTCAGCGGTCGCGACACCGAACGTGTGGCCGTTGAGCGCGAGGCCAGCGACATTGATGTTGTCCTGGATGATATCGCCGGCGACCGCACCGGTACCGTAGGTGACCTGGAACTGCTGCCCGAGGTCCTTGAATGAGGAGGAGCTCTGGGGGCCGAGGAATTGGTGGTTGCCCTAGAGATGCGAAAGAAGAGTGGAGTGAGCCCATGCTCGGCTACCGAGCATCCAATCAAGTAAGTACGTACGCAGCCTCCGCCTGCCTGCGATTGGCAGCCCTCCGCGCCAACCCACAGGTCAGCAGAGCCGGAATCCATAAGGATATGGAAGTCCCTGGGCGGCGTTCCCATCTGGATCGTCGCGATGTATCCGACATCCTTCGCTCTGGAAAGTGGAGCGCGTCAGCGCCTCGCAACCGCGTATGGAGGTCAAGATAGCAGACTCACTCAATGTCAAGGCCAAGCGAGTTGTCCGCAGTGGGCGCGTTGGCGGGGGTAAGGCCGTTAGCGGCGGCGGTAGCGTTACCGGAGCTGCCAGTGTCGTCGGTGTCATCGTCGTCGGCACCGTCATCAGCACCGTCGTCAGCGGCACCAGCGGCACCAGCAGCGGCCCCGGCAGCCCCAGCGGCGGCCTGCTGCTTGTGCTTCTTGCCCTTGCCGCCCTTGGCAGCGGCCGCGTTCTTCGCGCCCTTGAGGCCCTTGGAGAGCGCAGTGAAGCCATCCTCAACTGCCTCGGCGATGGTCTTGGGCTTCGCACCCTGGCGGTTGTAGCGCTTGGACTGGATCTTGGGCCTGCCGCCTGCGGGGATGAACATCCGCTTGGCGATCTTCTCCTCCATCTCGCGCTTGCTGGGGGCCTCGCGACCCTTCATGCGCGCGTAGCGCTTCACGCTACGGTTGATGTGCTGTTGCAGAAGCTATTGTACTCGTGTTAGCGCGCCGGACTATGAGCATTTGGACTGCTTGGACGCACGATCTGCGGGTGGACGTCTGCCCTAGGCTTGTGCAGCCGGGTCAAAGGAAGGGTGACCGAGCGACTGCCACGCTTCGCTGGTGCGGCTTCTGCGCCATTGCTGGCGACGGAGAGCACGAAGAGGACGCTTGCGAGAAGGGTAGTGAACGAGACAGCGAGCTGCATGGTGGACCGGCCTGCGCTGTAACCAGACAGAAGAAACTAGGAAAAGAGGGAAAGGACAAGGACCCGGCCTTGTTGAACGAGAGGAAGGGAGGGGGAATAGCGTGCGGGAGGGAGGAGGGGATGGATTATATACGGATGCATCTTTGTGACAACGAGGCACTGGGGAAGCTGTACAAAAGGGTTCTCCCGCCGCTGCTGGGCGCTGCGGGCGACCGTCCCTTGGTGCGAGCAAATCGAGTGCCCCCGCGTGCGTACCAATTGCAACTAAGTTAGAGCCGGCTGCAGTGGAGCATCTTCGCCTTCGATCGCCAGTTCATTTCACTCCCGCTCGCCGTTGCACACCCTCCTTTCTCGCACAGAGCTCGTCTGTACAACGCACAACCACTTTCCGCCCCCTCTACATTCGACTCACGCACGATTAAACCGTGCAGAGAGCTCCAGAAATTACTTTGTGCCCGCCTCCGCAGCACCCCGCAGCAGCTACAAAATCGTCTTGCCCCGGAAAACGGGGTACCGACTCCCCGATCACTGACGTTTGTTCTCCCTTGACAACGGCTTGGGCACCTCGGCGACGACAACCACCGCGACGACGACAGACGTGATCCATCCACGCAAATCGCCAGTTTAGGCTTCCTCGATCGTAAACAGCTCGGTACCGTCCAGCCGGTATACTTGGAAGGTACTTAGGATGAGTGGCTTAGTATTACATGGCTGTTAGTAGAGGATGTCAGAGGAGACGAGAGACGGCGATAGACAGAACCCCTGAAGGACCTGGAGCTGGCTCGTGTCGTACCTCCATCATAGCCGTGCCTTTGCGGCTGCGTCATCAGCGATGGCACCAACCACTTGCACGTCTCGCGAGAGGCCTTCCACCACATCCCTGTAAATCTCACGCTGCAGCAACGGACGCGATCAGCGACACAGATCAGCACGGTGGAGGTGCTGCTCCCATCAGGAGGCGAAGCAGCATCTCATGCACGAGTGATAGATACTACGCACCCTGTTCAAGCCCCATGCGCCCGTCTTCGGGAGGGAGCTCACGCTCTCCGCCAGAGCCTGGGCTTCCGCCAAGACGCTCTCGGTGTTCCCGGAAACTATACGGTCCACAAGGCCGACGGAGAGAGCCTCTTGCGGCGTGAAGCGATGCCCCTCCAAGACGATCTTGCGTAGTGTCTGAGGATTAGGGGCTTTCGCCTTGAGTATAGCGGCCAGTGCTAGAGGCAGAGTCGCGCCGAAGTGGATCTAACCAAAGCATACTCAGTGCCGGCGCAATGTGAATGTAGACAGGCATGGAGGGCGCACCTCGTTCATGCATAGCCAGGCGTTGCGCTTGCTACCGTCTGTCATGACGCGGTAGTCGCAGCTCATTGCAAGTACCATGCCTCCTGCGAACGCATGGCCGTTGATGGCGGCGACGGTAGGGACTGGCAAGCGTAGAATCAACGTATGGCACTCTTTCAGACGTCGCTACTAGCTTACTAGGGAAGGTGAGGAGACGATGCAGCAAGGGGTTGAACACCACTGATTGATAGTGTAAGTACAGCGCGGAAGAAGCGTGACCGGGTCGCCAGCGTGTACGCACCAGGGAAGAAATTCGTGTTGAATGAAGGGTCCTTAGTGGCATTCGCCCAGTCAAGGCCTACAACGACATGAGAAATGGCCCCGTGAATGTAAGCAACGCGGGGCTCACCGTTGCTGAAGAACTTGTCCTGCTTCCTGTTCCCGACGATGATGAGGGCGCCCTTGCACAGGTTCTCATCCTTCTTGGCCTGCCCAGCTCGCCAGTTCTCGCACCAGTGACGTTCGACCGCGTCGAGCGCGGGCTTGAGGCCCTGCATCAGCAGGACGTCCGTCAACCGGCTGTCCGCGCCGTTGTGCAGCTCGATGACCCATAGCGCCGGCGTAGCTGCATAGGGGGCATTAAATGAGTACTTTGGAAGCTCATTCGGAGTGGCATAGGAAACGCACGATGAGTGAGGGTAAGGAGCGGGTTGCCGCTTGGGAGGCTGAGGGGGTACGACATCCTGACGGTCAGTAGCTCGCGAGCTCAGGAGTGCTACAGCAGTAATGGCGACTTCAGAGGACCTCGGGTTCAGGATCCCACAAGTACGAGTTCAGGTCCGTTTGTCAAGAGATCCGGGCACAAGAGCGACGGCCGCATCCGCGCTCAGGATTGTTTCACGTGTTTGGAACCCTCAGGAGGGTCATAAGGCGGCGGCCACCCAGCGCTGGGACAGTTCAACGTACGACACCAATTCCAGTAACAGCCGTAAGCCGGAGAAGTGTTATTTGGGGGCACAAGGAAGTCATGGATTGCACGCAACATGAGAGAACGATACAACGGGGCAGCGCCGGCGCTCCCTTCGTAGCGAATGTCTTCAGGTCACGTGTCGCCGCGTTAGCAGCACGGGCGCTTCTCAGCGTGTATGGTTCTCCTCACCCTCCGTCACTGCCGTCAGTGTACACGTCCACCATGCCCATAGACGAAGCCCGTGCGGCGGAACTGAAAGGCATGGCTTTGCTTAATACATAATATACGGAGTGCTCTGGCTAACCTCAATGTCCCCTGACAGCACGCCTCGCCGAGCGCGAGCGCATCATCCGCGAGTCCTGGGTGCGCTCCGTCGAGGCCCAGCTCGTCCGCGAGAAGCTCGACCATTGCTACGAGACGGAGGGCGTGAACCACATGGAGAGTTGCAAGGACCTACGGGAGAGGTACATCGACATGTTGCGGGAAAACAGGGTGCGTACGGATCCTTCACGTTACCCACGTCGTGTTGACCTGACATTGCCATCCAGGTGAAGGGATACAAGCAGATCGATCTCTAGACTTGTTTAGCCCACCCCGCTATACATTCTATCGCTGCATATCTACCGGCCCATATACTGCCCTTCGGGCACCGGCCAGCAAGTCAGAGCGTCAAAGAGCTACCCCAATTACACTCCGCCGAGTAGTGCACTACGCAACACCGTACTGAACACTGTGAGCAGTGCTCGTACGCATAGCCAGCTTTGCTGCTGCCTCATTCACAATGGCTGTCATCTGCGAGGGAGTGACCGGGCTGTACGCTACTAATAGATAGATGCAACGCGGAGGCCTGGGCATGCCGCAACTCGTCCGTATCGAAGTACCATTTTTGCGTCCGCACCGAGTACAGTACCCTACTTCCTGCCCTTGCGCTTCCTGCCCTCAGTCCCGCTCTCGACGCCGCTAGTCTCATCTCCGCTCGCGGCAGCGCCAGAAGCCTTCGACTTCTTCGACTTCTTGAGGTGGTGCTCGGGGATCCACTCCTCCTGGTATCCGCCCGCACCCGTAGCAGTCACAGTACCGACAGGTGCGCTGACCTGGGGAGTCTTGCGCTTCTTGGGCTGGGGAACGAAGGTGGTGTACAGATAGTACGCGAGACCGCCGAGGAGGCCAGACACCACGAGATAAGTCGTGAGGCTGGTACGAAGTCAGTCTGGTGGGTATGCAATTGAGTGAGGGGGTATGACGTACAGCTTGAAATCGAACCAAGAGCCTTCGGGCTCTACTACGCTGACGATAGAGTCGTAAGCCGTAACGCGATAGGATTGGCCCTGTGGGTATCGTCAGTGATAGAACGACGAACGTGATTGAGGGTACATACGTCAGCGATGTGCTCAAGCCAAATGTTCAGTCTGTAGTCGCCAGGCTGCAGAATGTCACAAGTTACTTAAAACGCCCTCGACACAGGCGGTCAATAGTCATACCTTGAATCTGAAGCGATGTGAGCGTAACCCTAACATGGGGAGAAGAGATAGACCTACTCGCTGTAGAACAAGTAGGGGAGCTGCATGGATGCGCCCTCGAGAAGAGGGATTCCGTAGTTGAGTGCCGTAGTCTATGAAAGGAAAGTATGAATGCGGGCGCAAGGGTGCGGTGTGGGAGAGCGAAGTTCATACGTTCTTCACGAGCTTGTTGGACTCAGGATGATGGAAGGAGCCCGCAATGTTCTTGAGAGTAACATTCCGGTCGGACTTGTTCTCGACCGCGACAAATATCTTGTTTCGCTCGCCGTTTACCACATCTGTGTGCGGCCCCTTTAGCGACAAGGAATTCACCCCGAAACTGAATTCACGTACGACCGAATGCGTTGTCCTCCGGGAACGTAGCGACCGCCAGGACCACAGGCTCGCCGGCCTCCGCCTCGACAGGAGCTACAGCGTCATGGCACCGAGTTGAGCGACTACAGGGTGTCTTCTCGCAATAACGAAACAAACGCACAAGCTACTACACCTTGCGCGAAGGCCACCGAGCCGAGGAAAAGACCGAGGAAGTTGAGGAGACGCATCCTGACCAGACCAGAGTTTTGTGAGGAGAAGCCGGACGGTGGAGTCTCCGTCGAGTATAGGTGCCACGTCCACTTACCAAATCCGGAGGAGGTAATCCCTGCACGTGGTCGCCGCGTCGAGCGCCTAGGCAACCATGCGGGATACAACGCAAGCGCCCAAGACCGGAACGCAGAAGTCAAGCAGAAGTTGTGCCCAGCCAGAAGGGACAGTCAATCTGTCCAGACCGGCAGCACCAAAGATCATATGAGTCAGCTAGCAGAAGGCCTCTAGTCAAACTCGCCATAATATAGAGCAAAGAAAGAAACCGTATAGCTGAAAACGATATACGACACAGCAGATCCTGAAGCAGAAGCCAACCAGGGAGCATGGACCCTACGCAGCCTCAAACGACCACCCACAGAAACCTACATCATGGCCGTCACTTCTTCTTGAGAAGCTCCTTGGCAATCTCCTCCGGGTCACCCGACTGATCAGGTAACCAAAATGCCTGCACGAGCACCGTCAACACGCCGCGCATTATGGAGTTGATCCGGACAACTACTCACGAGCTCCGCACCAGCTGAACACATCATCGCGAAGCGTGGGTTGAACTTGACGCATCTTGAGGGTCCCGGATGACCTTCCAGGACGGTCAAGGGTTGTAGACGGAAAGGCGGCGACTTGAGATCCACGGGCTTCTGCTTCTCCGGCAGATTCTGCACGTCCCACACGCATATCTTCCCATCCAGACTGCCGCTGACAACAAACTTGCTGTCCGGGGTCCAGGAGACCTCCTCCCCACTGCAACCTCGAGAAGGCTCGATATTGAGCGGGATATCCATCTTCCTGCGTTCCAACCCGGTATGCCCTTCGAGTTTAGCCAACAAATGGCCGTCGAATGCGTCCATGATGTAGTGCGCATCGCCGGAGCAGCCCACCAGGAGGTACTTCCCGTTCGTTGAAAAGGCCAGAGAGGTCATGTAGATGGCACGTGGAGGGAAACTGACAAGAGACAGTGTGGGGTCTTCCAACGTGATTGTCATGAAGGGAGCTTTGTCGAAGTTGGCTTGGTCGTAGAGCAGAATGCGAGAGTACTGGTTGACACCGACAGCGAAGACAAGGCCAGAAGCGTCATACGCCACAACTGGGGAAGCAGGGAGATTGAGAAGACCTCTGCAATTTGGTGAGCGGAGATCCCACAAGCGTACTGTCTTGTCGAGAGAGCCAGACATGAAGCCGTCGTCCACTGGTGACATCTCGAGCGATACGACGCGACCCTTGTGCCCTTTGAAGTACTGTAGGTACTTGTTGTCGTGCAGAGAATGGTAGCGGATCGTATCATCTTCTTTCGTCGATGCGTGGAGGATCGCCGTATTCTTGTGCGTAAAGCGCGGCAGGTCGACACCATATTTCTTAGAGTACAGAGTCTTCACCTGCCTGGCGGACGCGCACGGCGGTCAGCCCATCTTCGTGGTCTGACACGAGAAGAAGGACTCGCTTGCCGGATTTGCAATTATAGAGCCTAAATGTCTCGTCCTCTGCCGCTGTGATGACCTGGTCTCCCCTGTCATCAAAACTTATGCCCGAAATGTGTCTTGGTCCCAGCTGGTTCGCGCGCGGTGAGGCGGAACCAGGTGAGGGTGGCGTCGGCTGTTCGACCGCGTTCTTGAAGATCCTCGCTGGTTTCAGCCTGCTCTACCGCGAAGACTCAGAGAAGCACCATCAGATAGAAAGCAGGATCTACCATTAAAGCAGGGGTCAAGACCAGAGGCGGCGCAGGCTCATTGCTGGGGGTCATCGTCGCGGGTGGCGGCACTGGGCAGAGCGATAGCGCGCGTTACGCGCCCAATGTCCAGCAGCGCGGAGTTCGAAACGAAATTTCGCGCCTCCGCACGCGCACTTGCTTTCGACCACCACCGCCGCCGCCGCCGACCATCCCTTCATAATGTCTGCCGAGCAGGACGAGTCTGCCAAGCTCTGGAAAGTCAACCGTACGATTCACGAGCTGGTCAAAGACAGGGTAAGTTGTCTGAAGCGTCATCCGAGCGTAGGCGGAATTGACGCTTTCTCCAGGGTTTCCAGGTCTCTGACGAGGAAATTAACATGGACCTAGCTACCTTCCGTTCACACTATGCAAATCAGTCAGGGAGCGTGGAGTGAGTCCTCTCCAGAGTGTCAATGTGCAGCTCGCCTTTCGACGAGATTATTGACATCTTCACAGCCGGAGTCAGCTGAACTTCTTCACGAACCATCGGGACAATCCCATGCTGCAAATCTTCATTTTCTTCACGGATGAGAAGAGCGTAGGTGTGAAGACGATGAGAAAGTGAGTATCACTCGAAATTCATCGCAGAGTCCGCTGGTTCCAATCGCGCGACCGGTTAGACTGCTTGGAATTCTGGAAGAGAAGAATATCCAGCAAGGGATCATTGTCTTCCCCGGCAACATGACCCCTTCCGCACGCAAGGTCAGTATCATAATTGGCGCTTTCCTCGTCCCACTTGTAGACGTTATGCTCCCTCAGGTCATCGTCGCGATGGCATCGCAGTACAAGCTTGAGGAGTTCTCGGAATCAGACCTCCTGGTCAACATCACGCACCATACCCTAGTTCCGAAGCATGAACTGCTCACGCCAGAGCAGAAGAAGGAGTTACTGGAAACATAGTAAGCACTTCGCGCATCGGAGTTAGGCTCGATACTCATGCTGTCTACGAACAGCCGGCTGAAAGAAACGCAGCTGCCTCGTATCCAGTTGGCGGACCCGGTTGCGCGGTATTACGGTCTCAAACGTGGCAATGTGGTCAAGATTACCCGGCCAAGCGAGACCAGTGGTCGCTACGCCAGCTATCGCATATGCTTCTAGTCATGCCCGTATATTCTTATTCGTGTGCCGTCGGTCTCATCTCCCGTTCATTGTCCAGCTCTTGTTCCATCACGTCGTGCTATGTATCCATCTGCTTCCGTATCATCCGTATCATCGCTCACTCATTGCATTGTATATTCTCCTGAGCGCGGCCCTTGGCAATCCAGACGCGTCCATTGCTACGTTTTGCTGCGGTTCGTCTGCCTTACATCTGTTTAGCTGATGCTGGCGTCGTCCTTCCCATGCTACCAGTGAGTCCCAAATTAGATGTCCTATGTGCCGCATTCATATCACCAATCTAGTCAATGTCGTCGGCATAGTCTCACGTTCACTGAGACCAAGCAGCCTTCTGTCACGCGGGAAGTGCGTGGAGAGCGGATGGACGTTCCGGAGTTCCCACTATAACGCTCCCCATTGGCATAGGGCCGGACGTACCTGACGTGAAGGAGTGTCGGTGTCATCGGTAGTGGCCACGGCTACAATAGTTTTTTGTCCTCATCCATCAGTACCACGAACTGTGGACCTCAAGTGACATCGCTACCGATGGTGGGACCATCACGAAAGGATAGTAGGGGTGGTTTCTCGCTTCCGGGGAATTCGACCTTGTTTGGTGACACGATCTAGCAGTAGTAACACTTCCGCTGTCGATGACAGTTTCATCCGCACGCCAGATCCGAGCTCATCCGGAAGGTATTTTCCCGCCTCTTCTACTCTCCCCAGGTGTTCAGCTTAGATGCCGTTTCAGGACCTCAATGCCTATGCCCTGCAACTCGCTCCGAAGATCACAGTAGTGACTTCCATTGCGTTACCCGTCTAGCCGTCTGTCGTGAGAGGATTGGCTGCGAGACTCTGCCTGAAACATCTGCGGGGTCGTTAAACTCGCCTCCCGGCCCATGTGCAAACGTCGCGAGTGGTCCGCTCATGTTCGGCGCGGGAGAGTAGGATCTGTCCCAACGTCCTGACTGCAACCGTACCGCCTTTCTCTCGTCCCCAGTTAATTTGCTCATTCCCGCCATAGCGCCGCCGGCCTTCCATGGAAAGCGGGTTCTGCTTGCGTCATGCACAGTGTTGGCCATCGCCCGCGCTTCCTGCGTCCAGACTGCACGGGTCAACGGTCCCACACTGGCCACAATTCATCTCGTGGCATACGGGTACGCGGATTGACGACGCTTTCCGTGCTATTCGGATGTTCACGGCCGAGCTCTTCGCCATCTACGCCCATGGGGCGGGGCCGAGGATCTTTGAGCTCTTGATCCGCAGCGTTCCGCGTGAACTTGGCAATTCGTGCTGCTCAAAGTAAGCGGGCCATGCGACGAATATCATGCCTTCGTTGGACCTGATCGAACACTCATAGGAACGTCTTCTGTATAGCCGACATACGACAGGTGTTCCCGTTGTGGTTACTGTTCACACCACAATGGAAGGCTGTCAGGAGCCGTCGTCCGGGGAAGCATCTCGACAATCCTCCATGCTCTGAGGATTTGCTCTTGAGATGCCGAGATACAGCTGAAGATGGAGGTATGTGTGCTACGTTAATCATCGTAGCCGAGAATGCGTCTTACTGTGGCTGGATGCGGCAAACGTCAAGTCAGTGCTAGTACGCTCAGTGTCTGACCTAGCCTACGGTCGGTTGACATCCGAGTCATGAATTTCATTCGCCGAGTAGGTCGTGGCCGTTCGATGACCGCTACTTTGGTCTTCCACGTTTCCAGCGGGGGCTGTGAATCACTGCTACCAACAGGTGAGATTTTGAAACGCATAGACATCGGATGCACAGCACTTCATGTTTTCCTGACAGTGGGCAACAAGCGCGCCGATTGCGCCCGCCTGAGGTGACGGCGCTCTCTTGCTGCTGGAGCGCCCTTGCTCCCGACCAGTCACCGGTCCCCAAACGGTCTCAGACGGAAAGTGGGACGGCCGTAACGCGGAGATGTATTAGTGCTGCCGCTCGTTATAACACTCTGCTCACGTATCACGTTCAAGAGAGCCCGTTACTTCAACGAATTCCAGCACAGTTCGAACAAGAGCACAGTATTCGGCGGATGCCGGTTTGCGCCATGTGCGCGGGACCGTTTCCGCCCTCTCAATCTCAAGCGTCCGCCTCGATCACGCATGGACAATCCCCCGACAGTAGGTTGCCATTCATGGCAATGCGGCAGGAACTCCTGACCGGTGTGGAATCTCGCGAATCTCTAGTATGTACGCGGAGATCGTCAGGCCCACTGCAAGTGTCCAATTGCCGCACGACAGCGTCTTGGGACTCTGCGCCTCTTGCGAGTTCCTGAACCCTCGGACAATTTGCCGGCCCTCGTATAAGCGTAGCGCTCTACTTCTTCTGGGTGACAGCTCCATCTTAAGCAATGGCTAGACCGGCAGTCATCACTGCGGCACCCGAATTGTCGGTAGGTGACGGCTTCGTCGAGCGAGCGTAGTCAAACATCTGACTCTCCGAAACAGCGACGGACTGCGCTTTGACTATGTGGGCGCGGCCGCGCGCTGCGCGGAGGTCTCCGTGAGGTGAAGCTGACCAAATTTTGACGTTCGTGACCGGATTCCAGTAGCCGCCAGCCCTGGGCGAGCGGTATTCCAGACGATGGGGTCTGCTCGGGGACCCTCGATCGCAAGGTTCGTCCGGGGCTTGATGTCTCTGCATTTTGACCATCTCGCGACAGATCTGGCATGATGACACTACAGTGCAATCCGGAAGTGTTTTACAATCTCTTGCGCCGATGGACGTTGCTGTGGCCGTTCGTGCCGCGCATAAAAGCCCATGCCCGAGGTTTGATACAGCCATCCCTCACCAGCACGTCTCACTCACAGTACAATGCCTGTCCAGCACTTCGTCCTTCCAGATCTTCTCGCCGTCTGCCCTCTCAAGGGATCCACGAATCCGCATTACACGCAAGCCGCCGCAGAGTCTAGCGCATGGGTCAAGAGCTACAATATCCTCAGTGCACGCAAACTCGCCTTCCTACTTCAAGGGAGCAGCGAGCTGCTTGTCTCTCACGCCTATCCGTATGCGCCCTACGAGCAGTTCCGCACTTGCTGCGACTTTGTCAATCTGCTTTTTGTTGTGGATGAGGTCAGCGACGACCAGAACGGCAAAGATGCCCGCCGCACCGGAGAGGTGTTCCTGAACGTCATGCGCTACCCTGAGTGGGATGACGGCTCCGCACTGGCAAAGATGACCCGAGAGTAAATGAACCACGTTGCCTTCATTCTGCCTGTATCAAGCTCACGACGTACAATTCACTCATAGGTTCAAGCAGCGGCTGCTCGATTCCGCCGGCCCCAACAGCTACCGTCGCTTCCTCATGCACTGCGATGAGTATGTGAATGCCGTCGCGCGGGAAGCTGAATACAGGGAGCGTGGCGAGGTCCTCGACATGGAGTCCTTCCAAACGCTCCGGCGCGAGAACAGCGCCATCCGGCTATGCTTTGGGTTATTCGAGTTCGCGCTCGGGATAGATCTCCCCGACGTCATCTTCCACGATCCACATTTTATGACCCTGTACTGGGCCGCTGCTGATATGGTGTGCTGGTCCAACGTGAGCATTCCACACGTTATTCTCGCCCGTACCGGCTCTCATTCCACCGCTATCAGGACGTGTATTCTTACAACATGGAACAAGCCAAGGGACACACCGGCAACAACATCGTCACCGTCCTCATGCGGCAAAAGGCCATCGACCTACAGGCGGCATCGGATCTCGTCGGCGCACACTTCGCGGAGCTGATGGAACGATTTGTGGAGACCAAAAAGTCGCTCCCATCATTCGGCGCCGGCCTCGATGATGCGGTGGCACGATATGTCGAGGCTATGGAACACTGGGTAATCGGCAACCTCGAGTGGAGCTTCGAGTCTCAACGTTACTTCGGTGCTGAACACAAGAGAGTGAAGGAGACTCGGGTCGTCATGCTGAGCCCGAGGGAGGAGGACTGAGGTACATTCTTTGTTGTGGAGACCGTATTCACACGGGCTGACACTGTATGGCATTCTCTTTTGTAGATCAGCGCCGTGCATTTGTATGATTTCTTGCTTAGAGCACGGTGACCCTGACGCACGTCGTACCCGTGGCTTATACGAGGCCCCTGTTCCTGTGATTCTCTTCCCTCATGTGAACGCCATTCTCCCAAGCATTCGACAGATTGAGGGCAATGTGCACTTAATTGTATCTGTGATCTACCTGCGTATGACATACTGGCCGGTCGCACCGGATGCGGACTGATTGCTTGTTAGGTTCGAGGGAACCTTGTGAAGCCTGCCGGACACACATGCGATCATCCCAATCCTTGGCACTGGTACCCGGCCCTAGTCATCATTGCATGTGGTGGACGCTGGCGGTCCGTTCCAGCAACCTGACAACTAAGATGGGCCCCGACACGAATCTCATCTTGGGCGATGATTGCATTCTCGGAGCGCTGGCTGGTCGCCTGTCCGCAGCCACCCTCTGCTTGCGGACGCCGCTGCGGACCGAATCCAACCCCGCGAATTTACCAATCGAGAAGGCTGTGCATGCACGGAAGCTTATTCTGGCCGCATGAACATATGTCCCGGCGTCATCAGTGTTTGAGCGCGACGCTGCACAATGGCATGTTACTCACAACCATGGGGCAAAGGGGCGTCTCGCTCTCGAGCGCTTGTTGGTTGTTCTGTCATCTGTCGAGATACAGCGTCCCTGGCGGGTTCTGACGCTCTTCAGCCACCACCGGCATGCAGACCCAAGGCCCGAGGGCTCGCCCTAGGACACCGAGGCTGTCTGCTTACCGAGATGTGAGGCAACTTAGAGTTGCGGTGCGACCTGCTGGATGGTTTAGGCCTAAGGGGTCGGAACAAGCGGCCTGCTGAGTGATAGATGCACACCGCAACAGCGCGGCATGCCGTTGCATGAGCACCGAGAGCTGCCCACCGCTGACATGCGCGCAGTCTCAGTTGCCGCAGTCCTTGGGGGATGACATGGTAAAGCCACGGCGCAAGCATTGAGCTTGACATTTGCGTGTGCGTGTGTGTTCGCCGTCCGGAGAGGGGTGGTAGGACACTGAAAGGCTTTCCCCTGAGATTGAACAAAAGACGGTTTCAAGGAACCCTGCATGCCCCCTTTGATCTGTGCACGGAGCCTCTGGATCTGCTTTGCGTGCCAATCTCGCCGAGCGTTCCTGTGGCAATGGTCGGCGCCATGGCAGCCCTGCAGGGGCTTCAATAGATCTGAGGGTGGATCGCGCCCTGGTGAGAGGAACGCACCTCTACGAATGAAAGGTGATTCAGGGAGCGAGCCGTCCAAGACGGCTTTCCATTCGTTGCCAGGGTTCACGGAAGATGAGAGGAACTTGCAGGACATTGCGGTCGACTCGCAGCGAGAGCCCATCGAGCACGAAGGGCGCGACCCGTGAGTGCTAGTGCATCATATCAGCGGGTTTCTCGCCGTGGAAATATCACTTACCGTCGGGCCCGGGACCCGTCATACAGTCTTGTGCAGTGGTAATTATGGTGGGCCAACCTCTACTTGGATTCAGAAAGCGCCATGTCTCGTATGAGCGACATAGCCTCCAGAATCGCCAGGACATGATTCAACGGGATGGCTCGCGATACCATGTAGCTGGGGCGCAAGGAGCCGACTCTCGTAGTATTCTCGATGCATGTACGTCACGGTGCCCGTACTGGGGCGTCATAGGTAGGCTGGGTCACAAAACGACCTCAAGGGAACTCTCACACACCCACTCAGGCTGGCAGCGTCGTACTGGGTTTGCTGCTGTCGTACAGACTCCTCGAGATTCGGTCGCCGCTTCTGAGTGGGTTTGTAGGTTGGATGGACTTCTTTTCTTCTTATTTTGTTTTCTTTTTTTCGGGGGGAGGGGGGGGGAGGGGGGGTGTCAAACTTTGATATCCCGCGCATACGTAGTACAGGTGCGGCTGTTTCGTGAGGATGTGTGTATGTGAAAGCACGGGGTGGGCGAATCGTAACTCAGCCTGAGGGTCGGAAGAGTGTGCATAGGGTTAGGTTTGACCGATCCGGATCCATGCACAGCAAGCAACACCAACTCACCAGCCGGAGCGCTTCAGCATCTTCGTCTGGTCTAATATCTAGCAGCAATCACGCTTGTTCTCGTCATCTCCGAGCCTCTGTCCAATCTTCCATTGAACAACCCAATCATACCTCGTCATGAATGCGCGGTGCTCTCTTAGGCTTCTACATTCACTGTCTCATATGGGAGAGGTGGCTGGTCTAGTACTACGGGTCTTGTATGAGTCGGGATCACCGGTAATCGACCTGGTTCAGTTCTCGTGAAAATCACAGCCAAGCAGATGCACTCGCACCATTGCTACAGCTCCAGGCCGAATGGCCTACATGATATCGCCTACTGCGAGCAGTGCAGGCAGGTGAGTCCTCCGTCGTTCCCGCTTTAGCATCTCGTACAACGCTTCCCTGTGTCGGTGGAGTTCGTCAAACTCCTACACGGAGTTGTATCGCTGTTCATGCCACTGTCATTCTATCCGTCGCTTGTGTCCACGCTGCCTGCCTTGCCAGATTCACAACGTCCAAGGGCACGGTACCAGCGGATCCCGCCTTGCAAGCAATTAGATCCAACCTCGGACGTATGGTATCCCGTCAATCTCAGAGGCACTTGGGTGCTAGGTCCTGCTACGCTGAGAAGTATCGATAGTATCGCCGTAGTCTGGATGCCACTGCATCTCGTGCACGCGGGGCATCGCGTCATGAGACGTCCTGGTCCTGCCGACTACAATTGCTGTTATGGCACATCTCCGCGGGTATACCTTTCCATCGCGGGGGCCCCGCAGAGCCGCTATGGACTAGGTCAAAGGACTCAGCCAGTAGAGGCACTACTTTGTCTCGAAGGTGCCAGTGGATCTATGATTGCCGCAGATGCATAGGAAACGGATGTCACTGCAATTTCGGCGCCCTTCTAGCGGTTGCGGACATTTGCACGAAACCGATGGCCGCAGACCACGTGCGCCTTACCACTGGCCCCGAGCGGCTCGGACTCCGGAGGCCAGTCCCCGCGCCTCCTCGGCGTCGCCGATGTAAAACATCGGAATGAAGTGAACGCTCTAAGGCGCCTGTGCGCCGCATAGCGGCGTGCGTTATGCAGGGATTCTCAGACCGCATTCTCAGTGTTGTTACATGCGCCACAGATGGCTAACTTGCTTGACCCGCTCACGATCAGAAGCAGAAAGCTCCTGATTGAAGGTTGCTTTCTGACGATAGAGAGGCGCGCCGTCACCGAGCAAGCGTCATGAAGTGTATGAGCGTCAACAATTCCCTGTAACGCCGAAGGGTTCATCGGTGCTCACGCCAGTGCTAACCGGTATGTTTCCTCTCGTCCGGAGCACCGTTAACCACCCGAAGGCAGTCCGGATGGTTCGGAGGATGTCCCCTCGTTAGCAAGCCCTTTGTGGTTGTGTCCCGACGCCCGATTCGTCCTGGGTGTTTGACGCCGGTCAATCTCAGCGGGCAGATGCATGTTCATGCTAGACCGCCCAAATCGCCATCGGACGGCCAGACGCGGCTGGCAGTGTGCTCAAGGTACCTGGCGTCGGAACGCCGTGCATGGAGCGAATCTCCGCACGAGCCGCCTGTGGTCTGCACCCTTACCGGCGGGTACGGCGTGTATAACCCATCCACGTCACCTCTGCTAAGATATTCGAGCACTTATTTGTATAATCCCATCGACGTCACTCCGGAATCGGCAGCGCATAAAAGGCGTAGCACTATGGCAGCTGGACGATACAGCCCAACTTCCCCCGGCTCTCGAGTCTACTCTTACTCCCTCCTCGGCCTCGCATCTCAACTGCTCTCGAGCACCCGCAGCCTTTCTCGACATTAACCCACACTCGCAATGCCTTTCGAAACATCCTCCTTTGTCCTGCCCGACCTCCATGCGGTCACGCCATTCAAGGGCTCCTTCAACCCCTTCTACGTCGAGGCTGCGGCCGAGTCTTCGGAATGGGTGAACAGTTACAGGATTTTGTCCGATAGAAAGCGGGCCTTCTTCCTCCAGGGTGGCAGCGAACTCCTCTGCGCACACGCCTACCCCTACGCGGACCACGAGCGGCTCCGGACGACCTGCGACTTCGTCAACCTCCTATTCACGGTCGACGAGATAAGCGATGACCAGAACGGCAAGGATGCGCACGGCACGGGTCTCATCTTCTACAACTCCATGAGAGATCAAGATTACGACGACGGTACCACGCTGTGCAAGATGACGAAGGAGTACGTCTACCGCCGTTAATGCGTATTGAATCTCTCTCATCAACAGTATGCCTCCCTGCAGGTTCACCGCACGCCTTCTCAAGCACTGTGGCCCGCTCACGTACCGCCGGTTCATAAAGCATTGCAAAGACTACATAGAGGCCGTAGCGGTCGAAGCCGAGCTCCGCGAGCGGGGGGAGGTGCTGGACCTCGATGCCTACCAAACCCTCCGTCGCGAGAACAGCGCTGTGCGCTTCTGCTTTGGACTCGCCGGTTACGCGCTCGGGATCGACTTGCCGGACGAAATTGTGGAGCACCCCGCTTTCATGGCTATGCATCTGTCCACCGTTGACATGGTGTGCTGGTCGAACGTGGGTATACAATGTCTCCTGTGATGATATCACCGGCTAATCTATGTCGTTGACAGGACCTCTACTCCTACAACATGGAACAAGCCATGGGCCACACGACCAATAACATCATCACAGTCCTAATGCAGCACAAGGGTCTCGACCTCCAGGGCGCCGCTGACTACGTCGGCGTTCACTTCAAGAAATTGGTAGACACTTTCCTCGACGCGAAGAAGCGACTGCCCAGCTGGGGTCCGAAGATCGACGACGAGGTAGCCCAGTACGCCATGGCGATGGAGAAGTGGGTCATCGGCAACCTGAACTGGAGTTTCGAGACGCAGCGCTACTTTGGCCACGCCCGCCACGAGGTCAAGCGCACGCTTGTCGTCCACTTGTACCCGCGTCGTCTTGAAGAGGCCGACGATGATGAGAACTGAGGTGAGTTGTCGAAACTCCGTCGTCCCCCAGCCGATCTCTAATTCACTGTGTGACTGTAGTCAGCCGCATTCTTAGTGCCTTCTTATCTATGTTCCGCTCTCATATCACCCCCTAGTGCATAAATATCATTACTTCACAGTTCAGCTACTCATCTAGTACGCTACTTGTATATAGTACTCACCAAAACAGCCGCCCACCAGTCTAGTGATCGAGCTCCGCTACCCTTACTTCTACTGTATAGTGCAGCATTGAATGTATCGTCGGGTTGTTTTATTTTGTCCGAACGAAAGATATCCATGAAGTTGCATCGCATACGACAGAACAGGCCGAGTTGAACGGCCGCTAGCTTTGTGAGAAGCGAGGTAAGTACAGTTGGATGTAACGCTACAAGATAACATTGTCCCATGCAAGAGAGATTATAATAGAGGGAGTCAAGGCTATTACCACCTAGTGATGTCCGCCTCCGCCTCCCCGAACATACTGGTCTTCTTTATAGTGAAGTCTTCGGCGGGCGTTTCCACCACTTCCTCGCCTGTCTCCGTGCGGTAGTACTCCGGGAATTCCCTCTTGAGGTACCCCAGGATGTGCTTGTTAATGAGTTCGAACTCCAGCAAGAAACCGTCGTGCCCTTCCGGGGAGGGAACCATGACCAGTTCCGCCTCTGGAATATGCTCCGCGATAACGCGCTGCTCAGACGGCATGAACAGCCCGTCGGATTCTATCCCGATTACTAGCGCGCGGGATGGCTCCGTGGAGAGTACTCGCGCCAATGCGGCGTTTTCGTCCTCGTCGGGTGACAGCAAGCGCCCCCGGGCTACGTCGTGCGTGTCGAGTTTACGGGTGATGTGAATGTAACAGTTGGCATCGAAGCGGGAAGTGAACTTGTCGCCCTGATACCGGAGATAGGATTGCGCGGAGAAGATCGGTGGACGAGGGGGAGACGCCGCGCGCTCAGCCGACGACAGAGATCCTGGAGTAGAAGGACGTGACTGGGAGTTGCGCAAGCCGTCGTTGTGTGCGGCAAGAGAATTATCCGCAGACGGAAACGCGGGCGAGCGGGGTGGCGTCGGCACGGCGTCGGCGGATGGCTTCTGTGGCTTGCGTCCGAATCGCCGTTCGAAGGAGTCGCGGGAACGGTAGGTGAGGAGAGCTGCCATGCGTGCTGCTGCGAGACCGGATGCTGGTTGAGTCGTATAGTATCCGTCTTGGTAGGAGGGGTCGCTGTAGATACTCTGGCGCTGCGCTTCTCCCCAGCTGATGCACCATGCGGAGTGCCTCGCAGACGTCGCAATCGGTATAATCCGCCTGACATAGCCAGTAGGGGTGCAAAGGGGCCACTCGAGAACCGCCATGCCGCCCATCGAGCCTCCAATCACGACAGCCACGGAGTGGACGCCTAGGTGGTCGAGCACAAGTTTGTGAATGCTGGAACTCTGATGTTAGAATACTGAGAACCGGGTCGCTCCGAGCGATGTGATTTACCGGACGTCGTCGCGTATCGTCGTGAGAGGAAACTCCGGGCCATAAGGCCTTCCCGTCTCGGGATTCGTGGTAACGGGTGAGGCCGATCCGTAAGGGGACCCCAGTACGTTTGCGCAGAAAATGAAGTAGCGGCTCGGGTCAAATGCCTTGCCGCGACCCATCAAGGGACCCCACCTGCGACGTGTTAGAATTGTCAACTGAGGCGAGAGAACCGACGCACCAGTCCTCGACATCTGAGCTACCTGTGAAGGCATGGCAGATGATCATGACGTTATCCTTCTGTGCATTGAGTTGTCCCCATGTCTTGTACGCAACTGGGACATCCTTGAGGATGTGTCCAGATTCCAAGGTGAAAGACGGTACATGGAGGATGCTCTGATCTAGTAATTGGGTGTAGATGGACATTGGAAGACGGAGTGGTCGAATCAGATAAGTCGACAAGGAGGCGATCTGTACACCTCTCCCTCAGCCAATCCGCAGTTTTATAATGGACCGTACGGGTTGAATAAGACTGAGAATACAAGAGCCGGGACTGGGAACGGGATACTGGACGAGGCCGAGCGGACGAGTCAATTGACGTGCAAATGCCTCCGCCAGATCAGCGATCTCTGGCGCTACGTCTGTGCCCGATAAGGCAGCTGACCTGGATCGTCATTGTATAGACGCTCATCCGGCATCCAGTTCACCGAGGCTGCTCACACCTTTGACCGCGACCATATTCCAGCTGTATCGCCCACTCCATCCACACCCGAGGGCTTCAGAAACAAGGGATGGTGCTCGTGTCTATTCTACTCAATTCTCTCAAGACGACATTGGGCCAACACCCTGTAGTCCTAACGATCATTACGATCCTAGCCTGTCACCGGCTTCTACGCAACTTCCGACAGCGACGCTCCCGAAAGGGCAACTCCGCCATTCCAAGGGTGGACCCAGATTGGTCCTAGGCGCCCGTCGACCAAAGACCAAAAGTCAACCCTAGAAATAGGTTAGCGGACCATTTTGAGTGCACGTGCCCCTCCATTGGTCTCGCGCGCGAGGCAACAGAACACCTCTTGAACGCTCACACCACTCGCATGTCTCGGAAGAGTGGTGGAATAGATACGGAATCTGTGCAAGATGCTTTAGGTATTATTTGGTAGTGGAAGGACACCCGAATGCACTGGGTACGGCGGCATGGACACTGAGAGTGGACCAAGAGACGGCGTATTGATGACAGATTCGCGGCGGCGCGCCGCCGCGAAGCGCAGAAAGTACCTGCATCTTGTGTAGCTGATTACCTGAAGTCTCTCAAGATTTTGGCTTGAGCTACACTGCGTGGAGAGCGGTAAATACGGCGTGCTGCCCACGGTGGACATGCAAATAAGCGCCCAGTCCACAAGAGAGCGGCGGCGTAGCCGCCGAAAAGCTCTGCAGTTTCAACTCCAAAAGTCCCTCAAATACTACAAATTGTTGCACTAGTTGGTCTGGATTAAACGCGATGATTTTGGTGTGATTATGCGGGCAGACGACTTGACGCGAGGACTCTCGAGCTTGCGACGAGCCTTCGGCGCGCGCGACCGTCACGCCCTGGGCACCAAATATGGGGCCGCTGCGCGGCCCGCGTCGGGCCCTCCAGACCCTTGGAATGACCAATTTGCCCCCGAAAGTTACCTCGGACTCGTGAACGTGTCCTAGTAATAGGCGCTTCCAGCGGCATTGGCCGTGCAATCGCTCACGAGTATGCCTCAGCGGGCTCTCGAATCTGTCTTGTCGGTCGTCGGGAGCAGCAGTTGAAACAGGTCACGGAGGAATGCGTGAAACTGCTCCCGTCCATGGCCGCGAAGGGCGCTTCTGACCAAGCCGGTACGGTCCTTTACGTCAAGGCGGACTTCAACAGCGTGGAAGACATGGTCGCACTACGGGAGAAGATGGAGAATGGTCAGTCTCACTGCATGCTTCCCGAAGAGTTGCCGGATGTTTACGGGATACCGTCCCTTCATCATAGAGTGGGGTGGTCTGGACACCCTCATTGTATCAGCGGGTGTTTCTGCTCTGCGTCCATTGCTTGAAGTGGCCGGTTCGGAGCGGGGGGATGGCGTAACTCATCCTGCACGCACGGATGTCGACGGGATCAAGCGGGCGGTATCGGTCGCGAATGCTGCACTGGAGGGGAATTACCTTGGCCCGCTCATCTCTGCCGTGACTTTCGTCAGTGAATCTGTTCAACCGCTTTAGAATGTCTCTGACCGCGGTTTCGGTCTATAGATACCTCTGCTGTCCTCCACATCTCCGGCACCGTCGGTGGTCCTCATATCATCTCTCGCGGCCGTTATCCCCGCACCCACTCGCTCCATCTACGCGTCTACGAAAGGCGCTTCCCTTCTGCTCTACCAGTCACTCGCCATAGAACACCCCGGCATCGCGTTCACTCACATCCTTCCCGGGACTGTGGAGGGCGACTTCCGAGCATCGGCAGTAGACGGAGGAACTGTGCGCGAAGCCGACCCGAACAAGCATGGACTGAAACGCGAGGCTGTTGCAAAGCGCTGCCTGAAGGCGATTGACCATGGAGAGAAAGCAGTATTCATGCCTGCAATCACTGCTCGGATTGGGCACCTCGGATACTGGCTAGTCCCTTCGGTGATAGAACGAGTCGCGGCCAAGAAATACAACTATACTGTCAATTAGCTGTACGGCATAGCGAGGCAGTTCATGTTTACGGATCTTGCAGTGTTCTGTCGCAGCTACAATCCACACGATACGATGATTGCGGTCTCTGATCTCGCACCAGAGATCCCGGCGAGTTCAACGCCGAGTTAGATATGCATGAAAAGCAAGCCTCTGCGGTCACAGATCAAACCACCCTCCGTTCACATCGGGTCTCTACGTGGACACCTTCACAATTGAGGTCGCAATACGGCATCGCGCACCTCTTGCATCTGTACTTTCCCCAATATCCACAGACGGAGCATAGCATCCGGGGCGGCTCACGGGGAGGTGGGGCCACAGCCCTCAGGTACGTGGGCACGCCCGAGGGCATGTGCTCGATGCCCTGACAAAGCCAGATATTCACACACGGAGCGCAGCGTACGTTAGACAAATGATCAGGAGGATGACGTTGCTCTACGCGCTCACCGATTCCTCGATCAGGACGGCGAGGGTTTTCTTGTAGAGGATGGCTGTGCGAACGTTCATGGTGGACTTCTTCGGTTTCTTACCGTCCCATTGCCGCTTGTCAGAGATGGTCGCCTGGCGCGCGCGGCCCTTCGTCGACCGCCCCCCAGGCGCGACGCCCTCGTCTTCTTCGAGCTCGCCGCCGGCACCAGCACCGGCAGATTCGGAGTAGTTTGAGCGCTAGAGCCGCCGCACAAAGCGTCGTCAAAGAGGACCCTGCAGCGCTCAGCGAGGGCGCGCGCATACCTCGAGCTCGTCGAGATGCCTTTTCGTGCGCTTGGCTATAACTTCAGGGTCCAGGGGCGCATTAGGATTCTGCGCCTGGCGTGCAGCTGTGGGCAGATGAAACAGACGCTGTGAGTCAGGGACTGGCGCGGACGACGACGCGTGGGCCCTACGCTGCTTCCTTGCTGGTGGCATTGCTGATAGGTCCGTTTGGTCGGCAGAACGGTCAGAACTCTGGTACGCCCGTGCATCGCCTCGCCAGTCGAGGGGGTGGCGGCGGAGAACAAGCTGCAAGGCCGTCGTCACTCGGTCACGCTTGCTCTCGGTTATCGCGGGCTATTGTACTTCTGGATATGGCAGGTCGGATACTGAACGCTGGGCGCTTGTATTCATTGGCGCTTCCTTCCCTCGGCGTCTTGCGGCACGCTTTGACCGTCGCCTCGTGTTTGTGCCACCCCCTGCACCTCACCCTGCTCACCGTATGGTGGCCAAGCTTGGACGGCGCGCATTGCTCTTGCTAGGTCCAAGCGAGACCTGCACTCGCCGCCACTTTATATTTGATGCGATATCCTTGTATGATGTCGTCCTGGATACGTCCACTTCTTCCCCATATTGTACTGGCCGGCCAGATACCTCAACTGCTACACCTACATAAGTGTTGGGCGCGCCGCTCTGTCTCCTGAAAATACCCACAGACTACGCGATGACACTTGCCGCAGTTGAAGAATTTCACCCCGATATCCACGGCGAATATGAGGACTGGGAGCTATCCGACCCGGAGACGATCGGCGAGGATGCAGTGCCTTATGACGAAGATCTAATGCAGATTGAACCGGGAGACGGCAAGCTGCTGATGGTGAAGGTGCGTCTACTCGCGCATCGGCGTGCGCCATCCGGGAACGCGACTACCATGTGCTGACTCGGGCGCGCTCCGCTGCGGCCGCTTCGAGCAGATCCCAAAACACCTGATGGAGCGCTGGTCCGCCGTCGAAGAGGAAGACGTGCTGCTCGCCACGATCCGCTACTACGACAGCCCGAGCGATGCTGCTTCATCCTCCTCGTCCTCCTCCCACCACGCCGCCGCCAGGCCGCGCATCGTCCTCACTCTCCCACCGGAGCCGGACGATGACCGGCTGGGCCCCGACGAGTACGAGATGGAGGTGAGCGCCGCGAATGCCACAGCGCCTTACAACCAGTACCTCGTCGCGGAGTACGACTCCTACCGTGCGGACGCCGCGCCGGACGTGCCCCGCGCGATCTCCGCGCACCCCAAAATGCCCGGAAAGGCCCGCGCTGGGAAGGAGAAGCAGAAGGGGAAGCGCAGGCGGCGCGTCGCGCTCGCGGGGATGATCACGCACCACTGCAGCCTGCGCTCCGTACTCAGTGAACGCATGCGCCAGCGCGTGAAGGCCCGCACCGTGGAGGCAAACACGCCCAAGCGGCAGATCATCTTTCTCGGAGACCGATATGGCCTGGAACGCGATCGGTCTACGGGCAGGGGCACGGGCGCGAGCAGGGGCGCGAGCGCGAAGGCGTGCACGTCAACTCGGAGCAAGCCATTCCTGCAAGCGGTACGTTTGCACCATGGATGCCCGCATGCCCGTAATCTCGTGCCGTATGCTGACGTGTGCATGTGCATCTGCCTCTAGGTCAAGAAATATAACGATACGAGGATTCCGATGGATCGTATGACGCGCGTATCGCGAGTACAGCTTCTGGACATGCTGTTCCGGCTGTTTGAGCAGCGGGCGCGATGGTCGTTCAAGCTTCTCCGCGAGCAGACGCAGCAGCCCGAAGCATTCTTGAAGGAGATCCTCACGGAGATCGCCTTCCTCCACCGCACCGGCGAGCACCGCGGTACCTGGGAGCTCAACCCGAGCTACAGCGGCAAAGCGGTCAGTTCAAGCATCATGCGTGCCTGAAGGGTTGCCACTGACCGCTCATGACAGAAGAATGGTGGTACGCCCAGTGTGCCTGGGCCGTCGAAGTACGACAACACGACAGGAGGAGAGGAAGACTATGACGATGTGGACGATGACAGCGAGCTCGAAGATATCATTTAATGGAACGCTCGCGGCTAGCCACGTACCTTTTTGGAGGAATCCGCACAATCCCACATTCTCCTAGGGCACGGACACGTCGATGTGGACGAGAATACAACAGGGCCTACGATACGTCGATATGTACAGTTTACAATAGAGCCCAACTCAAAGCACAGCATGCATCGACAGCAGCAGAACGTCGTCAAGAATTAGTTCATGAGCATACGTCATCATCATCTCTTGAGCGAAGGCCGGGGCAGCCTCGCAAACCCAAGTAGACCGCAGGAATGGGTCCAGGTTTTGAAGGTTACTGAGTACCCGCAGCGGCGAGGGAGACGAGGCCGATGGGGTTTGAAGGCTGTAGCGTGAGCTTCAGACCTTTGCAGTCTTCTCGTCGCCAGTGGATGCGACGGAACTCGTCTCGGACTCCATGAGGCCCATCTGGGAGGTGTCGTAGCCGTGTGCCTCCAGATACGCGCGGAACTACAGGGAAGCAATATCTTCAGATTCGACAGCCACTAACACTCAGCTTCACACGTACCTGGCGATCCTCTTCCGCCATGCCGTCATGCGAAAGTGGGCGGATGAAGAAGTAAGTGATGAGTGCGCTGAGGACCGCGAGGCCTACCCATTTTGCAGCACATGTGAGCGAGAAGACTCCGGCGAAGTGGCATTTGTACGCACCACTACCGATCCAGAAAGGTCCAGTCTGGCCAATGTTCGGATCGTGGGGGTGGAGACGCTGGAAGTCTGTTAAAAGAGGTCAGCATCGGATAACAGCGTATCAAGTTATGTTTCCGCAGCAATAACCCACCATCAACAATCTGCTGCCAGGCTGACGGACAGGAGTTGGGTCAGTGTCAAGACTCACACGTCGCCAGTTCAAAGGTACATACCCCAGGTTCCACCGAATGCGCCGATCTTGCCGACGGCGGCCGCAATGCCATAGAATTGGCCACGGACAGCAGTGGGGCCTGATTTGGCCGCGAGCATGCCGAGGCAGTTGCCAGGACCAACCTCACCGAAACTGAGGAAGATGCCGTAGACAACCTAGGATTGTGGTCGATGTTGAGTGTAAACTCTTCGGGTTGTGCCATGATACTCACCGCAAACGCAGCGATGTGCCTTGTCAATCTATGGATGACGTTAGCGTGACGAACTGGGTCTGAGGTGGGACTGAGAGTCCGAGGCCACTTACTGCGTGTAGAGACCGCTCATGATGAAGCCGATAACGGCCTGAGACAACAGGCCGAAAATCTAGGAGACCTCCCGTCAATCATTATGTCGCACGAGCACGGTCATTAGTCACTACCATAGTGTTCTTGGGCCCAAGGAAGTCGACGATGAAAGCACCACCGAGCGTGCCGGGAATGTAGAACAAGCTGTGAAGCATTCAGGTGACGAGCACTCTGGAATTGACGTGAGGACGACCCACTTGATCACGACCGACCAGCCGAACACAACCGAGAGCGAGTCGTTGCCACCGGTGATACTGCAAAACGGTCAGTCGGTTTGCTTTACCACATCAGTATAGAACATGGCGTACGTGTTGGTTACCGTGGATGAGTAGAGGCCGAACTGTTAGGCGGTATATGGTGAGTCATCAAGGGGCTGGTACAGACTTCGATAGCGAACGTACTGGGTACCTATGCGTTCCAATGTCAGCAGCCATATCTCATTTGCAGCTGGGGGAGGGGACGTACGTAATGAAGTCGTAAATGAACCAGGTGATCGAGATAGCAGCAAGGCTGACCCAATAACGTCGAATAATCAGCAGATACGGGACCTTCGCGCGGGCCATAGAGTCCTTCTTGTACCGCGTCGGCTCCTCCATCCGGAGTCGCCAGATGAGCACCGCCAAGGCGGGAATCATACCAAGGCCCAGCGACAACCGCCATACGGCGCGGAGGTGATTCTCGCCGAAGATCCAGAACAGCACGAGCGGCACGAATGCAGCAATGACGAAGCCGAAGTCGATCATAGTATCTGTTCATGAAAGTCAGAATGTATGCGCATATACACACCTCGATCCAACGACTTACTGGTGGCAAGTGCGAACCAGCGGTGCTGCGCGTTTTTGTTGATACCAGGCTCTTCAGACTGCTCTGATGCGGCCACTGAACCACAGGGATACTCTGCACCGATACCGATACCGAGGAGGAAACTACGGGCTGGTTAATACCCAACTTCCTCTCACGAGTAGGATACGGAACGCACCGACACGCGCTAAGCATTGCAAGCAGGCCGTGGACGCTGTGATTCGCTCCACTGGAAGCTGCCGACAGGCCGGAGAAGAGAGCCACAATGACAGTCGCCAACATCTGTGTACGTCATGAGCAAGTTGAGCTCCCAGTCGGCAACGGGACCATGCAGGACGCGCACCATCCCGAACTTGCGCCCCATCTTGTCTGACAGGTATCCGAACACAAGCATTCCAACAACAGTGCCGGCAAAGGCGAGACTGTTGATGGTGTTGCTGTAATCGGTGTTGACAACATCGGCCCCGTATATGCGCTTGAGCACTGAGGTCAGGGTGAGCAGTGTTATCTCCATAGACAATTTGCAAGCAAAGACATACGCGTATTGACTATAGCGATGTGCCAGTAGGACGATCAGCATGCGGCTCGAGATATTGATTCGAAAAGTACAGACCGGCTCCAATGACACCATTAGCATAACCTGGAGAAGCCTAATCAACCTCAATGCTCGCGCATCACATTCAAGGGGAGCTCACCATCCGAGAAGAGTGCCGTCCCACAGCTGTCGCACGCGACCGAATTTCAGTTGATTGGCAGAACACGACCGGTTAAGAACGTACGCGAAGATGAGGGACACCTGTGAGAGGCGGGGCTTCCTGTACGGCTGCGACTGGTCGACGCTCATGGCGGTGGGGGAGCAGACGGAGACGGCGGGGACGGGGCGTCGAGCGTGAGCCGGAGCATGGTGTGCGGTATATAAGGACGGTGATCGAGCGCGTACTGCGAGCATGAGATAGCGTTTCCCCGCGTGTGACATGCCAAACCTGTGATCCCTCGCTGATGGCGATCCATATCGGGGCGGCGCTGTCCCTGGCCACACCCAAATGCGGAAGTTCTGCGCACGTTCGTCGCGCACGCCCCGCACTCACTGGCTCCCGCCCGCACTCGCCGCCGTACGTACAGAATAGCGTCCGTGGCAGGGCTTCGCGCTCCGTCGCTCCTACGCTGTCGTCCTCGCCGTGGCACTCTCTCCGCCGTACTATTCTCATTCTCGACGAGTGTGCCACTGCTATCGCTCGAAATCTGTCCTGCAGCGGTCGTACAATTTGCCCGACGTCGAACTCCGTAGAATCCTTATCGAACAGGGCTGTCGTCGAGCGGCGGGCCGTCCATGTCGTCACGACCGCCATGCCGAAGCGCCATCATGATCATGAAAGCCGCGGGCAACCTGCGAATATGTCGACCAGCGGTGGGCCAGGACCAACGTTCGCTGCGCACATATGCTACCGAGCAGCGCCTCGGAGGACCGTATCAGCTCTGTGATGCCGTCGTGCTGTATTTGTGCGATACGCGAGCCATAGCCCCATCCAAGGAACTCAGGGACGAACCTCTTCCAGCCGCCTCAGGGCAGTTGCAGATGAGTCGGACGCCTCAGTTCTGGACCACTCAGTCGGGGTCAAAGTTCCGACCCGAACGACGCATGCGTCACAGCAGCAAGGGTGCCCGCATCTCCGACCACTCACTCCGTGGACTTCCTCCTTCCCGACGATGAGCAGCCGTCCGTAGTGGGGGCCAGCTGTCCAGGAGAAGGAGCTTGACACAACCTAACGGTCATATGCTCTCACGAGTGTCTTAACTCACCGGGAATCACCCCCTCCGGTTTGAGCTCCTGTAACGAAAGCGGCAGTGGCAGGTCTAGATAGAGCAAGAAGAATTCGCGCTTCAGTGGCCTCACCGTCTAGATCGGTTGAGAAGAGGGTCATTCAAGTCGCGCGAGTTGGTACAGCATGCTGGGTTCGGCGACGCCATGCATTCGAAGATGTGAAGGAAGCTGGGAATACAGAGAAGCGGCCCAAACGAGACGACGTGGTGGCGTTTAGTGGCCAGGGTACAATCAGTGTTGCATTGCCTCGGCGCCACCACCATTGCCCTTCTTCTTTGCCAACTCGTTCCTACAACCCAAACGGTCAGTTCACCCGTCAGGAGGAGCCATGGACTCCTGTGGCGCACCGTAGTTGTACACTGAAATCGTCCTCGATGTCATCATCGTCCCAGTTGTCCTCCCACAGTTTATCGCCGCCGGACTTCGCGGCTCCCGGCGCAGTGCCGGCCAAATGCGCCAAGTCGGTTTGCGAATCGTCCCAGTCTACAGAGCACGCGTGCAGTATTCAGTATGGAGTCCTGTATCAAGGCCAACGATACCCCACGAGCCCGTGGGGCAGCCACAGGCAAGGAACGTGTCGTACCTGCTACCGCGAACTCCTCGAACTCATCGTCCTCCTCGAGCACGCCCAGGTGCGGAACGTCGTCGTCTTTCGTGTGTTCCACTGCGGCAGAGGTGCTTTGCACAGGCTGAGAGGTAGATGCGGCTGATGCGGACATGGGTTTCGTGGGTGGTGGGTGAACGCGAGGGAAGGTGGGATGACAAGCGTTGCTGAAGCAGGACGAGAGATGCGACGCGTCAGTGAGCGGGTAAGCGTGGGAATAGGAGACGCGTGCCCACGCGTCACGGGCGCCTGCAGCTCACGATATCAGAGGATTACAGACAGTGAGAGTGAGAGTGAGAGAGTACTAGTATAATCGACATTCAGCAGCTTGTAGGTACTGGTGTTTAGGGGCTCAGGAACATGATACATGTACAACTTGATTGACATTAGGCAGCGGTTGTTGGAATGATATGGGTTGCTGTATAGAGGAATTATTACTACTGTCAAGCTGCTCGAGCGTATCATTCAAGGGGAGAGTGCGATGTCCAGTACTTCTTGCAAGCCGGCCATCCTCGAGAGGGTCCATGCCCAGACACTTTTTGGGGAAAGAAACCTAGACCACGTCGGCGAGGAACTCTGGAAGGTTGTTGAAATACAGCTCGGCCCCCGGGAACTCGGCCTTGACGAGGTCCCACACCCACTCAAAGGGAGTGCCGTAGGTGATGTGGGATGCGTCTGTACCTGTGTTGGAACCGCCTGTGAGGAGGGCAACGAATTCGCCAAGGGTGGAGACGATGAGGGATCCCGAGTCACCGCGCTTGGAGAAGGTGCCCAAGTCCTGCTCGTGAGGGAGGATGGCGATCTCGAGCGACTCCATGTTGCCGGTCGGGAAGTACTGTCGCACAAACGACGAGAACTTCGTCAGTGTTCCGACGGTGGTGTTGGTGGTGAATCCACGCTTGAGGACACGACGAACGTGTTCGCCTTCGAGGCTCATATTGGTGGGGTGGTTGATTTGGTCAGCATTCAGGATGCCTCCGAGAGTAAGGAGACCGTTTTCAGGATACTTGAACTCTGGAGGGACATCCACATCCTTGTAGATGAGCGACTTCAGCTTCGCCTCAGACATCTCGGGACCTGGCAGAGAAAGGGGGGTTGAGAAGCACAGCTGAGATGAGCGACTTCCACTGAGAATTGAATATCAATGCACCAAGGCTCAAGACGTTCCCGATCATAGACCTGAACTTGTCCTTGTAGAGCTCGATGACACAGACGTCGCGCGTGTAGCGATGAGGGGCGACACCGACACCAAGTGGGGGAGCCCAGCGGACGAATCCGATAACTCGGTCTTTGGCTTTGCTCCAGTTCTTCTTGATATCAACGAAGAAGCTTTTGAGATCGTCAATCTTGACGCGGGTTTTGACAAGCTCGTTCTCGTACTCGTCCAGCTTCCTCTGCGACTCGACCACGTTGACTCCGTCCTCGACCCGGCCTCTAAATGTCGTAATCTTTTTGCGTAGACTATCAGCTGCGTCGACGAGTGTGCCGATCCGAGCTTGGATGGATGCCAAGTAGTTATTGAACGCGGGAGGACCCATGACCATGACCTCCTTCTTTGGCGCCGATTCTAGCCCAGTAGCAAAAGTCAGAGAAGCTCTTGAACTCCTTCAAGGTCGCAGAAGTCAAAACGCACCATGGTAGCGATACTCGTCGTTGTCTCCATTGAGCATGAAGAGGCTGTGGCGGACAGTGATAGCATAGAGCTTGTCCCCGACGCGGAAATAAGGGCCCAGAGTGCCCTGCATCGTCGTCTTACGACCGGCGATAGGAAGACTGAGCGCAACAGAGACATTGTCGATGACGTCCTTGAGAGAGCCACCGTCTTCGGCGGGGGCGAGAAGAGCTGGACCGTGAGCGGTCGACGGCTTGTAGGTCGACTCCCTGTAAGCGATGTCGACGTTCTGGATATGGAGCGAGTCGAGGTAGGCACGGATGTCGAGGGAGGAGTCATGAGCAACGCTACCGGTGAGCGTGTCGGGCAGGACCGCGATCCAGATTGTTGGGTTGGTGTAATGGCGGTCGCCGTACTCGACGGTCTGGATGCGGGGGATGTCGTCATAGTTCACCTCTTCCTCTTCCTTCGCATCGACATCCTCGTCGTCCTCCTCTTCATCTTCGAGCTCCCGGTCCACTGGCGTATTCAACCAAGTGAATCGGACGAAATCCACGAGTGTAACTTTTATGTTCTTTCGGTTGAGCAGCATCACAACCTAAGAACGAAAGATGAGCGAAGAAACCGTTGCGTAACGAGAAAGCCACGCACCTGATCCCGAACCGTATCCCACGTAACATCTGTAGCAAACTCAAAGGTATCCGGAACGGCGACAATCCTCATGAGACGCTTGTACGCCTCAGGGCCAGAAGGTGCTTCGAAAACGTCATCAGACGTTCTGTAAATGAGCTTGGGCCCGCGTCCCTTGGGTTCCAAGCCAGCGTAGTAAAGATGGGCCTCAAGTTTGGGAACATCATACGAGCTCAGCGCGGCAGTGCTGGCGCTCGAGCTACTGTCGTCGTCGCTAGACCAGAGATCATCCTCCATCGGGGAAAATGCAGCGAACAGGTATGAGCTGCTAGATCTGGCAAGAAGCAAGAAGATCGGTGTAAGTACATGTCTGGTCGTATGATGAGCGCTACAGTATAGCCTGAGCAGGTTTGCGTACCGACCTTGTCGTCCAGCAGAAAGACGTGCCTCCTGCCACATCGCTCCGCCTGCGCCCGCCTTACGCTGCTCTGTCATATACTAGTATCATAGCTTACAGTACGGGTGGCATCTTCATTGCCGGCTGCCCGGCGCTTGCAAGGTCGCGGCGCGGATTAACGAATAATCGCACACTCGCCTCACTGCTCTGGACGGCTTCCACTTAGAACCACTTTAGAACCGCAATAGCTCAATCAATTCGGGATGAGACGGCCTGATTCCTTCAGATTAAGGCTAAGGGCATCTGTGCGCAGGGCACGGTACTAAAGATGTAGTGAGCAGAGCAGCTTGACTGAAGCCTTCCCGGGACCCCCTCCTCCGCGCTCGGACATGATACGGACAGCGTGCCCAGAACTGCGCTGTTTGCCCTCAATGTAGACGTCGCACAATGAGATTGCGATGGACGAGCGGGTGAGACGCCTTTCCTCCCGATGAAGGAAGGTCCAACTCTGCAAGCGTGAGGACTGGGCAGCGTGTCCGACTGGACGACTGTGCTTCACCAGTCGGCTGTCTATACCTATGTTTTCAGTGTCCATTCTGTTGGAGTATGCATTCGCGCCCTTGCCACTAGTACTCTCTTGCACAACACAACCGACATCCTACGTACACCAAGAAGCGCCACCTGGAGCACGAGCACCTGTGTGTATTAGGCGGATCAAGTACCTCTACAGAAAGTCCAGTACATGACCACAGGCGGGGAGCAAAGCACGCCTCACGTTCGTATCATACTCCTTATCGTACAAATAGGCAATAAGTCACCTCGGCGATGAGAATATATACGTGCAGGATAGATGTGTTCACAACGCCACGCACGGCTTGAATGCGGGCGTAGTGCGGCTATGCAGTGGGAGGAGGTCAAGTCCTTCATCGCACACGTCCGCGCCGGCGGGACGACTGCGGTACGGTCCGTACGTATGACTCCGGGAGGCGGCTCTCCGAGCGAGGCACGTCCGAGTCCTCGTCGCTGAGTCCGAGGATGTCCACGTCTTCGTCCGCCGCCGGGGCTGGTCGATACTCATATGCAGGGAACGACCTCACTCCGGGTTTCTTCCCGAGCCAGCCGCCGATCATGCTCCCGGTCCCGCTCGTGCCCCTCTTCCTGCGCAAAGGGGAAGGGGTCACGGGCGGCGACATGTCCCCCCGGTAAGGAGAGACTGCGCCAACGGGCGGAGGCGGCTCCTCGCGGTACGGCGAGGATGGCACAGAGGAAAGAGGTGACGAGAGCTGGGTATTCCCACTCATACTGCGGGAGACCAGAGGAGGAGAGGCCAGATGAATGGACGACGGCGGTGACGATAGGGGAGAGGATATTTGAGTCAAGCTACTGCTCATGCGAGACATGTCGTATGGTGATGACGGGTGCACTGAGAGTGGAGGGCTAGAAAGGGGGGAAGAAGGCTCAAAGGCCATGCTGGCGGCCTTGGGCTGGAGGGGAGGCGAAGCGATAGCGATTTCGGATGCTGGCGGAGAGGAGAGAGGGGATGATGGCGGTTGTGGATTGACGGGTGGGCGTGGATGTCCGGGCGGCGGTCTTTCAATCACAACCTCTGCCATGAACTGCGAGCGCGGAGGGAGTTTGATCGTAAGCCGCTTCGTATCGTCCCGCGACACAGGAGGGGTAGGTAAGTTGTTACCAGCCTGTCTCCGCTGCTTGCAATCCTTGGTCCCGTCTTTCCGCGCTTTCTTCGCAGGAGAGACGGGTGATAGAGGTGGTGCGCCTGTCTTGCGCTTCTTCGCCGGAGGAGCGTGGCCGTCGTTCTCGGAGTGCGACTGCTCTTTCCGCTTCTTCCCCTTCTTCACTGGAGACGAGCCCTGCGTTGCTGGGGCTGCATCCGCCTTCTCCCTCTCCTCCGCCTGCTTCGCCATCTCCGCCGCCGCCTCCTCTCTCCTTCTCCTCCGCTCCTGCGCTGCCTCTTTCGCCTGCTCCTCCCTCTCCAGCTCATCGTGCACCATCTGCGCAAAACTCTGTGCGTCGCCTCTTATCCATATGTCAAAGACGCCCTCCCACTCCCTCGTCGGCACGGGGAAATCGAGGTTGAGATAGATAGTCCGCACAGGGGGTTCCTCTTCCTCCGCGGGCGAGCGGCGCGGAGACGGCGTGGGAGTCGCGAGACCGTGGGAGGACGTCGCGGCTTCCTCGCTCGGCGCATTCAGCGCCGCGTACCGCGAGCGAACGGCCTTGGAAAATTCGCGCACGATGCGCTTCGTCCCTGGGACGCGCAGGCTGGTGCCCACGACGAGAAGGAGGTCGGCTCCGGCACGGCCCTTGCCTTTCGAGCTGCCGATCAGGTCCTTCCGCACGACGTTACCCACCTCCTCCCCGTCCTTGTGATCCTCGTTGTATAGGACGACGCTCGGCCGCAGTCGTCCGACGCCCCTGGACCGCTTGCCCACGAGTTGCCGGGTCTCCTCAAGAGCAGAGCACTGGGGGCATACAGGAGGAGTGCCGGATGTCAAGGAATCGATGTAGTCGCGTAGAGGATAGGAATGTCTGCACGTCTGGCAGTGCATCGACTGTAGCGTGCCGTGCAGTGGGATGCATTTGGGCGTTTCGGCGGGTGGTGAAGGCAAGCGAGCCGCTGATGGCTCTTCCGGAGGCGTGGCATTGGCGGGAACAGCCTTCCCCTTGGATGCTCGTGGCCTGCATCGTCTATCATCGAGTTCTGGGACGCCGAAAGTGAGGCCGGACTTCTCTTCAAGCGCGTCGATGTTCTGCGTGTACACTCGGAGGAGACGTCTGCGCTCGTCCAGGACACGTAGGAAGCGATGGAATGGGGTAGGTTCCGCAGCTTCTGAGAGCTTGGACAGTTGGGCGATCATTTGACAGAAGAGGGATGTTGTCTCTTCAGACTGCGCAGAGAAGTGAGCAACTCTCCGGACATAACAACAAGATAACAAGGATTGCGAGCCTTTTGTAAAGCGAACGTAGCTGAGGATAAAAGGAGTAACGGTGCATCGAAGGGAAGCGAACAGTGAAGCACGCATATAGTCATGGCCACCGCATGAGCAGAGCGACCGCTAGCCACATCTATGGGATCAAGACGTCGTGGTTTCATCGGTCGCAGTTCACATGCAGAGACGCGCTCGTCGATCAAGAACCCGTCGCGAAGACCCGTAAGCAGTTTCGCCACGCCGTCGAGACTCCGCATGCATGGCGGGTGGGCGCACATGTTACGGCCCTCCATCCATCTTGACGTATTCCCGTCTGTCGCGAGCTATCGCTCGTACCCGTAGCATTGGTAGAAGCAGCGAAGAGGGCGAGACGAGGCCAGAAAGGGTCTGTGTGCAATGTCGTCGCCAAGAGGACCCCGCTTGCACACCATTACGTCCGAGAGACTACCAGCGCAGACAGGGGGGGAGTTCAAACTGCTGACTCACGTTGAAGACTGATGCGTCGAAGAGATCTTTGCCGGAACTCAGCGTGGGGTGGTCTTTCTTGAGTGTCTGGAAGAGCCCCTCCGAGGACCTGAAGTCCGGGATGCCGGCCTGGACAGAGATACCTGCACCTATCATCCCCGCTCGAATGAGCATCGCACTATCTCAGAAGCACTAATCTCCACACACCGCATACAACCGCAATGCGGCGCGCCTTGAGGATGGTCTTGATGACCCGCCTCACCTGGCTGGCGGGGTCGGGCGTGGGCACGAGAAACGATGGTGACGGCGGGAACGGCGCGGCCGCGTCCAGCGGGAGGAACGCCGTCATCGCAAGATGGCGGCTGGATGGCGAGCGGGACGGGCGCGGGATGAGGGAGAGCTGCGCAGCGACAGGAGGTGGGTGCAGGAAGAGGGAGGCGTTGAGTGCGCCCGGTTCGCTTTCCTGGCACTTGACGCGGTGGCGCGCCGTTCGGGTCGGGACGCCTGCTTCAATAGATCGTCATTTATCGTGGCTTGTTACAGGAGCTTATCGATACTTATACCCACTTCAATCCTTCTCTTACCCGACACTTATTACAGTACTACTGTACAGTACGGGCTGCAATCTGTGACGCCGGCGGCTAGATGTCGGAGGCGGCACACGGGAACGCTCAGGCGCTAATAGACAGGTGTACGGTCTGACTATTGCAAGACAAGAACGATGACTCTCTAGGTACAAATTCGAGGCCTTTATATACTTTTCGTCCGTGAAGTTTTCGAGACGAGAGGAAGGAAAACTTCGAGGCATTAGCAAGCAGAATGAATCGTACGGATTAGGAAAGGGATTAATAAAATACCGGACGAGAAAGGAAAGAGTGACGGCGTTACGAACGCCGGGCGTTACATCCGCCCTCCCATTGGGACGAGACGCCGAAGGAGGCGTCCTTCGCACGACGACGTACCAATGCCACGTCAGTCGGAGTCACCGAAATCGACGGGCTCGTCTTCATCGTCAACATCCATCTTGTCGCCCCTGGACGACCCGGCTGCTGTAATATCAACTTGTTTGCCCTTCCCCTTCCACGGCATGGCCAGGAGCTCCGGAGTCGACGGCGCATCAATGAGCTCGGGGTACGGATCGTCCTGAGCGGCCGAGGCGGATACGGGGGACGAGGTCGAAGCCGGTAGCACCACAGGAGTGGCCGAAGTCGCGTCCGAGGGAGCTTCAGCAGTGGAGGGAATGGCTTCACTGGCCGTGTTGATCACCGGAGGTGCGCTAGTACTGGAGGAGGACGAGGGGTTGGAGGAGTCGTCCACGATTGACGCGCCCGTGAATATAGCCTGAATGATCGAGTCCTCAAAGGCCGAAAGCATTTCGATGTCCCGGGAAGACGAGGGAGCAGCGCGACCAGAGATGAGATCCTCTCGGGAAGGACCAGCGATCGGCGGCGCCTGAGGCACAACAACGGCGAGGGCTCCGGGAACACCTGTTCCCTCGGGAGCAAGAGGCTGGAGGCCGACTGGAGGCCCAGCAGGTAGAGGGGCAGGAGCGGCGGCCTGAAGCGGCGCATTGTCACGCGCCTTGCGCCCTCCGCGCTGAGGACCGGACGCACGGTTCTTGCGAGGGCGGTGGTCCTGCTGAGTGGCGCTTGCACCGTAAGCTGCAGTGTACGACCTCTTGCGAGAGCGAGGCTGACTCGCAGAGGTTTCCCCTAGCATAGTTTCAGCTAGCTTGTCAAAGACGAGCGCGTCAATGATAGCGCGCCTGCGCTCATCCTGCAGCGAGGTCGAGAGGTTCCCAAGCCCCGAGGGACGGCCTGCGCTTGCCTCGCGGGGCTTCTGGTTCCTGGGACGGCCTGAAGAGGCAGTGGTCGGGACGAGTTGGTGGACGGGCAAGTGCTGACCCGTCATAGTGACAGCCCCAGTAGCGGGATTGTAGGACGCAAACTGGTATGGGCAGGCGGTGTCGCGCGCCCAGAGCGCCTGAAACTCGGCATAGCCGTCGGGGACACGAGCACCAGGACCGGAGCGACGCCCGGAGCGAAGCTGATGGTCGAAGTACGCAAACTGGCGCGCTTGGTCGATCGTGAAGATGTGGCGAACATCGTTCTGGGGCTCGCGCAGTACGATGCGATCCGCAAGCCGCTCAAGATATGCGTGATTGGAGAACATGGCGGACAGGGCGAGTAGAGCAGCAAGTAGGACGGCGGCGGCGACAGCGAGCGCGAAGGGGGGATTTGAGAGAATCCCCCGCGCGCTCTCCACCCGCTTTATACGTAGGGGTTCGGAGGCGGTCGGCAATTCTGCCGCGCCGAGAAAAATCTGCGGGTCCTCTGTAGGTGGCCGCCCTCGTCCTTCCGGTAGCTGGCTAATGCTTTCCGCTCCGACAGCCTCAAAATAATCGGCTAGAGCGCGGATATGCTCAATCGAGTGGTACGGCAGCCACGTCCGGTCTCCCGAACGCCACAGCACCTCAAAAATGGAGGCCTCGCCCTTGCCGTGGTGCGCCATAATTCGGTCAACGGCCCATTCGTCTTCGGTATCGGCATCCTCGAACGCCGCGACCTGTGTCTCAAGTCGACCGGGGAACAGTCGATCGTCATTCGGCTCGTGAATACGCAGCAACGATGCGTGGAAGACATCATGCACGCCTCGCCGCTTCAAACGCGACGGTAAGTCAAGCTTGAACGAGTAATTTCCGAAGTCTCTGACGATCTTGTAGGGTCCGATATACTTCGGAGCTAGCTTCCGTGCGAGCCCCTTCGGCAAGGACATGTTCTTAGTGGAAACATAAACGAGGTCGCCCTCCGTAAAAGGTATGGGGCGACGCTTCTTGTTCGCATTGCGAACCTGCTTAACCCGAGCTGACAGAATGCTGTCATGTGCAGCCATTACAGCTTGCTTTACTCGTTGCGCGTAGACACGAACACCCGGGTACTCATCAGCTCGGGCATCATTCCATATCATGGTACGGGGCATCCGTCCTGTATTGAGGAAGAACGGTGCGTAGCCAGTTGTCTCTGAACGCGCGATGTTGATCGCGAACTCGATCGCGGGCAGCTTACTGACCCAGTCCTTCTGTGTAGGACCGACACACTGCCTCAACATCTGCGTGACAGTGCGGTTCGCGCGCTCGGTCGAGCCGTCCGATTCCGGATGATACGCGCTCGACATACGGAGTTCGATCCCAATGAGGCGGTGCAGGTGAGTCCAGAAGGTACTTGTGAACAATGAGTCGCGGTCGCTGACTATCGCGCGAGGCAGGCCATGATGCTTGTATACCTCCACGAAGACAAGTTCGGCGATCTCACGCGCCGTGTAATTCGTGCGACAGGGCACTAAGTGCACCATACCGGTAAGAAGATCAATAATGACCGCTATGGAGTCATATGACGCATTGCGGTCCCTCGATTCAGGTAGCGGGCCGACGAAGTCAATTCCTATCACCTCCCACGGCGACTGGGGAACCTTCAGCGGGTTCAGTAGCCCGTAAGGCCTTTGATTATTTGGCTTACTCCGTTTGCATGTCTGACAGGTGTCGCAGTACAGACGTACATCTCCAGCCATGGATTTCCACCAGAAGTGGTCACGCAAGAGGCTAAGCGTTTTGAACGCGCCGAGATGCGCGAGCAACGAGTGCGCGTGCAAGATGACGATCTCGCGCACGCTTCGCATCCCAATCCGGAGATCAGGTATGCACAGCAGTTCTCTGTCGTTCTCGCGCAGATATACTAATCCGTCGCGACACTCGAAGTTTTTAAACTGCTTCGGAGCCTCCAGTATCCGGCGGTAGAACGGATCCTCCGCGTACCGACCTCGGAGAGCTTGCAGAAGGTCAACTCCTTCCGTGTTCTCTGATAGGTACGTCATCAGATCCATGCTGTGTGCTATCTGCTGACGATTGTTTTCCAGGTCCTGATCTTCTTTGGCAGCCGCAGCAGGTGTGCCCGGTGCCGACTCTGGTGGTCCGGGCACCTTCCCGCCCTCCTGGCCTTCGCGTGGGCCGTGAAGGACAATCCGCCGAATGCGCTTGGCAAATTCCTTGGACGTCTCGGCACGACCGGTCTCAGCTGCCGCAGGCGGAGTGCGCGCCTTGCGCGCAGTAGGCTTTACTTGGGCTGCGCGTCCCACCGCGGCGGGCGCCGGTTGCTGCCTGTGTGAAGCACGAGCCGCCCGGCCTCGCAACACAGTGGGTGGTACAGCCGGTGGAGCGCGCTTTCGTGAGCGCTTCGCTGGAGGGTTGCGCGCAAGCAGCGCCTTCGACAGCGGCCCGAGAGGGTCCTGTTTTTCTACGGCATCAAGGACGGTCTCCGCGGATGAGGCCGCTGCAAGTGCGTCAGCTTGCGCGCGAGTGCGAGCACGGGTCTGGCGCCCCTCGGTCGGCATTAGTGCCGCGGCTTCGAGAGCCGTGTAGACGGGTGCCGAAATGGGTTGCGCGGCGAGCACCCGGGGGAATTCGTCGTCGTCGTCATGGAGGACGTACTCAGACGCAGCACGCACGGTGCCGGGTGCGTCATGAGCGTATATGCGCGAGAGTGCATCTGCAAGGACGTTGTCCGCACCCGGTACGTATTCGACTTCAAAGTCGAACTCACTGATCTTCTCTAACCAACGTGCTTGTCGCCCGGACAGGTTTCTTTGTGCGAGAAGATGGGTGAGACCCTTGTGGTCGGTCACCCAGGTGAAATGGCAGCCCAGTAGTATGTCCCGATGCCGCAGCATCGCTTCTACGCCCGCTAACATCTCGATTTCGTGCACAGGGTAATTGTGCTGCGCTGAAGTCAACTTCGCGGAGAAGAAAGCGGCGACACGGGCAGAGCGCCAATGCTCGCCTTGGGACACGACACCAGCGATGCCCGCCATGGACCCGTCCGTCACGAGCCAGATACGCGCCGCTGTCGGAGCGTAGTCAAGCGGACGGCGATGGTGAGTGCGGTGCTGATGCACTAACCGCTTGATCTCATCGAAAGCCCTTTGCTCAGTAGGACCCCAGCGAAAGTTCGCTTCTGTGCCCGTCAAGCCCGAAAGTAACCCCATAGGTAGGCGAATCAGCCCGATGTCGTCAGCTAAGTAGCCCACTGACCCGAGGAAACCCCGCAGGAGCTCCTTCGTCGTCGGGACTTTCCAGTTCAACACTGAGTCGACTTTATCGGGGTCCATGCGGATGCCGTCCTGGTCAACAATGCGCCCGAGGATTTTGAGCTCTGTGCATAGGAAGCGTAGCTTCGTAGCACTCAGGTACAGTTGCTCCTTCTTCAGAATATCGATCACAAGCTGACAATGCTTGATGTGATCTTCTAGGCTGTCCGAATAGATCGCAATATCATCAAGATATACATCCATGAACTTCCCGATGAACGGTCCGAAGATATGGTTCATCAGCGACTGGTAAGTCGCAACAGCATTGCAATCACCTTGCTGCAGTACAAGACTGACCATGTTCCCATCGGGCGTTGTCATAGCAGTGCGATCAACATGGGATGGTTCAACGCGGATTTGTTCATACGCGTCCTTTCCGTCTATCAAGATTCGGAAGGGCTTCCGCGAGACCCGGCGCAAGATCGCCTCCATGTCAGGTAAGGGTGATGTCACTTTGATCGTATTCGCGTTACGCTCACGCAAGTCGCACACTACCCGCAGTCGCGGAGGGATCCCTTTCACGCCGGTGCCAGGCTTCGTGAGCAGGAGCATAGGTGATGTATTACGCGCGCTCGACATACGCCATCGTCCGGACTTCAAGTACGCATCCCGCTTTTCGATCCATGCGGGTCGCAGCGCATCCGGGCATTTCGACGGCCGCCACCCGTATACCTTTGTCGGGTCTTTCAACGGTATGGTGTGGTTGATGGCGCGCAGGGGCGGGAAGGGCGCATCGCTTGCTTCGCGACATATCGGTGCGGCATACTCGCGCAGTAGCGTGCGCGCGCGCTCCAGCCGCTCCTCTTGGATATCAGCAGCGCGGGACTCAACTACGCGCCGGCGTGAGCTCTCCACAACAGCGACCTCTCGGCAGCCAATCACAACCTTAGACGGGTTGAAACCCAACATGACCCTATGCTGGTTCAAGAACGGCGTGCCGAGGATGATATCGTAGTTCAGTAAGTTCATGATATCAAAATATCGCTCCGCTATGATTGTCTGATACTCAAGCATGGCAGAGCATCCGTAGTTGATCTTTGCGCGCGAGCCCTGAACAGCCAACTGCACAGGTAAGGCCTTCTCGAGCTCGCGCGGCTTGATACCGACCTGATGCGCAAACTTAGCGGACATGAAGTCGGCGAGCGATCCGGAGTCAAGCAAGGCGCGCGCGGGTTGTCCATTGATATGTACAACAACAACAATGGGTTCGGGGACCACGCGCTGGAAGTCGCGCGTGGTTGCCGCATTACGCTGCATAGGCGGAGCAGCGCTACCACTCGTCGACTGGCATCCTGCACGCACGGCATTAGCCTCAAGGATGTAGCCATCAAGAGGCAAAGGGACGTACTCGCTATCGTCAAGTGAGAACAGGGCGGTGAGCTCGCCTGCTTCAAGCCCTGTATAGTCTGACGGGTCATCTCGCAGAAGACGATGCACTCTCACAGCATACCATCCGAGGAGGTCGAATCGGGAGTTGTGGAAGACGTCCTCCGGCACGGCTATGTGTACGCCGAGGTAAGCATCTTCCATCACGATGGCCCCTCCTTGGCGGAGAGTCGTAAACCGACTCACGTTCGCATGTCTGTCCACAGGCGTGTGCTCGCGTTCAGGCCAAGGCTCGTACTCATTGAGCACCTGCGCGGTCCAGCAAGCAGCAACGTCGCCCATCAGCTGACGTCCGACCCTCTCGGTGGCCGGCAGCAAGTCATCAAACAGCTCCCGGAGCTGCGCATAGAACCAGCTGACCACATCGAAAGAAGGGTCGTCCGCGAGCTCGAACGCAAGCTTGAGCTCGCCACCACGAGTAGGTAGTACCCGAGGGTTCTTGCGATCCAGCCGGTTCTGATAGTAGATTGTTATAGGGCCGGGCACCTCGCCACAGTACACTATGATCCGAGCGTCATCGGGACCCTCACCTGGGAGGTATGGCCGATGGCTGTCCAGCAGGTACGCCACCCGCTGCGCGTGTATATCGGGTATACAGGTACGCTTACGGCCTTCACGCGGCAGGATCGGGAGAGTGCGGCCCATCAAACGGAGCGGTGCACCAGCAGACCCGACGCCACCTGTGCCTCGGAAGGGATAACGCCAGTCGCGGTACGTCGCATCCCTGCCGGACAGTTCGATGCTACTCAACTGGAGCTCACTAACTCGAGTAGTAGACTCAGTCATCACGCGTAAAGACTCATCGCCGAGCTCAACATTGAAGGAAGTCAGACCTGGAGGTCGACCCCTCGCGCCCGACGGTACGTTAGTCCGTGTCGGACAGTTGCGAGACATATGACCAGCTTCTTTACAGATGAAACATTTCCCCGCAGCGCGAAGCTCATCCATCTCCTGGGACGACAACTTCGGGCCCGCAAGCCTGCGTTCGGGAGTGCCGTGCGCGCCTCGATTGGGCCGTGACTGACCGGCGCCTGACTGGGACGATGCCTGAGCACGGTCGACTTGAACGAGTGACTTGTCGCGCGGGATGCCCCCACGCACCCCACGCCGCCCCTCGCGACGCTCGCGTCGAGAAGACTGGTGTCGTGCTGATGCACCGCCAGGGCTGGAGAGCGAGCGCTGCGCGCGCGAGGCATCCGTATTGCTACCACCGGCGGACCCTCCATCGCGGCTGTTCAGCACGCTTCGATGACTCCGCTCGGCCGTTGAGCTTGCCGCTAGAGCAAGCTCAGCAATCTCTGCCTCGGCTTGCACCTCCGACCATGAGGAGGTAGCCGGATTGAGGTGAGCACGCCAAAGTTCGGCTTGGAGCGCTGGCTTAAGCCCATACCAGAGCCGCTCGACACGCGACTCTTCGGACAGGTATCCAACCATCAAGAAGAGTTCCTGTAGCTCATGAACAAACTCGCGCACTGTGCGCGATCCTTGGGACACACGATTCAGCCGTTGACGCATCCGCTGACGGAAGTCAACAGGAAAGCAGTAATTGAAAACCTCAACGAGAATGTCCCGCAGCGACCACTCGCGCGGGCTGGCGGCCATTGAGACCGTGTAGCAATCATAGGCCTTGTCGGTAAGAAAGTACGACACAGTGATAGCATGCCGCGATGGTTCCAGCTGATACCCATCAATATAGGCCGTAATTTCCTGCACAAACTTGTGGAAGGTTCGTACGTCGGCGACACCACTGTAGGGTGTCGGCTCACGAGGTTTCAAAACCGGTGCCTTCGAGGAGCCTGCTTTTCGCAGCTGAGCGAGCTCGCGCGTCCTTTCCCGGAGCTTTTCCCGGTACTTATGTTTCTTTTGTTTAGCGGCATCGCTCTTGTTGCGATTTCCGGCCCCGTCGTCATCCGAAGAGGACGAGTCTGAGCTCGACGGCTCAGAGGGCTCTTTGCCCACACCATGTCGTTCGGCTAGGTCTCGGAACGCATGGCCGAGGTAGCTATTGGGCTCGACCTGGGTCATAGGCCGGAGGTTTCGAGCGGCCTCCATGCCACTCCTCCCAGCGGCTGCACCCTTCGCACGAGCCGCGCTAATTGATGAGCTGACAATTGCCTCCGCCGGATTGCCAATGTGGGCAACCGGAGGTATCGCGGCTAGTCTACTTTGTACATCCGTTGACTTGGGCCCCGGAGAAGGAGCACTCGAACGGAGCTCCAGCTGCTCAAGCTCCCGACGGAGACGTTCAAGCTCCCTCAATATATCTGTTTTCCGAGCATCGTCCACAGCCATAGGCAGCTCGTCGTGAGACGGGACCCTTTCCAACTCATAGCGAACCTCCTCCGAATCGGAGTCGTCGACAGCAGCGCCCGAGGGGTCCCGTATCTGCCACTTAGCAGGGCCAGCGACGCGTTGCGGTGGAGCCCCATATTTGGCCAGCTCGCGCTGTTGTGCGTGAGGGTCCAATTCCTCGGGGTCGATGTCGACGGCGCCCCAGTTGCGAGGATCCACCGTCTTACCCTTGTTGAACGTGAGCATCTCAGCACTGTCACGCTCAACCACAGTAGTGGCCGGCTCCTGCTTCTTCAAGGAGGACTTGGTCGGGGCGGGAACAGCCACGCCCTGTGAGATGAAAGAACGAGCCTCTTTTGCAGGCATACCTTCACGACTGCTTTTCTTGCGGAGGACACGAGTCCATCCACCTCCGTCGTCGTCTTCGACCTTCACGGATGAAGAAACGGGTCCGCCGCCCGACGTCTCGGGGGCATGCTCCGATGGAGGAGCCTTCGTAAAGGGGGCAGAAGATATATTCTCGCCTTTTACGGTACTGGAATCATCCCGGGCACCAAGCACCGGGGTACTACACTCGCGGACGACCGGTCCCGGCGAGGAAGAACGCGAGACGGCCTGACTATAAGTCTTCCGAGGCTCAGTCTCGGTTCTGGAGGGGGTGCCTTCGACAGTATCACCCGACAACGAGGTCAGAGTGCTGCCGAAGGTAGTGTTAGCGTTCGTGCTGACAGAAGAAGAGAACTCGCCAGGGAATGACCCCGAAACCAAGTCCGACAACGACGACTCCGTGTTGTTGATAGGCATGGTGAGTAGCTCGAGGACTTGACGTCGAATGTTTTGATGTCGGGGCGAGTCGGGTGTCGAAGGGTGATCAGACCTAGAACCCAGACTAGCAAGGACTTTTGGTAAAGCGAGAGAGAGAGAAGAGAGTCGAGAGAGTCGAGAGTAACAGTGGTCGTGTACTGTCAAAAAGATGTGACGCCGGCGGCTAGATGTCGGAGGCGGCACACGGGAACGCTCAGGCGCTAATAGACAGGTGTACGGTCTGACTATTGCAAGACAAGAACGATGACTCTCTAGGTACAAATTCGAGGCCTTTATATACTTTTCGTCCGTGAAGTTTTCGAGACGAGAGGAAGGAAAACTTCGAGGCATTAGCAAGCAGAATGAATCGTACGGATTAGGAAAGGGATTAATAAAATACCGGACGAGAAAGGAAAGAGTGACGGCGTTACGAACGCCGGGCGTTACACAATCTTCCGCGCATGCACTGCTCTCCGCAAATGCCGTGCCTGTGCTCTTGCCTGACGCTTGCAGCTTGCAGGGTCCAACACGATGCTATCGCGCGCCATCCACATTTCCCTGTTCCTCATTTTGCTTACTGAAGTTCAGGTATACAGCGGCAGCCGACCACCGAATGCAGTCTCAGCTGCACGTCGATTTCCCACTCGAAGCCTGCGAGTACTGCTGACAGATAAGAAGGTGTTCACTCGTGTAGGGAACCGTGGTCCGGAACGTCGCCTATTACAAGTCCCGCTGTCAACCACCCTGGCAATATGTCTGTAGACCGCAAGTGCATGCATTGTCGGCGCTCTGACTGACATATTTACATGCTGATGCGGTTCATAGCGCAGACGCCTCAGCAACACGCGGTTCTGTTGAAAGATCGGCACATGTACTCAGGACAACGAGGAACCTATGACTCCGACAATACAGTACGATTACACGAGATACAAGTACAATTTCAAGAGCTACTCTTCTGCCGATATCACGGCGAACGCAAAGGCTCTACCGGCCGGTGGCGCGACCAATCTCGACGTCCTGCTCAGCGGTGCTGATGCCGGTCTCGTCGAGGAAACGGTCGACATCGCGTTCCTGCTTGAAGGCATCGACCTTCTTGCCGCGGGTACGGCCAGACACATCTCTCTCCTCGGGAGAAGTGGTCGACAGGAGCTCGTCAACCTCGGCTGGCGAAGTTGTCAGGTACGACTCTGTGGGACGGCCGAGAGGTGGCACTCACATTTCGGGATCTGTCCGGTCTGCTCCGACCGCTCAGTCTCCATGTCCTCCTTCTGGAAGTCGCGGTAAGTGGGTTGGTTGTCCGCACCACGAGCGCCGACGGGGTGAATACTCGGGTCGGTGTTGTCGTCGAAGGCCGCGTTGTCAGGGCGCGCGTCGGCCTGAGGGTTGTACGTCAGGTCGTCGACGTCCCGGTTGGCAGGGGGCATGTTGTAAGGGCCGCGCGACTGGTTGACCATGATGAAGACGGATGCGGAGCGTTATGGGTGGGTGATAGCGTTGGGTCTTGGTAAGTTCGACGTGCAAGTTAGGGGCGGACATCGCAATCCCCGCAGTATATATACACTTGCGAGAGATCTCCGCACTCGTCAGCTCGGGAATCGTTTGTTGACCTCAGCTCGACGTCACAGTGGGTCAAGCATCGGTTAGTACACTACACTTGCCGCTTGAAGTAAGTCACCTGCTATTACGAGCGAACGCCGCCTCCGCCTCCCAGTGACGAGATGTGAAAGACGGTGATCACAAGATGACGTCGGGCAAAACGGCGAATAGCTCGGGAAAGTGGAACTTTGGACGGGCGTGGCTCATCCATGCCCCGACCAACCTCAGCCCATGCCGTACAACTGCGAGCAACGTCTCGAGCTCCTCCGGGGAGATTCCGCCTCAGACACGGGGACGCAAAATCGGCAAGTACGGGCGAAGAAGACGATCCCGATGGGCGGGAAGGTATACGGTACCCGTACTAGCAGCGGTGAACTCTATCGTGCTGAGAATGATCTACGTGTGCGCAGGGGGTATTACTATGGTACTAGGAGGCCAGCCCGCCGCTTCTGGGGGGGGGGAGGGGGCCGAGTATATACTCTTGCCACGAACCAGTGGTATCGGCCGACTGGCCTAATGGTTAAGGCGTCAGTTTCCGGTTTCTGGAACGAGCTGAAGATTCTGGGTTCGAATCCCAGGTTGGTCGCTTTTTCCCCTGAGTTCTCCGATATGTTGGCAAGAGGGAGAAGCATCGAGTACGTCCAGGAAGTCGAGTGTACAAGCGTCGGAGACGGAGAGTTGCAGGCGATGGTGACACTGCCATCCTAGTGTGACGGCGTTCATTGTCCAATCGCGGAAGCCGTCACGCGTTCTGGCAGGTGAACGCATGCGCTGAGCGCCGGTCCGCGGCCTTGGACGTCTCTGTTCGACTACTTCTCGTCTCTGCATCTCGTTGCTGGTCTTCCTGCTTCGGACGGTATACGCGCCTCCTGAGCTGCTGAAGACAAAATGTCCTTCTTTACCGCGTCGTCGTCAAACACGCTCGTGAACAACGCAGCCGCGGACAAAGATATCGAAGTCGCGGATCCCCCGACCGACTCTATCTCTTCTCTGTCGTTCTCGCCGACCGCCGATTACCTCGCTGTGGGATCCTGGGACAACAATGTGCGTGATTGCTCTTGAAGGAACGCGTTGCACTGCAGCAAGTGCTGACCTATCACTGCCCGCGCGGCCAGGTTCGCATCTACGAGGTCGGGGCGAACGGACAAACACAGGGCAAGGCCATGTACCCTCACCAGGGCCCTGTCCTGAGCGTGTGCTGGAACAAGGTGCGTCACCTTTGCCCTTTTGTTGCAACGCCACAGCCCTGAAGTCGCGCGTGCCTGTGGATATCAGGACGGAACCAAGATTCTCTCTGGCGGCGCGGACAATGCGGGACGCATGTTCGACGTGACCACCGGCCAACCCTCGCAAGTTGCGCAACACGACGCGCCGATCCGTGTCGTGCGGTGGATCGAGTCGCCTCAGGGTGGCGTGCTAGCCACTGGCAGCTGGGACAAGACGATCAAGGTTCGTGGGGCGCTCTCGTCGCCCTCCAGTTCTTACTGAAGAGATATTCTGCGCCGCAGTACTGGGACTTGCGTCAACCGAACCCTGTGTCTACTGTGCAGCTGCCCGAGCGGTGCTACACCATGGATGTCGTATACCCCCTGATGGTCGTCGGTACCGCCGAGAGGCACATCCAAGTATTTAACCTCGCAAACCCCACCACGCCGTTCAAGGCATGTACACTGCTCGTATCGGACGCAACCGCAGCTCCTGACCAGATTGTCATCCCGTGATAGACGCTAGTCTCGCCCTTGAAGTGGCAGACGCGCGTGGTCTCATGCTTCCCCTCAGCGAATGGCTTCGCTGTAGGCAGTATTGAGGGCCGTGTAGCTATCCAGTACGTCTCCCACTCGCGTCTTGTGGCCCTGAGACTGACTGTCTGCACGTACCCAGATACGTTGAAGAGAAGGATGCCTCGTATGTGTCATATTCGAGCCCGAGGAATGACGACGTGTCCTGACTGAGCATTCGCCACAGAAACAACTTCTCGTTCAAGTGCCACCGTCGCGATCAGTCGCCGACCACCAAGGACCAGTCGCTGGTCTATGCCGTGAACGATATTTCCTTCCACCCTGTACACGGGACCTTCTCCACTTGTGGTAAGCATCCATTCTAGTCCCGCGGTCTTCGACGAGCTCACTTGCTCTCCAGGATCCGATGGGACCATCAACTTCTGGGACAAGGACGCTCGCACGCGCCTCAAGTGTAAGTCACCCATACCTGCCGCGCCGTTCGCTCTATGTCGTGATTTCCGACTATCGCTCACATTCTGTTCTGCCAGCCTTCGAGCCCGCGCCCGGACCGGTGCCCTGCACGACATTCAACCGTTCCGGCACGATCTTCGCGTACGCCATCTCGTACGACTGGTCCAAGGGCCACTCGGGCATGACGCCCGGCCACCCGAACAAGCTCATGCTGCACGCGTGCAAGGACGAGGAGGTCAAGCGCAAGCCGACGAAGCGGTGAGACCTATTCAAGCGCTCTTCTATGCATGGCGCACGCGACCAGCGCGCAGAAGGCGAGGCTCCAGGCGCGTATGCGTGGCTATCCTATACTACGAAGGCTGGGAAAATAGCCGTCGTCGATGGTTGGGTTCGAGGAGGGAAGTTGTGTGAACCGCTGTACCTACGTCTTGTCCGCGCTGGCCTGTCATCAAAGCGTCTTCACCCGTGTACGTCAGTGCTGTGTTTGTGCTGTCCTGTTTGTTCTCGCAATGCCATCATTTCCAATATCGTACTTGCTCCTCGGGCCCGCAGCGGGCTGCAGCGATAGTTTGATTTTGCAAAGACGAGAGGGGACTAGTCTTGCGACTTCGGGACCGATTGTGGGGACAGGTCAAGAACGCATGCATTATATGCCGGTATACACGACTCTGGACAGTGGTAGTAATTAGAGCGACACCCCCTATACAAGTATCTATGGAGACCCGCGGCCCGCTAGGCGAGGCCCGGGCATGAATAATAGTGTACAATGGGTCTGAGTCGTGGCGTAAGTCGTCATGATAAAAATCCATAGAGAACGCAAATGTCGACAAAGCAGATGAGAGCGGAGGGAGAGGGGCTCAGAGGTCCTTCCCGAGTGCAGACTTGGCCTTCTGCGCTTCAACCGCCTTGACCTCGAGCATGGGGTCAAGCTCTGCTTGCGGTTGACGGTATGACTTGCCCATGCGGTCTGCCCACGTGAAGTACTGAGATGGAGTGAGTCAGCGGCATGGAGACGGACGGCTGACGAAAATAGACTCACCTGACCGTAGTTCACGGTGAAGTAAAGGTGGTGCAGAGTGTGGTGCGCAGGGCCGTTGATCACCTTCTCGAGGGGGTGACCGGTGATCATGTCAGAATCGTGAATGAGGATCGTCCAGAAGTTGACGAAGACGAAGAGCCCGAGGTAGAGCGAGCGATGCAACGGGAACAGGAAGATGAAGAGGTGGTAGGGGATGGACTGGACGTAGCCGTCGAGCGGGTGGAACGCATGCGACGCGAAGGGGGTGGGGACTGCAGGGCGAGGCGGAGTCAGAAATGTCCACGAGAAGAGGAGTAGGTATGGAAACGCACTGAGCCACTTGTGGTGCGGCTTATGCAGCCACTTGTAGAAGATAGGGTGGTGCTCGGCCCTATGAATCCAGTAGATGCAGTAGTCCGTGAAGACTAGGAAGCTATCAAAACGGTCAATTTCGGGTGGCATCCGAAGAGCGAATCACTTACAAGGCGACAGAGAAAAACAGGTATGGCCAACCGTAGTCGTCGACGTTGTCATACAGTTTGGAGTGACCGCGAACCTCCGCGAGGAACCACGGCAAGGTATAGAGTGTCATCATGGGAAATGCCTTCAAGCTCGACTGGATTTCGAGCTTGACCTGGTTCGGGAGGAAGCGCGGGTGCTTCATCATCTCATGATTAAAGATATACTGGTAGGAGAGACCGGCGAAGACGAAATAGAGCACATGGATGCCGATTAGGGTGAGCAGCAGGAGAGAGACGACTTGTCGGGGCAGGTAGTCCCGCGGCCAGGCTGACGCGATGGTCTTCGAAGCGACGAGCGGTGAGGTAAGCAGTTCGTCTGGGAGCGGGGGATGGGGAATGTGTGAGATGAGCTGGGACCAGGCCGAGGAATGGGAGGCGACAATAGGGACGTGGGAAGAGAGATTGTATAGGCCGGGCGCATTCGTGCTGGCGGTCGTGAACGCAGAGACCGGCAGAAGGGCAGCCCATGCACGGTCGAGAAGCCAGTCGTCTGCGAGGTTGAGGACGAGGTCCATGGTGTCGGCGGGGAGGCGGGCGGGAGCGGCGGCCTCGCTGGACTTTTTGAGGATGAAGAGATGGGAAGCGACGGTGCTTTGCGGCGGAACGCAAGGAGCGGCGAGTGCTTATATTCCAAGCGCGCGCCCCAAAGTCGTCCCACCTCACTCGAATTTTGACACATCAGGCATTTCAGGGTCTCCTGATCAGATTAGATCTCACCTCAATCTTATCTTATCTCGGCCCCGTCGGCCTCCGCAGTTTCCCCGCAAGGCCATCCTCGCCCACACCACGCCCCTCATCAACATCCAGGGCATTCGAGTCGTCCTTGCGCTATTACTGTGCACCAAGGACCGCCAGACACATCGCATCCGCCTCCTTGGCGTACCACTCCTGCGGGAGATGACGATGGCGATGAATGCCCCCGGCCTCATACCGAAGGCCTAGTTGCGGCCGGCCATCCGGCTCACGCGGGGCCCCTGATGCATCCTTGAGCATGTCAGATCACAATGCTTTGACGAGCACGCACCTCCGACTGCATCGTACGACGCTCTCTATTGTTGGCAGGTCCCCATGATCCAGATGCAGATACGGCGGTGCCTTCGGAGCACGACGTCGCTCTAGGGCCGTCTGTTGCTTCCTCCCGGGACGGGCGGGGCTCTCGTCGAGTGCGCTGGAGCGGGCCAGGGTGTCTTCGGCGTCGGTTGACTCATGGATAGACGACCAGGACGAGGGAGACGGTGGGGAGAAGACAAGCAGCGTCGTGGTCTGCGCTCCCTGCGCATGGCGCGCATTCAGTCGCAGTACGTCACCGCCTCGATCGCCCTCTAACCCATATTCGTACTCACACCCATGCCACTCGCAGAACTTGGCGTATGCAGCGTCTACCGGCGCCATGGGAGGCCGTCCTCTGCATGACCTCGCATGCGTCTCCAGAAATTGCGATGAGCTGTAAGCTCTGTGGACCCGGGTGACTCAGAGCTATCCTCGTCGACCCGAGGCTGTGGTGGCCGCCGGTCGCAGTGGTTTCTTATGACGCTCCGGATCCGGGAGAAGTCGAAGTGCGCGATATGTGCGAACTCGACGATTGCAAGGGGGTCACCGCTGCCTTCGCAGGCAATCATATGACGGTGTCCGTATCCTGCTACACGACTGCACCGCCCACAGAAGCCACCGCGGAGAGCCTGAGGACTCCACAGCGACCGTACACCCGGTGACACGCAGCCTGGTGGCCATCCGGATACAAATAATCTCATCACACTGGTATAGCGTACACCGCACTCATCAGTCAGCACACGCCCACGCCCGTCAGTTGGATATCACGTTCGACCCAGCAAAGTTCCGCCCTTGTGCCCCAGTCTTCGGTCATTCAGATGTGAGCAAAGTCGTCCGTCGCCTGGAGCGTAATAGTCAGCAGCGTGTTACGCGCGATCCACAGGAAGCAATGAATGCCGACCTTGACCAGCAGCTTGGCAGTTCCAGGCTCGCGCGACGAATGGCCCGCGTCGGGAACAATGTGCAACGTGATCTCCGGCCAAACCTTCTTCAGCGTATATGCCGTCGTCGCCTGACCAACAAGCTCGGTGGTGAGTACGCCGGGCAGCTCGGAAGGTGTACTATACACACCGGGCAGATGACATCGTATCGTCCCTGCACTACCACGCAAGGGATGTGACGGCTGTGCACCACGATCAGGAGCGGAACACGATCTGCTAGCCAGGAATACATACATCTTGTCGATCTCCTGCTTTTCAAGCAGCTGACCATCACGCATGAAGCCCTTGGTTGACATATCAGCACTTGATATCATAGAGGCATGATCGGCGACTCACATCGTTCACGAAGTAGTGGTTCTCTATCCTTGCGAACGCGCTGAGAATACACATCTTCAGTTCCGGTCAAGATGGCGGTGGAGACGAGACGCACTTTGCGAAGTCGTTCTTCTCGGCCTCCGCGACCTGCGCCGGGTCAACGTACAGCTTCGACGTATACATCCTGTACGGATGGTCTGCGTCAGCAACTGGTTCTCCACTCTCGTGATGGCCGTATGAGAGACTCACTCCCACTTAGTCCAGGCGCGTGCTGCACGGAGACGCGTCTCGTCGTCTACCGAGTTGAGTTGCGCGTGGTATGCGGTGACCATGTCATGGCGTTCGGCCTCAGGAATGGGTGCAATGAACTCCTCCCTGCCCTGTGGGTCAGTACACATAGTACGCATAAATGAACATCCTGGTTCAGCTCACCAGGCCTCGGGGAAGAGGTGCGATGCGCCTTCCTGGTAGAAGAAGCGCAGTTCACTGCAGGTGCCGTGGGCGGTCAGGTCGTGGCGTGAGGAGCTGAGTACGCGGAACTACCTCTTGCGCAGCGTAAAGATACCTCGGAGAACGAGGGTCTTCACGCGATCAGGGTGCGACTATAAGCATCGTATGAGTGGTGCCCCTCATGACGGAGAGTACGGGATACACGCACCTGGGCATATGCAAGCGAGAGTGTGGAGCCCTGCGAAACAAGCCTTCAGTGCTGCTCGAGCTATTCTTGAGCACCGACTTACCCAAGAGCCACCGAAAACATGCCACTTCTCGATACCGAGGTGCTCGCGCAGCTTCTCAATGTCCTTGACCAAGTCCCAGGTCGTGTTCTCCTCGAGGGAGGCAGTGCTGCAGGGGATCGTCAGAACAGATTAGCCTATTAGAGGCCCTCGCAGTCCGCGGCCTGCCGAGTAGTGCGCACGTACGGCGTGGACTTCCCAGAGCCTCTTTGGTCGAAAAGGACGATCTGGGCGAGGTTGAGTACAGAGTACAAGAGAGGATGACGTCGAGCCAAGCCTCACACACCTTGTACTTGGTGGGATCGAAGAACGAGCGATCCTTCGGGTCGCAACCACCACCGGGTCCGCCTGGAGTTTCGTGGGTGGTTTCAGCAGCTCTGTAGCCGACGATGGAGGACAAGCCATACCATGTAAGAAGACAACTGCGAGCGAGTCAGATCATCTGCGAGCCGAGAGCATGGGAGGCACTACTACTGACCGGGCGTGCCGTCCTTGTTCCCATTAAGCTCGTAACTGTATAGAGGTAAGTTCAGAGACTTGGCGCACTACAGTGATCTACGTACTACAGGGTATGCAGGTCGGAAACCTTGAGCTTTCCGGTCTCGTAGGGCTCGATCGGCGGATACATGCTTGTGGGAACGGAGCTGTAATGTCTGGGGCTATTGATTGTGAATGTTCTGAATGCTAGATGTCCCAGTCGTTTGACAGGCGACTTCTTGTAGGTCAGAAGAACTGCCGCGACTCGGGAGATGGGGGTCCTGGAGAGAGTGCCTGCGGGAACTCGCAATAGCCCCGATAGCGCCAGCATGGTGAACGGCCCAGCGGCTCACTTGTGGGGTTCCCCCTCCGCTTCGTCCCTTCTATCGATGCGGTAACTGAAGATCTAGGCATGCAATCAGTGTGGAATCCGCCAAAACAAAAGGGTTATGACGAGAGTGGGATTCGAACCCACGCCCGTGAGGACCAGATTACCGCAAGCTGCTGGGTTGAAGCCCACTCAACTGCCTTAGTCTGGCGCCTTAGACCGCTCGGCCATCTCGCCATGAGGACCTTCTGTGTGCATGCATACACAATGATCACACTACCGGCTCTATGAACACTAGTCCTAAAGAGGTAAGAGATATACCAGCTTTGGAAAATGCACGTATGATGTCACCAGGGCCGTCAATGATCCGTCATACGAGCCTCAGTCGTGGATTGAGTGCTTGATTGGAGTTGGCGAAAGACGCGGCAGAGGGACGGTATATATACCCCACCACGCCGACGACGCGCGACAGAACATCTCATCTGCGCACAACGACCATGGCTACTCACAAGAACCTCATCCGTCTCAAGGCTGCAACCCAGGAGTACGAGTGGGGAAAGACGGGCAGTGCGTCCCTGGCAGCGCGTCTCGGAAAGAACGCAATCGGACATGGGTTCCAAGTAGACGAGAGCAAGTCCTATGCAGAGGTATGAGACATATCTTGTCCCTTATGAAAGTTCGCGCTGAGTCTACACTGATGTGCGCATAGGTTTGGATGGGCACGCACCCGAACGGCCCCGCTCACCTCTTTGATGATCCGTCCACGTCCCTTCTCTCCCTGATCTCCTCTGACCCAACATTTTACCTTGGGGAGACCCTCGTGCGGAAATGGCCTTCCACGACACACATTCCGTACCTCTTCAAAGTGCTCTCCATCAAAAAGGCCCTTCCGTTGCAAGCGCATCCCGACAAAGGCCTTGCGGAACAGCTACAGCTCAAGGATCCGTCCAACTTCGTGGACGCGAACCACAAGCCAGAGATAGCTGTGGCGATCGGAGAACCCCTCAGCGCGACAAGCTCCGGGACCCAGGGCGGCGATGTCCACGTTGGCGACAACGATACCGCTTTCACCGGTTTCGTTGGGTTCCGCCCGCTCGAGGACATCAAGGCGTACCTCCAGAAGGTGCCCGAGATCGCCAATGCTATCGGGGATGCTATGCTGGTCGCCTCGTTTACGCAAAACCCATCAACAGACCTCCTGAAGCAGCTTTACGGGAAGCTTCTGAAACGCGGGGTCGAGGCTCGCGACGAAGTCGCTACTGCGATATCGAAGCTCGAGCAGCGCATCAAGAAGGGCGGAAACCTCGGAGTACCGAACGGGGATGAGCTCGCACGCCTTGTCCTGAAGGTCAACAGCCAATATCCCGGCGACGCCGGCGTTCTCGCCACTACGTTCTTCATGAACTTTGCAAAGCTCAAGAAGGGCGAAGGCATCTACATCGGCGCCGACGATATCCATGCGTATCTCGAAGGAGGTATGTCGCCTGCAGTTCAAGGCTGAGAAAGGTGCTAACGCTTCTTGCAAGACATCATCGAGTGCATGGCGATCTCTGACAACGTCGTCAACGCCGCTTTTGACTCGCCAGACTCGCTCGCATCACAGATCAGTACCTTCGTCGACATGCTCACCTACACGGCTCGTCCGGTCTCGCATTGGTCTTTGCCCCGCGAGCCGTACCAGCACTCGAAAGAGGGTCGAACCTCGAAGTACGATCCGCCTATGGAGGAGTTCGTGGTCCTTGGCACCATGCTCGACGACAAGAATGCGAGGACCGAGCGTTTGGCCGCCGTCAACGGCCCCACGATCGGAATCGTCACGAAGGGTCGAGCCAGAATCGCGGTAAGCAGGGGTAACGAGCAGTTGGATCTCGACGAGGGTGGCGTGGTCTTCATCCCTCCAGGCAACGACATCCGCGTTGAGCTGCATGAGGGCCGTGGTAAGGAGGGCGCAGGGGAGGTGTGGTGGTCGTGCTTCGGAGTATGAGCAGGAGAAGGAAGATTGTAACCGTCGCGCATTGTACAACACTCACTATCGCATGTAGCATACCAGTGGTCCCGAATCCGTCATCACATCATGTAGTCGTATAACCGCAGCAACCTATCCATTGCAACGTACATACATCTCCGTAGATCATCTCTCTCCCACCATGCAGCATGCGAACTAGAGTGCACTCTTAGACGTACAGCCACTTCCCCCGTTCAGATGCCCACTTGGACAACTCTTCCGCGTTGACGGTCTCAAAGCGACGGCGAATCGAAGGCCGAGGGGGCTCCTCCGCACCGTTCAAATCAGGCGTCATCGGGGGCGAAATGGGCGGAGACGCCTCGTCTTCGTCGTCGACCGCAATGGGATCGTACGGCGAGAGAATACGGAGACCGGACCCGCCGACCGCGGTAACATACGGCCTGTAGCCCTCCGCTTCGAGTGCGGAGATGAGAGACTGCAGCGCCTCGTCCGAGAAGTCTGAGGAGGACGTAAGTATGGGCGGCGAGAACTTATCGCGACAGGGACGTACCATCCGGGACAAGCGTGACGGCGCAGCCGCCACCACCAGCGCCGGTGAGCTTCGTGCTGAGGCGGTAGGGCGACGCGGCGGTCATAGTGCGGATGGCCTCCAGGGCCGGGTGGGACACGCCGAGAGACACCAGGTGGGCATGGTTCTCGTCAAGTAAGGCCTATGTGGAGATATGGGTCAACATGCGTCCCTGACCAGGAGCGGAACCAGACGACATACCGCCAGCCCAGACAAGAGAGCACTGCGGGGCAACTCCGGGTCTGCGAGCGCACGCCGCGCTTCGTTGCTGATCGTTTGGATAGCGTCGAGGAGCTGGCCCACATACTCGGGCTCTGCGATCTTCTTCCGCGCGACACCCGCCACAAGCGCCTTCGTATCGCGCGGCACCTTCGAGTCGACGAGCAAGAATCGCAGGGAGCGGAAGCCCTGGATCTGGTCCATCCCGCTGCGCTTGCCAAAGCCGGGGCGCACGTACGCGAGCGCGCCGCCGAAGACGGCGACGGAGTTATCAACGCCGCTCGGGTTACCGTGGAGCACCTTCTCGGCGACGAAGGCCCAACGGTTCACCTCTTCGGCGACATCTGGAGGGATGGCGCGGCGACCCTTGTGCGAGAGATGCACGTGTCCAGGGTCCCCAGGCGCGAGGGGCTCGCGTGTAGGGGGCGGGACGCTGGGAATGTCGATGCGCTGGTGGAGGATGAGCAACGCTGTGGCGATGCAGACCGAGAAGGAGGCAGAAGAGCCGAGTCCGGCGCCAATGGGGAGGGTGGACCGGCAGACGAAGTGGAATGATGGTCTAGGGAAGTGCATTAGTTGTCTGAAGGAAATCAGACGGGATTCGGCTTACCTGTGGCTGCTGTAGGTCATCATCATGTACAAGTAGAGGAAGGCAACCGAAGCCGCGTGAGTTTTCGGCGGCATCTGCGACTCCGGGGGGAGGGCGCGAGCCTTGATGGCGTCTACTACTCGTATATCCAAGGCATCTGGATGCTCGTCTCCCTTAGGTACGGGTACCACCGCATCCCAAGGTAGGTCATCTATGTCCCATTCGTGCTGGTAGTCGTTGATGTCCTTGAAATGCACGGATATCTTGTTGTCATAACGAGGGGATGTCAAGCCGTAGCAGCGCAGGTCTACAGAGGCAGCAACGGCAGTCTGAGCGGATGGTCAGCTACGAGCCTCATATACGAGCAAGTCAACACTTACAACACCGTGAACCACGGCATGCTCGCCAAACAAGATGACCTTGCCAGGAGCACTGACGAACCACTCCCTGGTCTCACGCTGAGGAGCCGTGCGAGGCTCACCAAGGGCAAGCTTCTCGACGGCGCGGCTGATAGGGTTGGGGATCCGCACATAGTCGTTCGCAGCGAATGTGATGGCGCCTGCTTCGATCAAGGCGTGACGGAGATCGTCGAGCAAGTCCGCGGGATCCTCAATACCCACACACAAGCGAATCAAGTCCTCAGGGAGGCCGCGAGCCGCACGTACGGCGGGGTCGATGGACGCGTGACTGGATGCGACATCAGACATTGCATGTGTAAGAGGACTCCGTAAAGAGACGTACGACATAACGCAGGGCATACTGATCAAACTGTTCACGCAGCCGAAACTGACACTGATGCCCCAGAGGCGAGTAGCAGCAACGATACGCTCGCTCAATTCCTTGTCGCCAGTCTCGAACGAGAGCACGGCACCGTAACCTAGAGGAGCAGTCAATACCATTCCGGTCTTCTGCAAGCTGATACGAACCGTCCGAGATGCGATCATGAATCTCCTTGCCGGGGTGGTTAGGCAACCCTGGGTAATGAGTGACAAACCCAAGCTTCGAGAGCATTTGTGCTACGAGCATGGAAGTAGACTGCTGACGGTCCATGCGGATAGCCAGGGTCTTCATGCCTCGCAAGAGCAGGAACGAGTCGAACGGGGAGAGGGCATTTCCAACCGAGTTGATGATGAATGCCATTTCCTGTACGTTTATCAGTTATACTGCATTGGAGTTCAGACGAGCCATCAGGGCTAACCTTCGCAATGTCGTCGCGGTTGCAGGTAATAACACCGGCCATGAGATCGTGGTGTCCGCTGAGGTACTTGGTAGCACTGTCATAAACAATGTCCGCTCCGTGCTCGAGAGGCCTCTGCAGGTACGGACTCATCATGGTGTTATCCACCACAACGATTGCGTCCTCGCACTTCTCCTTCACAAGCGCGCTAATGCGCGCAATGTCTACAATCTTGAGCAGCGGGTTCGTGGGTGATTCCAGGAGTACCATGGCAGTCTTCCCGGGGTTGAGGACAGGAATAACGGACTCTGCCTTAGTGGTGTCAACGTGGTGGACCGTTACGCCCATGTGGGTGCGCAGGTAAGTGAGAAGGCGGTTCGTTCCGCCATAAAGATCGTCGCCCGCGATGACTTCGGAGCCAGGCTTGAGCAGGCGGGTGATCACGTCGAGAGCAGCCATGCCGCTGGAGACAGCGAAAGCATGGGCGGCCGATGAGATCTTAGCAATATGGTGTTCTACGGCATGTCTGTGAGTATTCCTGGTGCTGAATGCGGGGAGCGCCTAGATGGCATGGAAGTACGCCTTCCTACCACAACCGGAGATGACTCGTGCTCAAGGTCTTCTAGATCGCCCACACGTGGAGCGAGCTCCCGTCGTACGACTCAACTTCGTGCAGCGTGGTAGAAAGGTGTACGCACTTACCACCGACGCCCTAGTGAAGTGAGAACCTACCTAGGTGACTCCTGGTCGGGTTTCCGCTACGAGTGTAATCATATCGGTTTCCGACGCCCTTGAACGTGGCGCTCTGGTAGATGGGTACGCTGGAGCTGCCATGCTGGTCCTTGTGGTCGGCATCCGGAGAGTCAACGGTAGCACAAAGAGTCGAGAAACGGTAGGGCTGTCTAGGACGAGTCAGAGAAGGAGAATCAGGCTCTGGGGTAGGGAGGTCGTGCGCGGGCGCTTTCTTCAGCGAGCTGACCGACGCCATGGCGGACGAGGAGAAAACAAGCAAGAGAGACGAAGCGGGAGACTGCGCAGCAGGCCAGACGAGGAGGAGGGTCTGAGAACGTCGTCAGGCGAGCTGTATGGTTTTTGGCAAGACGGGAGCGAGTCGGGCCATCGAAGAGCGACAATATCCCCGCATCACGTGCGGGAGCCATCGCTTGTAAAGATCGCGCAATATGGGGCAGGTAGGCGCCCGTGCCACACCAGCGGCCGCCGACCTCTCTCCGACTCCCGAGCATTTGCGTCCCAGCAGCTCGACTGGCCAATGGAAATAGTTGGTAGCGCATCCCTTGGTCTATAGCAGCAGATCGGAGAGAGATGCCAAAGTAATACAATTAGTTTGGAGTCTAGATAGAGAACAGTCCGTAACGATAACCAGTGCGAGAGGTAGGAGGTGGAGACTACAAAGCTACAGTTGATGCGACGTGGTAAGCTGCGATCGACACATACGATAGAGGAGAGGGATATTATAGACGGGGGTAGTAGTGATCGTCGGCACCGGTTCCGGGGCGGTCAGTATGCGATCATGCGGGTGGGAGGACGGCGATAGCGTAGACAGCTGGTCAGTGTTCCTGCCGTGTATCCGTGTGTGCAGTGTGGTCGTGCGATACGTGAGACGCGGTCAGATGCAGTGGGCGGGCGAAGGGATGATTGCGGCGAGATACGACGGTGGCGACGGCAGCGGCCGTGGTGCTTTTCCAGGCTATCCTACATTCTTGTGCAGTTGAAATTGTCCGAGTCGTGAGGTCATGACACGCCCAGTTTTTGGAACATGGTATCTAGAGTCTTGAACGCGACGGGCTTGACAAGGCTAGACAAGTCCTCAGACACGCGCTCATTGACCCACAACGGAATGCACTCACTATCCATCAACACCAGCCTCAAACGCCCTCCGCTTGTCTTCGAGCGAGGACATGCCGGTTAACGCGAGAATGCGGGTAGGATGCGTTTTCGATTTGCTATCCCCTTGCTGGCGCTTTGATTCTATCTCACGCATTTGCGCGGTCGCGCCAACGCCGTCCAGGATAGGCATCGACAGGTCCAAAAGAACAACACTGGGAAGAGCGGAGATGAGACACCACGCCATACGCCGTGCAGGAATGTACGTACTCGAAGTGGCCCTCGTTCTCAAAGGTCCGGACGCCTTCTAGCCCATCAACGGCCTCGCGGTACTCATAACCCTGTGTCGCCAAGAATGTCAATCGTCATACCGTTGTTGGCGAGGGTGCGGACATACCATATTCCTGAGCCATTTGACGCTGCAATTATCGGATCAGCTAAGGAATGCAGACCAAACGCGGCGCATAGCACTCACAGCAGGTTGCGCAAGATGCTGTTGTCCTCTACCACCAGCACCCTCAACGGTCCACTCGGCTCTACAGTGCCCACTGACGACTTGAGCAACGTGCCACCCGTCCCGACGGAGATCGTCGGGCTGGACTGCAGATGCGACATCTGCGGCGAACCGGGGGTCGAATCTGTCTCGAGCTCTTCCTGCTCAGCCGGGGACGGCATATGCGCCCAGCTTGTCAACGGGTGCGCCGTCACTGCTCTTGGTCCTAGAGGCGGTCTCTGCTGGAATGTCGGGGTGCTACCCCCTGTCGACTCTTCCGAGTACCTACGGGAGAAGGCACCGCTCTCTGGATGGTCATATGACGAGGACCTGGACGGCGACTCCGGACGTTGACTGTGCTGCAAGAGCGCAGGGCTGTTGCGCGGGCCCTTGCCAATGTTCAACGCGTGCAACGAGAGCTTGAGGGCAGCTACCAGTCGACATGGGCCGACGGGCTTGTACACGATCCTGCAGAAGCCGCCGATGTGCTCGTACTCGTTCACGATCGCCATCAGCCGCGGGTCGCCCCGCGCGGACGAGAGAATGATGAACGGCCGGGATGCGTTCTTGCGTTCGATCGCAAGCGTGACGGGCGTCGGGTCCTCGTTCACGATCACGATGTCGCCCGCTTCTGGATCCTCGGTAATGGTGAAACCCCAGTCCGACACGATGTACTGCGTGAGGACTTTCCGGAGGAGGTGCACACCCCGAATCGTCTCATCGAACGCGAGCAGTGAGATGGACGGCCGCCGGCCGTGGTCGAGGACCTTCGCCAACTCCGCCGAGAAATTCGCTGGTTCGCTGGGGCTCTCTACGGCTTCCGCATTGAACGTCACCTTGATCTCCGTGCCCACGCCTTCGGCGCTCCATACGTCTACCTTGCCGTCGACGCTGGGTGACCGCACTATACTGTTCACGATGGCGAGACCCAAGCCAGTTCCGGTCTGGAGCGGGTTCTCTTGCGAGAACGGATGGAAGAGTTGGTTCTGTGGTGATAAACGTAAGCTCGTGAGCGGCGCGCCGGATCTCGATCTTCCTCACCTTCAGGAAGTGCTGGCTGATACCCTATGAAGCGAAGCATGAGCGACAAACTTGACGTGAGTTCTGACTCAATCTATCCGTACCTTGCCCGTGTCGATGACCGACAGTTCTATCCTGACCTTGCCAGGTGGCGTATCGCTTGTAGGTGGCAATTGGCGCAACATGACGTGGACGTAACCATCCTGCATCCAACGTACACATCAGCCACCCTGGCGCCAACCGTCCAATAACCTTGCGGCGTACCGAAGTGAACTTGAGACTGTTACCGAACACGTTCATGAGTATACGCCTGATACCGCCCTTCTCGCATCGGAAGGTCCATCCCTAAACAAGGCAATCGCGTAAGCGTGCCAGGGTCGCCATGGAGCCGAGGCGAAGAGACGTACAGCTTCACTATGGCCGACGTCGATGACGGTCTCGACGTGCTTGTTCGGTGCAGGAAGCGCTACAGACGACGAACGGTCCTGTTTCGGCGGCGAGTACACGCTCCCGATCTCGCTCGTGAACATTCGCGCGCGGTGGCCTATCCAACAGCCTTCCGTCGCTTCTTCGACGAGTTGCATCAGGTTCACCCTGTGTGTCTCGGGTCAGTCACAGAAGAAGTGCGGAGACACCGGTTGGACTCACCTGCTCAGGTGGATGACGTTTTCGACGCCGCCTGCCTTCGCGTTGCCGCTTAGCTTCGTAAAGTCTAAGACGTGATTCACCGTCTCAACGAGGGAGGTGCCGCAGGCTTGAACAGTCTGCAGGAATGACGCTTGACTATGGTTAAGCGACGTCTCCGAGAGCAGTTCCGCTGATGCAAGAATCTGCGCGTAAGAGCATGAGAGAAGCCCATATAATGCGCCGCAGGAACGAGTTATCAACGTACCCCATGCAAAGGCGTGCGGAGCTCATGCGAGATACTAGGTGATACCCATCAGCGACGTGCAACACACGTCGAGCTGCCGTACGTACTTGGAAATAAACAAGCTCTTCGCCTTATCCGCCAGGATCATGCGACGCTTGAGAACAGCAGACAGGATGATGACGCCTATAAAGGACAAGATAAGACATCGCGGTATGAGTGGAGCGTCGTCCATCACTCTTACCTATTGCGCGCAAGTATGACAGTTCGTGGCCTTCGAGCTGTCGACGGAGGTTTCACATCAGCATCAGTCTGACTAGCGAAGCAGCCGAAGACCTACGAATGGCGTTGTGCGCTCTCCCGTGCTGTACGCACAGAGCAGGGCGAACGGCCGCTTGTCGATGTTATATATCGGCACAGCTGTACGATGCCCCCACCAATCAGTCCTCCCCCCTTCGTCACTTGAACCATGCCTGACTCGCGACTCACCAAGCACATACTGTATCCTCGACGGCAAGAACGGCCTCAGACTGGGGTGCACGACACCCTCGCAGATCTTGCCCTCGGGATGCTTCTCGAAGAACTCGGTCAGCTTCCTGTACTCCTCGCTCTGCAGGCTGCGGCTCGTCGACTCGAGCGCGGGGTCCGCGTGGTGCAGCGTGAGCGACGTGGACGACTCGGCGCCGACGGTCTCGAGCACGTCGACGTGCGAGACGTCCATGATGATCGCGTCCTCGACGTCGAGCGTGCGCTTCACGAGCCGCGCGGCGAGCACGTAGATCTGCTCCATCGACGTGCTCCCGACGAGCCGCGTCTCCGGCTTCTCCTCGTCCGCCTGCTTGTCGACTTCGAGGCACTCGCGCGTGAACTGCTCCATCGAGCTCTGGATGCGGTCCCGTATTCGAAGCTGGATCTTGTCCTTCCACAGTTCCAATTCTCGCACGGCGATTTGCTATCGAGATGTTTGTTAGGGACAATCAACGCCCTCAACATACTAAGGGACATACAGCAAACTCCTTGAGCGTATGCCTCTGCCTTGGGCTGAATTCTCGTCGTGGCGCGTCGTCCATGATTGCAAGACTAGTTCATCAAGTCAGTCGGACCCGCCACCTAGCGAGCTGCCCCAAACAGAACTTACGTTCCGATGTTGTATCCGTCCGGCGTTCGTAAGGGGCATCCAGCGTAGAAGCGGATATGTGGCGGCTCGATGACGAGGGGCTGCTGGAACATGAGTCGCTGTGAGCATGCATCTCAAAACAGTACTTACGTTCTGAGCAAATCGCCAGTCTTCTCGCGCGTCAAGTACGACCATAGGCTCGTCGTCTCTGCATTGAGTGTGAGTGCACTGCAGCAAAATAGAGCGCGAAAGACACCGACTGTTGGAGAATAGCATGAGCGCATAATGAACTTGTTCGCGTCATGTTCTGTACGCCGATTCCAGCTACATATAGACATCAGCATAACGCCGATGATGCGTACGGAGCAGGCTACTCACATTCCGACTTGAAGAACCTACAAGTACAAACAAGGTCAGCACCCACACACCCCACTTTACGAGAGCGGCAAGGAAGAACCCGCAAAGAGAAAAGCAAAAACAAGAAGAAACACTCACTGCTCCGTCCCATCGATCAACGCCAACACCACGATCCGCGTATTGAACACCAGCTTCACCAGATGCGCGATCCGGTCAAAGTTCGGGTCCCGCCCCGTGTTCCAGATATTATACTTGTACAGCGCCCTCCGCCGCTCGAGCTCGTTCGGCGGGTTCGGCGGCGCGAGGTACCCCAGCTCCTGGAACATCTGCTCCTCCTTCGCCGCGCGCCCCGCGAGGTTGTTCACCGCGCTCTCGCTCGCCGGCCTGCTCGCGCGCAGCCGCCGCTCGTACAGAGTCGAGGCAGCCGTCGGCAGCGGCGCGCTCGTCTGCCGCGTCAGGCAGATACGGCGCGGCAAGGCGGGCACGGTCATCGGGTCCGGGTCGAACGGCGGCGCGCTCGCCTGCCGCGAGATGTCCGGTATTGCGCGCACGGGTGCCGACGAGAGCGCAGGCGGGGGGTGCTGGGGTGCCCGTGCGGACTCGGTTCCGCTTGCGCTCGCAGCGACAGTGCCGGCGTGCGCGGACGAGGGCGCGAGGTTGGAGGAACCGACGCGCGAGGTGTCGACGTTCCCGAAGTAGTCGTCCTCGACGGGCTCGGGCGACCTCCGCACCGGGGCAGTCGCAGGCGGCAGGGTGCTGCTCGGGACGGGTGCGGGCGCTGCGGAGGGCCTAGACGCAGCAGGAGGAGGCACAGGCGCCGGCGCGGGGGCGTCGGGGGCGGACCTACGCTGATCAGGCCTCCGATCGACCTGGCTCTGCGGCTGCGGCGCGGACGGTACCTGTGCCTCGCGTTCGCGTTCGCGTGCCTCGCCCTCGACCGAGTCCGGGGGGCTCGCCTCGATCGTCGAGAGCGCGGACGACGCGGGCGCGTCGTCCACGTCCTGCGTGCCCTGCCAAAAACTGCTCAGCCGCGTCTTGCGCGCCGTGTTCGGCGAGAGCAGCGGCAGCTCCGCGACCGGGTGCGGGAAGAGCTGCTCTGGGGGGTGCGAGCCCGGGATCGTCGCCGTCACGCCGCGCATCGGGTCCGTGAGCTCGTGCTCGGGTGAAGGGAGAGCAAGAGGCGCGACGCTCACGCGTGCGGCCGCGAGGCGGATGGCGGCCGCCGTCGCTGTCGCGTCTGCAGGGGGAATCGCGGGGACGCGCGGGTGCTCGTGGATCGGCTGCGAGTGCAGACTCGAGGTGCGCATGTCGGCGAAGGAGTTCCGAAGGCGATGCGAGAAGTTGAGCGGGATGTTGAGCGGCTTGGAGGGGCGGCGCGAGGCGGAGCCGGTGTCGGTCGCGGCTGCGGGCGTGCCTGGCACGCTCGAGGAGAGCTTGGACATGGGGAGGGCGGGGAGCGATAGCGCGGTGCTAGTAGTACTGGAGGGCGTACGAGTTTTCTCCGACTTCTCCGGGGTCTGTAATGAGGGCACATCGCGCACGTTGGCTTGCTGTTGTCGCGACGCCGGCGGCTCGAAGGGGGTCTCTGCGGGTCGCCAGTCGGGCACGGAGTCGAGCTCTGGCGAATCGAACATGACGTCCGAGGCGACGCTTCCCACAGAGGTGTCTAATGTCGCCGCGCGCGGATGGCTGGGGGCGTGGAGGTGCGATCGCGGCGGATGGGGCGTCTTGAGGGGGTCCCAGCGGCCCATCGCGTAGGCGTGGATGAAGGTGGCCCAGTCGTAGTCGGGCTCGACCATGCTGCTCGTGTCGCGGGAGGTGGACGCGCTCTGGGAGAGGTGCTCATCTGACGGAGACGGGTCAAACGGGGACGGGAGGACATCTAGACGGCGGACGGGTGGGTTCGTGGCGGTGAACGGTCCAGAGCGGGGTGGGTTAGGCGGAGATGGGGACGTACCTACGCCCGAGAGACGGGAAGCTTCTGCGCGAAGACCTGCGACGGCTGCGTGCGCTCTCCTGTTCATCTCCTGGAGGGAAGCCTCGTCGAGGGGGTTTGAGACGGAGACGTGGTGGTGTTTGGAGACGGGCGACCAGGCCTGGCCCCCGACCCCGGAGGAATCGGAGAGGGGGGAGTAGGCGGAGGGGGAGAGGTCGCCCATTTGCTGGACGGGGGGAAGCAGGTTGTGCTTTTCCTCTGCGGAGGACGCGGTGGAGGGACGCCTGCTGGCCTTGCGGGACTGGTGCTTGGCGTGGTGGTGGTGATGATGGTGTGCGCTCTTGGGGATGTGCGGGAGTGCGGGGAGGAGGGTTGTGTGTGGGTTTGCCTCTGCGAGGGAGCGGGAGAGGTCGTCGTGGTTGCGGAGGGGGGGCAGATTGGCGAGAATCTGGTGGGATCTGTGCGGGGTGGTGTGTGGACGGTCGTCCATGTGCATCGGGGTGCGGCGTGAGCAGCGAGCGGGCGTCGGGCGGCCTGATTGGGCGCAGAGGGCGGGGGAGGCGATAATTGGGAGGAGGAGGAGGAGGGTGAGCGGAGATCAGAGACGGGAGAGAGAGGACATGGAGATGGGCAGGACAGGGAGGGCGGGCGTGTGGCGGTGGCTGGGAGTGGGGTCGGTCTGGGTCCCGGGATCTGCGTTCGAGCACTGCAGAGGGCTGCAGTGCGCTGTGGTGTAGTGTAGAGCAGCAGAGGGAGACTCGGTCGAGTGGACTTGCTCGCTTCAGCACAACCCCGTCCGGGAATTAGGCGCGCACTCTCCCACCCCCAGACAGACGCCCGGTGGCTGTTGCAGACGTCATCTCCATCCTCCTCTCCTGCTCCATCCCAGTCCATTCCTCTAGATCCATCCATCCATAGTCTGCTTGCACTAGTCTGTACACGTAGCACACCGCATAGCACCTACTACTCTACAACATCGGCGAACACCAGCATCGCCCACATGTACAGCGGCAGCGTCAGGTTGTCGTTCTGCACGCTGAACGCCTCCAGCCCCGCCGCCAACGCCCCCACCGCCGCGTAGCGCGCGACCTGCGTCCAAACAAAATCAGCCATTGCGTCAGCCCTCTCCTGCTCTGCGCGCAACAATTTAAACGGCCGCACCGCCCGGCTATCCCGCCAAGCGAACCGCACGGTGATCCATCACGTACCGAAAAGTGTTCCACCACCCCCACCGCGCGCAGCACCCACGCGCACGCGCACACCGACGCGACGAACGCCGCGCTCCCTTCCACCGTCTTCGGGTTCGCCGCGAACCACCGGTGGCGTCCGAGTCGCTTGCCCGCAATCGACGCCTGTATACAGGAGCCAGGTCCAGCAGGACACCGACGGCAGCACGATCAGTCTCGCGCGCAAAAAGGGTGCACGAGAGGAGCGAGCCACGCACCAGGGCGTCACCGACCCCTAGGACGAGCGTCCCCGTAAATTGGAGCAGCCGCGAGGGGCTAGATGCGTGATGCGTCCGTAGGCCGTGGGTGGTGTCGAAGTGTGGATCAATAGAGTTCGAGGAGTTCGAGGCCGCCCGAACGGTCAGAAAGCGTCGCACCGCCGATCAGAAAGGTGTGAGATAGGAGGGGAGTGGGGGGACGCACCCTTCGAACCAGACCGAGTTGGCGCAGCCGGTGAGGAGGTAGAAGTGGCTCAGGATCGCGGTCCCGCCGTCCTTGGCGTCCAGGAACTCGTTCATGAACAGGTGCACCGCCGCCCCGAACGGGTACAGCGCAAAGTACCGCACGTACTCCGTGAACGTGAACAGCGCGAACGCCGCGCTGAACGCCAGGTGCGTGAACGCCGGCTGCTCACCCCATCAGCCACGCACATTCCAACGGTCGTACATACGTACGGTGAGAAGAAAAGCAGGAAGAAACACGCACGTCGACAGCGATCCCGGGCACGAACATCACCACCGCGAGCGCGTGGAAGAACTTGCGCCGTGCGTTCACGCTCAGCGTCGGCACGTGCTTGTCCGCCGCGTCCAGCAGGTCCGTCGCCACGTTCGACAGGTTCGCGCCGTTCGGCAGGTCGGGCAGGTTAGGCAGGTTCGGCAGCCGCAGGCCCAGCGGGCCCGTCCCCTCGCCTGTCGGCGTCGGGGGTGCGCTCGACCCGCTCAGGTCGAGGGGAGTGAGACTTGGGCTTCCCCCGCCACCAACGGTGGTGGCAGTAGTCGTCGCATTCGTGCCGGTAGCGGAGGCGGTCTGCTGCTGTTGAGCGAGCGGTGGTTGCTGAGCCCCCGTTGACCCGTACCCCGGCTGCCCGAATGACGCGCCATACCGCGGACTCTGGGGTATACCCGCCCCCTCACCCCCGGCCGACCCACTGATATGCATGCTCCCCCTGACGTTCCACTGCCTGAACCTCCTCCCCCTCGCGAGCTGGCGCGTCCACCCCGCGACGCTAATACTGATCAACAGCGCCCAATACACGAGCAACGCCGGCCTCGTCCACTTATTCTTGCCCTCGAGGACCCAGAAGACGACGAAGAGCCACGGGTTGCGCGCGCCGAGCAGCCAGCGCGTCCAGAGCCCGATGAGCCCGCCGACGATGAGCAGCGCGCCGGCGTAGAAGCCGAGCGCGAGCAGGCGGCGGTGTTTCTGCTTTTCTTGGGGGAAACGGAGGCGGCGGACGGGCCGCTGGGCGATGTGACGGGAGAGGTAGAGGAGGGGGGAGAGGAGGAAGCCGGTAAGGAGCGAGCCGGGTATGAGGGCGATTTGGTATATGAGGAGGGGGGTGGGTAGCCTGACGGTTTTAATGTAGGGTGTGGACATGGGTGATAGCTGCATGAAAAGTCTGGTGAGTGGTGATACGAGGATCCTACAGCGATGCTAGAGCGCACCTTGGCAATAGTCAGGTTGACAAGTTCCATGAAGAGGATGGTGGCCCCGAAGGCCACCAGGCCGAGCTCGCCAAAGGTGAACCCGCGGTGGGCCAGCCGTACAGAGATGTACAGCGAGAACTGGAAGAACATCGCGCTCGTCACGACCTCGAAATAGGACATACCTACACCCATCCGCACACGCCGTCAGTATCACATCACATGACCGCGTTCCCATGCAAACGCAACGAAACCGAGCGAAGTTCACGAAGAATCCATGTTCAGAGACCGAACTCACTCTGCCATATCCCGAGCCGCATCTCCTTGAGCGCGATCCTCACGCACAATATCCATAGCGTGACGCTGATAGTGAAAAGGACGTAGAGGTACGTCCTGCGGCCCTCTTTGCGCGGGACGGAGCTGACCTCGCCCTCAGGCACGACGAGCTTCCGCCGATGCCTCGCCTCCGTCACCCATGACGCACAGACGTGCACCAGGAGCAGCGTCGCGCAGAACGTCGACTGGCTCACGAGGTATCTCCGCGCCCGCACCAACGCCTGCAGCGGCGTGAGCGCGGGCGCGCCCGGGGTCCCCGGCAGCGTCATCGGTGCCTCGACGAGCCAGCCCGCGGGAAGCGGGTCCCCCGGGGGGTCCGTCACACTCTTGCAGAGGCTGATGTAGAGGAGGGCCGCGGCGATGAGCGGGCCGCAGAGCAGCCCGGTTAGGATCCCGTCGTCCTGCGCGTTCCTGTGCGCGGTGTCGTGTCAGCGCGCTGACTGGAACTCGGACCACGGGGGAAATAAGCTCGCCCCACCTGTAGTTTTTCGGGACTGTCATCCATACGAATCCCGTGTCGCGTCTGCGAGTGGTGGTGTTGTCTAGGCTGAGGGAGTTTGTCGGACGGCGGCTTTCGCGCCCCTCGAGGTGACGCGGCGAGGAGGGGCGAGAAGGTGGGGTCGGAGGCCGTTCCGGCTGATTAGGCTGTACTCTCGTCCAGGACACTCTTGTCCAAGTGCAGTAGATTACGGAGGCAATGACGAGCAGGGCGAGCTCTTGACGCAACGGATGAGTGCATGTCTGCAAAGTAAGTTCAGTGGAAGGGCGGCACCTATGGAGATCCACATGTCGGGGTCGAACGGGCCAGCTGCGAAGGCGCGGATCTTGACGGCGCCATAGCCGACTGAGCAGAGTAGGAGGGTGTTTTCGAGGGCTTGTCGAGTGTCAAACGATGCCTTGCAAAGTCCGCTCACGAATGGGAGGCGGAAGGTGATGCATACCGTGCTTGGGAACAACGACCGGATCGCGACCATTTGGGCATGTCGGTGCCTCGAGAAGACGGAGGGCGACAGTGTACGGTGTACGCCGTTGCCCGTACCTTCACCTTGTGGCAGGATGGCAGGCGAGCGCGACCGGGTGAAGGTCCTCCGCTCGTAGATCTTCGTCGGACTGCTTCTCCTCGACCCGCTCGAAAGAGACTGTGCGCTGCCTTGACGGGTGATGAAGGCACCATTGCCACGGGTGGTCTCCGCTTGCGGTCCTATCTGTCGCTGGGTCGGAGGCCTGCCACGGGACCCCAAGCGGCCGTCATCCGTCTGCTCATCTTCGCTAGTGGTGTCTTCCGAGTCGGAGCTGCGCAGCAGCCGCCACCTATATATCATTGCGCCCCGGACATTGAGCGCACGACTGGACACACACCTTGACGACCCAGCCTGATAGCTGGTGCTCCAACCTTGCTGCTGGCGTTTCTGCTGCTGCTGCTGTTGCTGTTGCTGCTGCTGCGCGAGCTGTGCAGAGGGAAGGTTTCCGGAGGACTGCCTGCGGGTCGAGTGGACACGCGCCTTCCTGGCGGAGTGTTCAGCGCGTCCCGCCGGCTTCCTGGCGGGGGGCGACGGGGACGACGGCGAGCGAGGCAGGATGGGCAAGCGCGAGCACCACCTCGGACGGTGGTGGAAGGCGAGAGAGTGTTCTGAGCGCGTCGGGAGTAGTTCGCGCAGGCCTCTCGAGAGTCGAATGAGTGGGCTGAGATTGGACTCGCTTATGCCACGAACGCCGGGGCCGCCAGCGCTCCCGGCTCGGGGCACGTAAGCTTGATTGGGCAGGAATCTCGGGGGCGATCTGTGATCCCGGCCGACGCCGGCGCGTCGCGTGGCTGGTCGATCGGGGCAGCCACTTTCGCGTCGAGACGCGTCCGAGTGCGAGTCTTGCCACTTCACCACTCTCTCTCACTCGCAGCCAACCACGCGTCTCACTCGCCCGTTCTTCGCAGCCTTTCGCAGCACACTACTCCTGCGAAGCAAGATGTCCGAGAAGCCCGCCAGCGTCGTCTATCTCGAAGACCTCGAGGGGCCTGCAAGCTCTGAGGCCAGCAAGGAAAATGTCACGCAACAAAACGCATCCCAGTCCGCGAAGGACTCGCCAGCAAAGTCAGACGCATCAGAGAAGAAGACACAGGCAGGCTCTACGAAGCGGCAAAGGACACTCATGGACATGATGGGCGGATCGTCCACGACAAAGCCACCAGTCGCGAAGAAAGCCCGCACGACTGCCGCGCTCTCTGCCAACCCTTCCCTGAACTCCATTCCCTTCTCCCTGTCCGAGTTTCAGGGCAGCATGTCAGACGAAGAAAAGAGCCTTCTTGCCTTGGAATGCGAAACAATGGGCAAGAGCTGGTAAGAAGTCTTCCTGCGACGAAATCATAGGCGCCGACTAAGCACATGGACAGGCTGAAACTCCTCAAAGATGAAATTCGGCAGCCGTACTTCCTCAAACTCAAGAGGTTCCTGCTAGAGCAGGGCGTCAAGGGCGCCGAGGATAGCGCTCCCAACTTGAAGGTCTACCCCGCACGTAAGTCTTCCGGAACCTCTGCTGTGCGAGAAAGCGACACTGAAAACGTTCATTTGCGTAGCGAAGAACATCTACGCGTGGTCGAGGCTCACACCGCTCGGAAGAGTCAAAGTCGTAATCATAGGCCAAGATCCGTACCACGGTCCAGGTCAAGCTCACGGTAAGCCCGAAGATCGCCAACATATCCTTTCCCACACCCACTCACCCCGACTTAGGGTTGTGCTTCTCGGTTCCACCGGGGGTCGCCGTGCCTCCTTCTCTGCGGAACGTAAGTAGGAACGTTATTTGCAAATCGCCGAGAAGCTCACCGGCACACAAGATCTACGCCGAGATAAAGTCCGAGTACCCCTCCTTCGAGCCACCCAAGCATGGGTAAGCACTACGCTTATGCGGCTTCCGCGCCCCTCGGTTACCTCGCACGTCTAATTGCAGCTTATTTGCAGGACATTGACGTCGTGGGCCGAGAACGGGGTGCTCCTGCTGAACACGGCGCTCACCGTGAAAGCGAACGAGGCCGGCTCGCACTCGAACAAGGGCTGGGAGCAGTTCACCGACAAGGTGATCGACGTCGTCGACCGCTACGGCGGTGCGAACCTCGGCGACAAGGGCAGCGCTGCCGCCGGGCGCGGCCGCGGCATCGTCTTCCTCGCGTGGGGAGCGTGGGCGGCGAAGCGGGTGGCGAAGCTCGACAAGGTTCGTCTAACGTTGTTGTTCTTGATCAGACAAATGTCCGCGAGATTGACGTCGGCCACCACTATCTCGTCGCGGCGGCCGTGGTCCACAGAAGAAGCATCTCATCTTGACCAGTGCTGTGAGTGTCCGTGCATCTCGCTGTCTCGTGCTGCGCTCATTGTGGACGCATCATTGCGATCGCCTCTCGGTTCGCATCAACGTTACTCTGTACGTTGCTGGGAATCTCGTGTAGCATCCATCTCCCCTGAGTGCGCACCGCGGCTTCCTGGGCAACGGCCACTTCAAGAAGGCGAACGAGTGGCTCGAGGAAAAGTACGGCCCGGATGGCTGTGTCGACTGGACGAACCTCTAGACGCGTCTGGGGTCCTACCGTCGCGCCCGCGGCTGATTGTCCACATATTCAATGTACATGCTGATCTTGATATAATCCTCCGGTGAGTGTAGCGTCCGACCTCATACGCGTACGCACGGCTACATCCCCGACGCGCCATGTCTCAACTTCCTTCGCCTTACGTCCTGTACTAACCGCATTGCTCTGCGTCCAGCCTATACTACGGGGCCCGTGCCCCCTGTCCATACCGCTCTTGATCTCGCGACGTCCGCAGAGCGGATACAGCAGACCAGCCCGACCTCGGCCGCATCGCCTCCGGAGTCGTCAATGGTCCCAGCGTCTCCCGCGCACTCGCGTTGGAGGCTCGCTTGCGCGCGAGGCACTCGACCCGGGGCTCCCACGTACATATCGATCGCACCTCCCCAGGAACGCGTCCACAGTCCGCAGGCGAGCAACTCGAGGTCGACTCGACCCTGCGTGTATACTATATCAGTGCAGCGCCTCCTCAACCACCCAACTGTCGCGCTGCTATGTCGACATGCCTCGGAAACCTCCGCGTGTGCCCCGGCGCCCTGTCTTCCTCACCACGTCCGCATCGAACCATCCGAGCCGCGAGCGACTGGTCAATCGTACCACGTAGGTTCAGGCGTAACCTACGAGTCCACCGCCCTCCGGGTCGATCTCCCCTCCGGTTCCCCACCGTTTGTTCCCGTCACTTTCGTGATCCTCCTGTACATCTATCCATCCATCCACTCTATATCGAGCGGTTCTATCCGCACCTAATCGCTACCGCTGTCGCTGTCGGCTGGGCCCTGAGCTCTGCTCTGCTTTGACTCCATCTATCTATCCCTTGCTTGCTTTGGTACGCGTGTTGCTGTGCTGTCAATATCGTCGATGCGCCATGCTCTCTTGATGCTCACTCACTTCTAGGTTCAGCACCCGACGCGTTCCTTGTATAGTACGTACCACCGAGGCTTCTAACCCCTGCTCCTTCGCGACGCTCATCACTCCCCTCAGTACAGATACCTTCTCCAACAAAATCGCCCCTTTTTAGATCGCCCCTCCACGTCAATTCAACGCAATGCATCCACCCCATCATACAGAGTGCGCAAAGTGCCGAAGCGAACCACCTCCGCCGGCACCTCGCGCGCCGCGAGTCGCCGCCGCACCTTACTTGCGCCCTTTTGCCGGGGCAGCATCGGGGCACGGTGCGCACCCACATCACGACATCTGACAGGCCCGCCGCCCGGTGACAGCGACAACGCACACGCGTCTCCGCTCGCGCAGTGCCGGACGCTGATATTGCATGAGCATGACGCGCAGCTGTCTTTCCGTCCTCATAGATTCCTTCTCTCAGTGCTCGGTAGCAATTGCAGGCCTGGCAGGCCATACGCATGTAGCGCGCTTTACACCTACACGCACGGGTACAGTACGGTCGGCCCTCCCGAAGGGAGCGATCTTCAGACTCCAAACCCCGACTCGGACGAGTCTCTCCTGACTGCTGCAGGACTTCTGGCAGATTGGCCAGCTTGCTTCGGTGACACTTCGAGCGCCGCAGACACGCACCGGCGCCAGACGCGCACCTATGATGCGTGCGCAGACGCAATGCATGACGTCGAGCCTGTCCGCGCAGGCCTAGCTGGCCTCGCCCGACCACATCCCTCCGGTGATGCAGAGAGATGGGAACTGGGCACTGGACACTGGGAACCATCCGCGCGCGTGCGGCTCGCCCAGTGCCTGAGGGCAGTCGGACGCGTTCACGCGGCGCATTCAATGATTCAGTACTCGGTATGGAGTTGCATCGCGCTGCTGGGCGGGCTGAGCTCGAATATGTGGTCCGTCGCGCGCTTCTGGCGCTGCGGGCGGTCGCGGGCGGAGTCCATGCCGAGACAGATGCTGTGGAGGAGTGCATGGCTGCATGCGTCTGCGCAGGGGCCGGCGTCGGCGGAGCAGTCACGGTAGCCACACAGTTCCAGCTGGCTGGTCGAAGGCGATGTGACATGTTAACGTTGTTGTCGAGCCCGCGCGACGCGACGGCGCGGCGGCGGCGTCCTTCTAGTACGGTACTGTACGCAGCTAATATACACTGGATAGACAGAACAGACATGCGAGGAGACCGAGTACCGAGATCCCAATAAGTATAGCATAGCATAATAGCAGCCGCAGCTCGCAGCTCGCAGCCGCAGGGCGGCGGCGCGCGATCAGCCCCGCCGCCGCTGCGTACCGCGTTCCTGGTATCCCTCCGGAAACCGCGGAGGGTGTGGTAATAATGTGGATCGGGGCGGAGAGAAGGTGGTCGTTGTTGTGTTGCAGTGTGGGGTAGGTGGGTGGGTGGTGTCGTTGGTCGTTATGCGCGAATTATAGACGAGATGGTAAGATGCAGCGAGGATAAGCGGACAGCAGAGCAGCGGACTTGCAACGACACGACGAGGCGGGGAGATGGGGCGGAGGAGCAGCAATGGCGCGCGGAGGCGGTGAGGGTGACGGGCGGTAGTGATGGGACAGGCCAGCATTGGCAGCGGCAGCGGCAACGGTAGCGTTTGAGGTAATGGTGCGAAAACAGGAGGGGTGGAGGGCGAATAGCGATACATACGATACACACAGACCCAAAGGCTCCAGATGATCCCCATATATAGAAGTGGTGGTGGTAGCGGTGTGGTCTTGGTTGGTGATGATGATGTCTCTACGACGTTCCATGGGAGGCGGCAGCAGCAATAGCAGCTGCTGCCAGATGGTGGCGGCGAGACGCCGACCCCACCGATCCGAACGATATTCAGGGGCGGCAGAATATCGTGTGGCGCTGGAGTCGGACGGCCGAACGCCAGACAGGCTGACACGGGCAGACGTGCCCGGAGCGCGCCGTCGCAGCACCCAAACGTACCGCTAGTGCAGCCTGGGATAGCGCCTCTCCGCGCCGGTGGGGAGGTCGTACTCGGACATGGGGCTGTCGACGGCGTTGAGGAGCACGGACGCGGACATGCGCGGCGCGGGCGTGTGCAGGCCGTTTTGCGAGGGCGCGACGTGGGAGATCTGATTGAGGAGGGTGCGGTAGCTGTCAGGCTCCGTGAGCGAGCGCCGCTGGAGAAATCCCGGTAATGACGGCTGTAGCTCGGCCTCGCCGCCTCCGCCGGCGCTGCCGCCGTGCGTCTGCAGCGACGTCGGCACGGACGACGGCGCTGACGGGTGTGGGTGGCCTGAGAGAACGGAGTGGGGGTACGAGAACGCTCTCCGGTCGTCCGAGGGCAGGTACCCAAACGACTTCTCCTCCGAGCCCGGGTAGCCCTGGAACTTGTCAGAGAGTTGCGGTGCGAAGAGATCGCTGGTGGTTGAGCGGCCGAGCGAGGCGAACGGGGAGTTCTGTGCGGCGGGTGGGGGGAGGGAGTAGCCCGATGGGGGCAGCGGCGCGTTCGAGTCCTTGTCGGCGAACATCGGATCGGGCCAGGCAGCGGGATCCAGATCGGGCGCAGAAGGTTGTGCGAGAGGCAGAGAGGCACCCAGGGCAGGGTCAGGTGACATGGAGTGCGCACTGGTAGATGCCGTCGACAGTGGAGACTCTGTGCGGCTCATCGGGGGCAGCGTCCCCGCGGAGGTGAGCGCTGGTATTGAGGGCAGCAGGGCGGCGAGGTTCGCGGCCGCGCTGGGGGGTTTCGTGGTGTTGGTCTTTGGCTTGTCTTTGCCTGTAGGCCCTTTGCCGAGCGGCGGACGGTTGGCGGGTGGTAGGTGGAGTGCTGCGCGGAGGGTGTTGTTCTCGTCCTCGAGCTCGGCCACTCGTTGCTCAAGAGCCTTTGTGGGGCACATCGGTGAGCTTTCGGGGCAGGAGGGCTGAGTGGACACACCTCGAGATGGGCAGCTCGTCGTGCACGGAAGGCTCTCTGGACGTCGCGGGCCCTGTTCGGGGGGAGGTTGTCGTTGCGCTTGCGGCCGCGCTTGGAGGACATGGCGTCGGGAGATGCGTTGGGTGATATGGTTGGATGCGTATGCGGGGTAAAGGGGGAGGAGCGGGAGGGCGGGGACGAGGGGAGGTGAGGGACGGAGGAGGAGCTATATAGACGCCGCGGGAAGGGGTTGGGAGAGGAGGAGGATATTTGAGGGCGTGGCGGAGGAGCCGGCGGGTGATTGTGCACTTTGATCGTGGTGCAGTGTCCCGGGCGGGCGCGTCGATCAAGCTCAGCTGCAGCCACGCCCACCGCAAACAAAGGGCCAGGCTCAGACTCACGCTCAGGCTCAGGCTCTCTGTACCGAGTCACGCCGTCAGTGGTCCGCATCCGCTCCGTGCCTCTCCCGCCGTCACCATCGCGTGTCGAGCACCGCGCGCACACCGAATGGGCGTAACGATCAGTCGCGATCCCCGGCGATTCAGAGAGGAGCGGGCGTCCACGCGCAGCGATCAGTCGACTGCGTTGTGAGCATCCCTCCAGCGACGCAGCTGAAACGCAGCGCAGCGCAGGGTACGGCCAGTGCGATTCAGGACCGCTCTCCGGCAGTGCGTGACGCCCAGCGACATCCTCTGCGCAGGAGACGCCCGGGGCTGCTTCTTCGCCGCCCAAAGGAGCATCTCCTGCTTCCTGCTTATCGTCTCTACCGCTCTCCCGGGCCATCGCTGCCCGTCTCGGCCCTTCCCCGGCGTCTGTGACGTCCCCGCTCTCGCCCATTCGCCGCTTTGCCTGGCCCATCCAGCGGCTCCCTTCGCGGCAGCCCACCAAGTCTCTGCGTCGGGATAGAACGCCGGCCCCCCAGAGCATCCCAGAGCATGTCCTCTGAATCCCGGTGTCCGCCTGCTGTCTCCTGCGTTCCCGCACCACGTCTGCTCAGTGCGTACCTTCCTCCGACACCATCGGAAGAAGGCCCTAGGCGAGCGAACAGGTCCTGCTGGACCGCGCGACCGAGTTCGCACGGCGAAGGCGTCCTGATCTCCCCCAGCGCTCTTCCCAGCCGAGTGTCCAAACCCTGATCCGGCCCTCAAACACTTCTTTCCGGGCAACACGGTCTTCAATTTCCCAAGGCACCGTTGACGCTTATTTTTTGTTTCCGTCTGCAGCCTGGCCTCCGACGTCCCGCCACCGACGTTTCTTCGTCCGCCATACCTCCATCGTCCATGCGCTGCCCGTACGTACTAGCATGTACGACGACCCGGCTCCCGGACGTTTGGCCTCCGTATTTTTGTCCGCGCATCACGACCACATCGCACGTACATCGACCGATATGGCGACGAACCGCACGAAGCCCCGCCGAAGGCACGAAGTGTCACATCGAGCACGAGTCGACCATCGACGCGACGTTGCGGCGGTGTAACTGACGCCGCCGCGGCTCGGTGGCACCTTTGCTCGCTCGAGAAGCTCTCCCAAGCGCGAACGAGCACACGCCCCACGCGTTCAAGCTCAGAATCATTTTGATGAACTTCCCAAGGAGATGCTTCCCGCGCAGCCGCTGGACTCACCTTCTCTCCTCTGCCACCACCACCACCACCACCGACCCGCCACCACGAGCTCAATTCAGCACCGCCTTCGGGGTCTGTACGACGGCGCGCTGCACGACGACGCGCGACGAGGCCTTGTTCCCGATTTGCGCATGGCGTACCCAGGGCCCGGGTGATGGGTCGCCGTCGATGGGTGATCGAGCGCGGAGTGAAGTCACAGCACTCGCGGCGGCCCACGGTCCACGGCCCACGCAGGTCAAGATGGTTCCTCGACGCTCGACGCGCCGAAACGCACGGGTGCGATGCCTCCGGAGTGCTGGGCTGATGGATCAATGCCTCACCCTCGTCAATGGACCGAGTACAGTACTACTGGAAAGCTGGTCCTCTGCACTCCGCCGTCGTCTTCCCGGGTGATATCGCGGAGCGGTCCATGAGAACGTCGGCCCGTCGACGTGCTACATACAGCTCATGGGCGATGGCCCCGAACAGCTTCGACGACCATCTCAGTATCTCCACGGAGCAGGCCGTCGCTCCCCACGTCTTCCGCATCTCATCCCATCACAACACGTCTCTGGTCGACCAAACGCCAGACGCATCTCCTCGGCACCTACGCACCTTCTCGCCTTCTCCCTTGACCACAGACGCTGACGGCGCTGTTGAGAAGCCCCCGCACCCACCTCGAGGACCGATGCCGGAACACTACCGCTACCGCACGGCGCACTCAGTGGTACTTACGAGGATTCTCGCGCCCAGCAGATCGTATCACTCTTGGGGAGCTTCTGTAACGCAGTCTAGCATCCGTCCAATGCAATGCAATGGCGCTGTCGGCCACAAGTTGGACTCGACGCGTCTGGTGCATCTTTCAGCTTGGGCGTCCTCGAGGGTCCGTGTGCGCTTTCTTGGCCCGACTAAGTCTTCTGTCTGTGGTTTTGGCTCTGGTTCTGGAGAGGTCCGACTCCGCCGCGTCTGTAGCTGGCTTCTGGCGCAGTACCATTGGTGGCTCCTGCTCCTCTCGCCAGCCGACTTTGTCTCCCTCTGCTGTATTGCCGGACGTCTTCATTTTGGCGTCCCGGCGCAGCCGCGCAGATCGTGGTACGCCAATCCGCATCCACGTCCGTCTCGCCGGTTCTCGCTGAATCTGCAAGGCGCCAGGCAGAGTGCTCTGACTCTGGCTCGAGTCAACGCACCCTACTCACCCTGCCTATGAATAGTCCGCGTACGCACATCTCCCGACCTGCCAGTGCCCAGCTGCATTCTCTATCACGAAGTTCAGCTTTGGGCGCTGCGATGGGCGGGCGGGCGCAATGTCTAGTCTGGCACATTCGGAATCACCATCTATAGATGCTGGGTGAAAACGGTCCGACGCGTACAATGTCCCCACATGGCCGCGTGCAATGTGGCGATGTCGATGTTCCCGTCGCTGTCCGCACACTCGGACTCACCATCCAGACATCCTGGGGCCGAGAACGACTCGCACACGCTTGTCGTGAATGGTCCGACGCATACAAAGCCTCAACGGGCCTCCATTCTGCACCACGAGGAACCTTTCGGGCGCTGCGATGGGCGCAATACCAAAGCGTATTCCGAATCACCATCCAGAGATGGTATCGATGCTCCCCAGACGTGACACCACGCCGGGTCGTCGGTGCTACGGTTCGTCACCGCCACCGCTCCCCCCTCCTATGCAGAACCATTTCCAACGTCGACGTTAATTGTCTCCATCAGAAATAGCCGCAGTCTTTACAGAGTGAGGTGAACTTGCGATGACGGACCGACGGGGAGGACGAGCTGCCCAGCCACCGCCCGCCATGGCTACGCAGGATGGGCGGCACCGAGGATCTGGCCTACACTGGTGATTTGGATGACCCGGTGAGTCCATTGCACCGGATGATGTGTGATGCGCCTCGTCGAGCGGCCGATGGACGTACGTTCTCGTAAGTCTCAGGTGCTGTAAGAGACTTTCTTAGCCAACAGGTGGTCAGGAGCTCGTCACAATCGCCAAAAATACTGACGAGGTGGCTTACTTTGTCCGGCGCCTGCCTATAGCTCGAAGACGAGCGTTTGCGGTGGGTGCGATTAACCAAGAGGCTTCGAACGTACGGCACTGGCTATGACATCGGAGCGTCTACTATAGAGCAGGCGCTGCAGAGAACTCGTGAACGTTCCATCCGGTACGCGCACCCTCGAAACGTCTCGTCGGCTGTCGACGCTATCGACGAGAAAGCTCTGGGCATGTGCCACTAGCTATGACATCGCGGCGTCAGGAGTAGACCAGGCGCTTTCGAGCACCTAGGAGGATCACGGTACTGCACAGACTGACAGTTCAGTAGCAGCTTGCTGCCTCACGCTGATATCAGTGATAGTAGCCTCATGGAAGGTGTATCGCACTGGTTCTGCTAATAGGTATGCACTAGGCTTGGTGCACACATTGCAAATGCGAACCAGATTTGCATGGGAGATCGTCCCGCCCACCGGTATGCGCGGAGTCCAACTCGAAGAGCCTCCAGCATGGCAAAATGAGATCAGTCCGCCGGCTGTACCGCATCCTCCGCTCATGATTCTCTAGCCACGAGCGTCCGCATCGCGTGCGAGTGCGATGCGACGCCACGCGTGAGGTTTGTCTTAGGTCTCCGGCTGTAGTTACGGCGTCCCGGAGCCACGCGGTCGGGAGGTCTCAGCTGGCAGCACCGCAAAAGGCGGGCGCGGTAGCAGCGGTGAGGGCCCATCACTTGCAGACTCGTCCCAGTGCTGTCCCGAGTCAGGCGCACCAGGCTTCACCAGGTCCAATCTAGGAACGAGGGAGCCGCTGTCCGCCGCTGTACGACAACGTCCCTTCTCGGCACCGTCTTGCCCTGAGATGTTCGCGTTTCTCCGCGGCAAATCCTCAGCCGTCCATCACCGTGACCCGCCACCAGCAATTCTCCGGAGGCGTTCAGCTAGTCGGAGTCGGCGTCTGCCCCAAAGACGTGTGGGAGGCCCGCCGCCTTTTGCGGGCACGGCGCCAAGCGGGGAACGTAAGCCCTCACCAAGCACCGTCGGGCACGGCTGACGCGGTGCCCGAAGAGATGTGTAGGAGGCCCACATGTCGAGATGCGCGCGCGCGTACGTGCGCATCGTCCGGGTCCTTCTTTGATGGAAGGCGGGCGCGGGCTCGGACGCGCCCGCGGCTGAGTGGACCCACAACCGTCTTTTGGCGCCCATCTTGCTGCGGCCTGCGCATGCGGTGGGCTGGTTCTTTAGCTGCATTGCGGCGCGCATCTGTCAATGTTGGGAGCTTAGAGAAGGCGAATGCACTGCGTTTGGCGTCGAATAGCGCAGGTTCGCGGCCGAGAAGCCGCCCTCGTACCGCGCGTCCTGTAGAGGAGCTTACGTGTTGCGACAATTCGAGCCCATGGTCACGCTAGCTACTGGCCAGGAAGCGACCTACATGGAGGTGCTCGGCGATCCTTCTTTCCCGGAGGCCAGCTGCCTGATGCCGTAGAATAGCATCGCGTTTGGAGGGCATGCATTGAGCTACGATCGCTGTCCGACAACCGTGGACATTACATTACACTAGGACGCGAGACAATGATGATGAATGTCCCAGCGTCCATGCTATTACTCTTCCTTGTATGATCTACAGTACATGCTGACAAGTCCGTCCACCAGCGCCCGCTAAGAATACGCCGATCTTACCAACGGGGGGACCCCACCGCGCCCCGACTCCGCTGGGTCCGTCGAAGAGAACCTCATGCCTTCGCGCCAGTCCGGCTTTCCTTGCGGGCGGCAGCGAGGTCCTTGTCGCGCTTCGCGAAGAGCTTGTGCCGAGGAGCAGCCTCGCGCGCGAGCTTCTTGTTCGCCGACTTGTTCTGCTCGACATAAGACATGTGCTGCGCGCCGCTGAGGGCGGTGAGCGAGCCGGTCGTGCGCTGGACCGTTGGGACCTTCGTGGGCATCCCAAAGTCCTTGGACGTGATCGTGCCAGCGAGGTCGCCTTCGCCGGCGCGTACGTCTGTGCCGAGGTCGGCCTCGCTCTCGTTGGCCAGGAGTACTGAGGACAGGAGCTCGATCTGCTCGTCACGCGACTTGTACACAAGCCCCGGGAGTTCCTCGAGGCCGTCGAGGTGCGTGATGACCTTGAATGCGTAGCCCTGGTCGATGAGGAACTGCTGGCGCTTCGTACTGTAGAACATCTCTTGCGTGTCTTTGGAGACAAGCGAGTAGAAGAACGCGTTGAAGCCCTCGTCATTACGCCGCTTCGCACGCAGGATGCGCCCTGCGGAGCGCGTAGGAGTTAGCATGTCAAGAAAAGCAGCACCCCGGGGATAAAAACACACCTAAACGCTGTGCCTCTTGCCGACGCGACCCGAAGTGCGAAGAGATTTGGATGAGACAGGTGGCTTCGGGCAGGTCAATCGACGTGTCGCCGACCTGAAGGCAAGCGACGGTCGGTCAGCTGGGAGTAGTAGATGATCCAAGAGCGCCTACCTTCGACAGGAAGATGGTGTTGACCTCTGGGCTGTGCTGGAACCACTGAAGGATACGCATGCGTTCTGTCTGCCCCGTACCGCCGTGGATGTACAGCTTCCCAAGCTTCTTCGCGTACGCCTAGCATCAAGTGTCAACAATCAGTCAGAAGCCTCAAGAGGTCATGAAACGACATCAGCTTACCTCGAGCGCGTAGACATTGTCAGAGAAGACGATAATCTTGTCCCCACGGTCCTCGTGGTACTTGATGAGGAATTGGCATGCCTGGAACTTCTTGGGGTTCATGCAGTACAACAGCATGCGCTTGCGCGACTGCTCCCGCAGGTACTCCCGGTAGAACTCAGGCGTCATGGGGCACCATACTTCGGCGCACTACAATGCAGTGTTTGAGCATCAACACTTCGGCATTGCGTCGCGCGCTACACTCACCTGGACGTTCGCGATATGTCCCTTAGCGGCGAGATCCATCCAGTTCGCCTCGTACAGCTTGGGTCCAATCATGTAGTTCAGATCTGCGATCTTGTCGTCCTCACGAACGAGCGTGGCTGGACGAGCCGTCAGCTCACTTCACGTGCACGGCGGGCGAAGGGTTACCTGTGAGCCCGAGCTTCGCGTGCGCCTTGATTGTCGTCACCACTCGGCGAAACATTGCGGCGGGCACGACATGCACCTCATCGAGAAGGATGAAACCCCATTCCCTGGACGTGAGGAACTCCATCATCTTCTTCGACTCATGTGAACGGTTGTGCGTGTTGGCGACCATAGAGTAGGTGGAGACGACGATACCGCTCTCTCCGGCGAACTGTGCAGCCGTTAGCTAGTATTTTTGTGCAGACGCACAATCAAACTCACCTTCTCCTTCTGGTCGGCGGTGAAGACAGCAATCTGCTTATCGGTGACGTTCGACCATTGCATGAACTGTTGACGCCACTGCATGACCGACACCCTGGCGTCGCAAGGTCAAGGTCAATGCATCGTCCACGGTGGCCGAGGGGTCTAATGCGACTCACGAAGAGGTACAGAGAACTAGACACGACTTCTTTATTGTACAAGCCGCCGTAATACCGACCAGCGTCTTTCCGGCGCCACACGGCAAGACGATGATCCCAGACCGTGCACGGCTGAGTTCGTCGACACAAATAAGCCAGGCGTGTGATTCAGGGCTTCAGCGAGACGTACCCGTTTCCAAACATCTTGCTCAGACTCGTCTCTTGATACGGACGGATTACGGTAGACGGCTTGAGGTCTATGTCTAGGTTTGCGTTCACCGTGTCATTCCGGAAGTCGTACTCCTCAAGCATAGGGTACTCTAGCTCGTTACAGCGTTTCTTGACATCCTGGGAAGCCGGGTCAGATGGACGGCGACGCGAACCACATAGACCGCTTACGTCGATCTTAGCATCGTCAATCTCGAAAGCATGGACGTTGTCGTCATCCTCGTCGACCTCGTCTGTGCTACAGTCAGTGCTATACCGGATCCACTCTCAGCTGACTCACCATTCTCAACGCCGACCACGGAGGTGAACAGCTCCGCGTCCGTCTTGGATCCGTTCTTGCCATTCGCAGCTTCGTCCTTCTTCTTCTCCGCCTCCTTGGTGCCGGGAATGACGAGGTTACCCTTGACCGGGGCTTTAGAAGTGGTGAACGTTGCAGCACGTATGCTGTTATCTGTGGGCTGCGAGTGGACACGAGCTTCCCGGATCACTTTGTCCTTGAGCAGGATCTGGAGCGTCTCGGGATGGCTGGACTCGACGTAGTACTTGTTGTGCTTAAGTACGAGCTTAACCTTGCCGTACGAGAGCGTCCGCTCGCGGATGAAGTCGACTATGCTCTCTGGCACCGGAACCTAGACGATGTCAGATGACGCTCGAGTGACGTCCTCGCATTGCATTACCTTTGACAAGCGGTTCAATACCTTCACGATAGTCTATCAGTATGGTCAAATATGCAGTGAGGCATCGCGCACAGACTTCTATGATGTCCTCCGTTTGCAAGCCGACAGACACGGCGGCGTAGAGCGAGTACGAAGTGAGCTTGTATTCGTGGATGAAGGCGGGTCTAGCACACCGTTCCAGTGGCCGTATCTACTTCTAGCGAAACGACATGCATACCTGCTGACAGGCTCGGAAATGGCTACCAAGAAGTCCTGGGCCTGTTCGGCTATGGGGGAGAAGGCTTCGAGGATAATGTGGCCGTCCTCAGGGCTAATCCACAACGGCCGCGAGGCGTGATCAGGTTTGAGGTGAAGCCACGAGAAATCCTGCTCTTGGAATATGTGGGAAACTAGAGCATCCTGTTGCTTCCTATGTGCGCTCAAGCTCGACCCTTTTTGACCGTCTTCTTGCTGCCTGGCCTGTCGGGCTTCGGCAATCTTGCGAGTGAGTGCACTGAAGTTAATCTTGCCACTTCCTGAAGCAGCAGGCGTATCGGGAGGCGATTCTATCTCCACGGCGTCCAGATTGTCGACGTCAATGTAGTCGTCGTCATCTCTGCCCTTCTTAGTTCTCTTTGAAGGGTATGAAGGATCAGCAGAGGCTGCGTGGGTGTTTAGCGACTTCGTAGCTTGTCAAGCACTGTATACACACCTTCCGCAGCTCGTTTGCTCGCCATCTCTACTCCCGCAGCCTGTTGACCCCACTTGCTACAGGTAGTCTCCTCGTCCGACAAAGATTCGGTCGCTCTACGTAAGTGGTGGTGGTGAGTCGGAGAGCAGTCAGCGAGGTTCTCGGGAACGCGTGCCACAATGTAGCTTGCCAAATTAGTCATCTTTGGATCGGAGTTCGAAAGGCTTGCCCTTGCCACAGGAGACGGCTCGCTTCTTGACCGCTTCCTTCATCTCACCCTCGCTCGCCAGACTCTTGCAACATGTGGAGACCAGCGACTCGCGAAGTTACGGGGACGAACGACAGTGCGTATGAACTTTTGATACTCTATGACGCCGTCTGACGCTCGGATAGTACCATTGGGTCAACGTCGCCGATTCGGCCCCGCGCCAGTTGAAGATTCCGCACCCCCTCAACTTGCCCAGCCCTCTCCCTCCGCCTATCCTCGTCCCCAGCCTCAGAACGACCGCGAGGGCTCACGCTCAGACCGTGGGGATACGCCCTCGAATGCCACAGGTGAGCTCAAACTTCCTTGGTCGGGCTCACTACATTCTATTGGTGTTAGCTGCAGGCAGGTTTTGCCAAAACGCGCTCCCTGTCTCATAACATTCACCCCGTGTGCACTGACTGATTGCGGCGGATTACTAACGTCGATTGCTTACTTCTCAATCAGCCAATGACCCTAACGCTCCGCGGAAACGTCGTAGCCGTTGGGGTGAAGCCAAGACCGAGATTCCCGGTCTACCCACAGCTATCAATGCCAATGGTGTCTCACAAGCTCACCTGGATAACTATGCCATTCACCTTAGGCTGGAGGAGATCAACCGGAAGCTGCGTTTGAACGACTTCATTCCCCCGGAGCGTGAACGGTGAGTTGGCATGTCTGCCTCTGATTGATGCGTTCGTCTGAGCATGTCTCTAGCTCCCCCTCTCCTCCTCCAACGTATGATGCTCATGGTCGTCGTACTAACACGCGCGAAGTGCGCTACCGGAAGAAGCTCGAAGAAGAGCGGATCCGTCTTGTGGACCGCGCCATGAAAAACGACCCGAACTTCCGTCCGCCCGTCGAATATCATCAGATGAAGCGTTCACAGCGTCCCTCCGAGAAGGTCTACATTCCGGTCAAGGAGTTCCCTGAGATCAACTTCTTTGGTCTCCTCGTCGGACCTCGCGGTAACAGCTTGAAGAAGATGGAGCGGGAGAGCGGCGCAAAGATCAGCATCCGTGGCAAGGGCAGCGTGAAGGAGGGGAAGGCCAGACCAGAACAGTACGCAGAAGATGCCGAAGAAGATCTCCACTGTCTTGTAACTGCTGACTCTGAGGAGAAAGTCGCTGCGTGTGTCAAGATGATCAACAAGGTCATCGAAACGGTAAGCCACGTCCGAATCACCAAATTGTCTAGGTGCTGAGATCAGAGTCCAGGCTGCATCTACCCCCGAAGGGCAAAACGACCACAAGCGCAACCAGCTTCGCGAACTCGCCGCGTTGAACGGTACGCTTCGTGATGACGAAAACCAGATCTGCCAGAACTGCGGAGGCGTCGGCCACCGGAAATACGACTGTCCAGAGCAGCGCAACTTCACAGCGAACATCATCTGCCGCGTCTGTGGTAGTGCTGGTCATATGGCTCGTGACTGCACTGTCAACAGGGACCCGAACGCAGCGCACGCCGCCAACAACGCCAACATGATGAAGGGCGGCTTCGACTCGGAGTACGCTAGTCTCATGGCGGAGCTCGGGGAAACTGGGAAGGGTCCTGGAGGAGACGCTGGGAGGTTGCCTTGGACTGGGTCGGCCGGCCACGACATCACCGGCGGAGGTTCAAACATTCCCCCATGGCGACGTCCCGAAGTCTGGCAGAGCGCTGTCCCCTCTAACCCTCAGGGCGGCTACCGACCGCCTCAAGGTTCGTACAACGGTTACGGCGGCGCTCCGGGCGGATACGGCGTGGCTGCTCCCGGTGCGGCAGCTCCGGCCTATGGCCAAGCGGGCTATGGGCAAAGCGCAAGCTACTACCCCCAGTCGCAGGACTACGGCGCTGGCTACGCTCAGTACTACCAAAACCAGTACTCACAGCAGCAGATCAGCACCCCCTCTCACTAATCTGACGAACTCATTCCCCTTGTACCTTCGCTCACGGATTGATCTCGATGTCTCGCTCAGCTTCGCGCCCACCTGCAACCATACTTTCGCTCCTGCGCCTCAAGACTCGCCTGACCATGGTGCACTCGCGGCTCTCATCTCTCTTCCCCGCTCGCAGTCCTTTCTTGGACAGGTCCGTACTCACACCATTCGTCTCTGACTTCCGAGGTTTCGAGCGTTAGGTTGTTTCGCGATGTTACTCACAAAGCTCCTAATCGTCCCTGTTGTATCCCAAGAGCCTCACTTGAGGTCTTAAGCATAGTAAAATACATCGAAGCAGCTACCGACGTCATGAGTGTACGTTTGCTTTACTTTTCTTCTTCCGCCTGCGTTTGGCAGCGCGCTGCTCCCCACTGCGATCCGGATCCTCCATCGTCTTCCTCTTTGATGCCTGCTCCGCAGAGTACTGTTCCGCGTCCTTGTCTGTCATACGCACGAAGAGGCTCACGAAGAATCCATTCGTTGCATCTTCACCGGGTGAACATCGCACGACGGAGTCTGCATCCGCTAGCTATATGTTGAGCCTCGCGCTCTTTTAAGTGAGACAGCGCATACCTGGGTCGTCCATTTCTTCGGAAATCCCTCGACGTTTCCACGTAGGAAGTACTTCCTCCTTGCGACCTAAGCGGAATCGTCCGCTCTTCGCTTCTTCGCTTTTGATGGCTTGTCGAACAACGTGTTCGTTCTCGATAGCATGGACGCTGCATGTTGAGTACACGATCCGTTGCACCGAAGGGACTACGACGTATTGAGATGTCAGCACATCTATGACTGAGCAGAGATCCGAACTCACAGGTCATGGCGTGTCGAATCATCTTGAGCTGGAATGCAGCGAGTTTGTTCAGTCTTTCAGTATCCGCCTCGTTCTCTTGCTCTGCACATGTATCAGTACAGGGTCGGCCGTCGTGAGACGTCGCGCTTGCCCACCGTTGTCGAGCAAGTGGTCGAGGCGATTGACGATGCCAGAACCACTGCATGACGGGTCCAGCAGTCTGACACCACATCAGGTCGGCGAAGCAATCGTAGAACCGTGAGTCTCACATATGCGTCACCCCGCTGTACTTCGCATCGTCGGGAGAAATGGTGAGGAAGTCTGAGTTCACCGCCTCGACGTTGCTGCAGTGTGCTCTCGAGAGCATCGTCTTCAGAGTGGAGAACCGCTTGCGGTCGCGCTCAAATGCGAAGAGCTGTCCAGCATTATGGGTGGATCAGCACGAGTTGCCACAACTCCGGGAGTCGCGCTCACCTTCCCCTTGTTTTGCATGATCGCGCAGAGGTGCGAGGTCTTGTTGCCCGGGGCCGCCGTAGCGTCGATCACCACTGCCTTGTCGCTCGCAGGAGGGGCAAGTATGTATGCCGGGAAACAGGACGCCTTATCTTGAAGGATGACTTTGCCTGACAGGTACAGCGGGTCCTCCGTGAAGCGTACGCTAGGATGAAAGGCCAGCAGGTCGGGTATATGCTCGTCTTGCTTGAATGCCTTACTGCGTGGAGGTAAGTGAGGTGTGGCATGAGAACGTCCATGGCGTTACCTCGATGCAAGAGGATCTCCAGACTCGAATCCTTGTGCCTGGAAGGTCTTCAAGGCTTCCTCCATCGACCAACATGTCCGGTTCACCCGGATGTACCGAGGTATTGACGCTTATGAGGGAGCCTAAGCGATGCACTCCGGTAGGACCAGTATTGGGGAGACGTACCAGCTCGGGCATCGTCCGTCTGGGCGAGCTCCTCGTTCCTCTTGACGCCCCGTTTCACCTTGAGTCTCGTGAACTCACTCTGCAGACGTGTACGGTGCCGTAGGACCGCTTGTTTGATAGGGCCTTCCCCCGCCTGTATACCGCCCGCTAGCAGAAGGTCGTGAACAAGGACAAGTGCGAGGTTCCGCGAGGTTATCTTCCTCTCCTGTTTGAGCAGTTGCGCAGCATCGATGACTTCATTCAGGACCTGTTTGTCTTGATCATGTCCGCAGCTGCTTCAGCATACGTGGGTCACTGAGCGCTGCTCGCGACGTCCTCACATTTCAACGTCTCAATGACCAGTGCAGCCGTACGCTTCCTGTTCTTCTCTGGTACGGACGCAATGATTCCCTTTATCGAGCCTTTCTTCGCGTCCAGTTTATCAAGCACGTTGACCGCTTCGAAGTAGAAATTCATAATAATAGATGTGCTACGACAATGTATGAGCCGCATGCCTCCGAGGGAGCTAGGACGCGATGGAACGTGCAACAGTGTAAGAAGACCCGAGGAGTGGTGGCAGCGTGCAGACGAAGACGATGAGAATTGGTCCTGTAGGCCTGGTCAGCCATCGCTCTCGCACAGCACAACGAAGTGGGCAGGATCAGGAAGATTGTGTTCGTCAAGCATGGGGAGACCCATTCCGACAATGTAGATAAGTATGTATGAAGCATCATGTAGAAGAAAGCAACGGTATGGAGGAGAGCACGTACCAATGCACCCAGACGTATCGGACCGTCCACGACTCCACGAGATGCAACGAGGACGAAAGCAAGACGCGAAATTTTGGCGTAGGCGCCCAAAGCGACGCGTTTTATGCGCGTTTATGGGCGCTTACAGTGCAGCTTACACGGGCGTGTCTTCAGCTGTGGCTGCAGCGACCCTTGCCTCCTCCCTCTACCTCCCCTCGTCCCTTTCCTGAGGCTTGAAATTTTGGCGATAGTGAGAAATGCGCCTGAGCGTACGCTATGTATTCTGACCTACTCCCTACCAGTGCCGGTCGAAACAGCTCTATACGAGCTTCTAGGAGTGCCGCCTACTGCCACCGAGGGTTAGGCTCTTTTCCGCGTCGTCAACTTTGGAGATATTCATAGGAGCGCTTCACACAGATGAGATCAAGAAGGCATATAGGAAGAAGGTGCGTTGCTGAGGAACCCTGCATGTTCTGATGACTGACTATCTGACAGGCAAGAGAACACCATCCGGTATGTGCGAAGGTATAGTACTCCCAGTGGCGGTATCTGAACGTGGCGTTGCTCCTTTGCAGGACAAGGTATCTCCATTCCCGTACGTCAAATGAGTGGTCGTTCTAACCATCTCTAGAACCCGGATGATCCCTCAGCGCATCAGCGATTCCAAGAGATGGCTGCAGCGTACGTACCTTTATCATGTCACCTCTCCTGATGCTAACTCCCGTGCAGGTACGAGATCTTGAGCTCTGTAGAGACGAGGGAAGCGTACGACCGCTATGGCATGGAAGGGATGTCTCGCGGAGCTGGCGGTGGCCCAGGCGGGTTCGGTGGCATGGATGGCATGGACCCCGCAGACATCTTCGCAGAACTCTTCGGTGCAAGCATGGGCTTCGGATTCGACTATGGCCCGTCTCGTGGCCCGAGACGAACAAAAGGCCAGGACTCACATATTCCCTACGAGGTCACGCTCGAAGACTTGTACAATGGGAAGACTGTCAAGATGAACATGGAGAAGGAGGTGGTGTGTGGCATCTGCAAAGGGTAAGCTCGCCTGATCCCCTAGCGTTCAAAATTAGTTAACCGTTGTACCCCATGTAGGACGGGTGCGAAGGGGAACGCAAAACCGAAACCCTGCGTGAAGTGCGAAGGGAAGGGATGGACAAACGTCACGACAGCAGTAAGTTTCTTCAGGTTCGGCTGCAACCTCGTAACTAATTCCCTCAGCTTGGACCACAAAGACTCGGAACGCACAGGGCAATGTGCACAGAATGTGGAGGCCATGGCGAAAAGCTAAGAGAGAAAGACAGGTGCGTCCACTTGCAAATCTGTCTTATTACGGGCATCGTTGTCCTCACCCGAGCCATGCGGGACGTAGGTGTAAGAAGTGCAAGGGCAACAAGACGGTGAAGGAAAAGACTCGGCAGGAAATCTACATCGAGCGCGGCATGGCCGACAGGCAACGAATTGTACTTGCGGGTGCTGGCGACGAGGAGGTATCTGGCATTCAGACGTAGAACTGCTGCTGTCTCGTGATACTGACCTATCGTCTGCAGCCCGGTATTCCCCCAGGAGACGTCATCTTCACGCTCAAGACCCGCCACCACGAGTCGTTTGAGCGGTCAGGGAACGACTTACTCACAACAGTACACATCACCCTCTCCGAAGCGCTGCTCGGTTTCTCCCGCATCCTCATCACCCACCTCGATGGCCGTGGCGTGCATGTCACCAGTCCTCCTGGCAAGATCATCAAGCCCGGCGACAGTATCATCCTTCGCGGAGAAGGCATGCCGGTGTACAAGACCCCAGATCACAAAGGCAACCTCTACGTCATGCTCGAGATCGACATGCCCGACGAGAGTTGGCTCAAGACCATTGACACGAAGGTACTATCCTCCACTGTGTATGTTCGTCTGCGGCTTCTAAACAACCTGCATTACAGGCCTTGGCCGGGCTTCTGCCTCCGAAAAAGCCGGAAATGGACCCCAAGCCGGCAATTGTGGACGAGGTGCCGTTCGAGGAGAGCGACATCGTGGACGTGCGTGAAACGCCTTTCAACGGTAGCTCTAGCTTCTTTGATCACGCGTCTGGTTTCCAGTTCGGCGGTGATGACGAGGAAGACTGGGAGGATGAGGACGACGACGGCATGGAGCCCGAATGTCGTACCCAGTGATTGCCTCTGTCGTCAGCCATTCTACTTCAGACTCCGGGATGCTTTCGGGATGTCATGTTGGTTCCCTCTTCTATATTCTACACCACATCTATTCAACGAATACCCCATTCTCAGCATTACCATGATTTAGCAGTGTGCGGCACGCGTAGAACCAGACGTTCCAGAACTCAGTGAAGCTGTCGAACACATACGAGAGACCCCGTAGATTTGGCTTACCTGAATGAGGGCTAAATGGTACGTGTTGCCTCCATTGTGCCGGAGCAAATGGGCATATCTGCCCAGTCGATTGGATAGCCCGCGAGTATGGTCCGCTACTAAGTACCCAGTAATACTTAGCTGTAGAGCAGGGAACACAGATTCGCTTTGGAAGATGCCTTGCTCTAACACACCACACCCAGCCAGTGATGCATGAGGAACTCTTGACCTTCAAGCTTATCTCGCCCACTGTCTTCAATGCAAACTCGGAGTAGAGCGACCAAATTCATGCCATCGCTTATTCTCTGAGAGTCTGCGAGGGGTGGTCAATTGTGGCCCGGACCGGCGCTCCCTGACGACAAGGGATATCGTGGCCAAATAGGGCAGTCAAAGCCAAACAAAGCCAAGCGCCGGAGGGGGGCCGCGGTCGCGTTGTCCGCGCTGCTCGTCGACCACAACCACAACACGCGACGTGCGCACCGACTACATGCCCCTCCTCATCCTCCGCAATCTCTCTCCATCTACAGCTTCCGGAAATTAAACTCTCTCGTGCGCGCGCCGCTTAGAAAACGCGAAGTACATGTCATTCTCGAGCACACCTTTAGGTCAAGGCAGACGTCTAGATCACCACACCTTTCTCAACAAGAACAACCCCAACCGCCCCCCAAACTCACCCCCACGCCGCGCGATACCTGCCTCATACGCCTACGGGTACGATAACATCTCCTTGCGCGTGTACATCGCGTCCTGATAGACTATCAGCGCACCCACCGTTGGTTCACGCTCCCCACCCAAGCCAGACCGAGCACCACTCCCCTCTCAGGAAGACGACTCCGAACAACCCGCCCTCGTCCGCTTCGCACGCTTGAAGCAGCGCGAGCAAGCTCAACAATCCTCCCAAGCACAATCATCTCGCTCCGTGGGTCCCAGTGTTGCATCTCCCCATCCGGAGAAGTGGAGTGTCAAGGACACGTCTGTTAACATCGCCGGCGCATTCTACCAGGCAGCCACCACCTCCATTGATACTACCGCCGACTCTAGCATGAATCCGAACGAAGCGTGGGCCTCGGGCATCCGCAAGCCCATGGTCCCTCGTAGTACCTCCGTCGAGTACGAAAAGGAGACCCAGTCCACTGTCAACCGCCGGCTCGCACCCCCTCCCAGTCGTTCACAGAACGTTGCGCGGGTCGCAAGACCTGTCTCGAAGACCACATCCATTCGCCACGTTCCCGACTCGGAGGGCGAGGAGGAACCCCGCGAGAATGGTCGCGCGAGGACACCGCTCGAGCAGGGCATTGACATGGTCAAGCGCATGACCTTCTTCCTCCGGGAACGCTCACAAGAGCCCGAAGGCGAGTCCTTTGTGAACGGAAACGAAAGCACGCGCGACATGTCCAGTTACGACTATTCGGCCGAGGAGCGCGATTTTCAGGCGGCATCCCAGAAACCGCCTTCCCGACGAACGGTCGCTGCACATAGGAAGAACCGTATCTCTATGGACAACAAAGCGTACAGACCGACCATGTCCGACTTGGAAGAGTCTGATGAAGACTTCATGGAAGACGGGAAGAGGGTGAGACGGAAGAAAGCGAAGAAGACAGGGCCCGCGGGTGGTCCGCTGACTTCATTACCTGTTGCGGGCTACGACAAACGGAGGAGGAGGAAGAAGGGTGGCAAGGAGAACGGTGCCCAAGGAGAGGATGAAGAGGAGGGCAGCACTGAGGAAGAGGATCAAGTCAGTGAGGAGGTATGTGATGTGTCAGTTCATTGTTCTTCCCTGGCTCATCCTGTCGCAGCGGTCCGGGCGAGGTACGACACCCACCCAGCGCGCCCCTTCATTAGCACGGGGGTCCGTTCCTCCGATGCCTCGTCAGGCATCCGTGCCTCCACAGTATGATTCCAGCGGTATCGATACCTCGATGGACATCGAGGGCCAACTACATTCTATCCGCGAAGTGGATGAACCTCCACTGGTAGACGGCGCAATTCCTCGAGGGCCCAAGGCTTCCTTCTCCGTCGGCGCGGCGCTAGGTCGATGCGTGCACGGTGTCCTCAGCATTCTCCTCTGGATCGTAAGATCGATTTGGCGTTGCGTGGCCGCGGTAGTGAACGCCATCTCAAGCTTCAACTATGCACCACTATTCAAGGCGGGTGTCGTCGGGTTGACACTCTGGACCGCATGGTACGCTCTTAATAGTGGTATGCTCAGTTTGGGCTCTCTTCCCGTTCTACGCTCTCCGCACACTCCCTACCAACCTCCCGATATCCCTGCTGGCGATCTCAGTGCCCTTTCTGCCCGTCTGCAAAACCTGGAACGCGTACTAGCCAGCCTCTCCCTCGACGTTGAGCGGTCGCGTGCCTATATCGAGGGCGACACGAAGCATCATGCAGACCTTCTCGGGCGTGTCGGCGCGCTCGAGTCACGCGTGCAGAAGGAGAGCATCCGAGCTCAGGACGCGGAGACGAAGTTCCGGGCCAGTACGAGCGAGGGCCTCAATGCCGTCAAGAAGGAGATCGCCCAGCTGTATGCGCAGGTCCAGGCACAACGCGAGGCCGAGGCACGCCGCCCAACGGTAGGAAGCGACGAGGAAGCACGAGCAAAGCTCAAGGCACTCGAAGAGCGCGTCGGAACGGTCGAGGGCGGTGTCAAGGAGGCGCTGGAGCTTGGAAAGGGCGCAGCCAAGACGGGTGTTGTGTCAGGCAACGTCGCGCAATGGTGGAACAAGCTGGCGACTGGCAAGTCGACGGGTGTCACTATCAAGTCGACCGACGGGCAGGATGTCACTTCACTCATCAACCACCTGGTCGACGCCGCGGTCCTGCGCAACTCGAAGGACACCCTTGCGCGCGTCGACTACGCCTTGCATTCCGCTGGAGCTCACATCATTCCTTCGTTGACGAGCGACACTGCGGAGGTGCGCCCATCGGGTGTCTTCAGCCAAATCACTGGCCTGCTCACAGGCGGGAACGGTTTCGCCGTCGGTCGTCCTCCTATCACGGCCCTACACCACGAGATTCACACAGGACACTGTTGGCCCTTCCCCGGATCCCAAGGCCAGCTCGGTGTCGCGCTCGCGGCGCCGGTGTACATCAGCGACGTCACCATCGACCACGTCGCGAAAGAGAACGCCATGGACATGCGCTCTGCTCCACGACAGATGGAGCTCTGGGGCTTGGTCGAGGGCCAAGACAACATCGCGAAGGTCCGAGAGTGGAAGCAGAACCGTGCCGCCGCCCGTGAGGAGCTGGAGGCGAGAGGCGAGCCCATCCCACCAAGCCTGCTCGATGACGAGGTGTACCCGCGTTCGCTGCCCAAGCGTCCCGAGTATGTCCGCGTCGCGAACTTTACCTACGACATCCACTCGCCCCAGCATATCCAGACGTTCCCCGTCCGCGAGGACATCAAGGAGCTCGGAATCGACTTCGGCGTCGTTGTGCTGCTGGTGAAGAGCAACTGGGGCAAGGAGTTCACGTGCCTCTACCGCCTGCGTGTCCACGGCGAGCCCGTCGGAGAGCTGCCGCTGCCATACCCTGAGGACGAAGAGGAGTCTGCATGAGCGTCGGTTCCGGAGGAGTCATGCCATATGCTGCTTCCCTCTCATGTCCCCCTATGCTCTCACATTCCTCATCGCATACGTCCGTCACACAAGCAAGGCTCAAGCATCTGCACTCACCACATCCGCACACGCACTGGCATCCGCATACACACCGTAATGACCGTCATGACCTTCCTCTACAGATCCTCTTACCTTCCCTTTCTCTTTAATCTCTTCATTTATGCTCTAGGCACCGACTTCTGGCATGCCTGCCTCTAGTCGGATACCCAGGTTCATCGTTCAGGTTAGATTACCGGGCCGCTTGCTCATGCTCCATTTCTTCTTACCGATACTGGCCGCTGTCAGGTTACTCTTGTTCCCTACGTACTTATGTCGTATCTGCTGTCTCCGTGGTCTAGTCTGCTGTGACAAGCTGTCCAATGTATCAGTACTGCCGTCTGAGACCAATCAAATCCTACTTACTCTCACTCGACTGAGGCCCAGCCAGTCTGTCGTGCTCGTGGACTGCAGGATGGTATACTATAGTAGGTAGACAATAATAATACATGTTCTTGTTAGGCTGTAATGTGTTCCTTCCTCCGTCGTGTCCTACACCCGTCGAGATTCACCAAGCCCCAGGTATATGCTCCGTCCCCTCCCGCTCCCTCGCCGCGTTCTCCTGCTGCAAGTTGAGCTCTAGATCGAGCTGCCGCGCAAGCTCGCTATCCCGCTCCTCCTGCTCGCGCAGCTTCCGCTGGCGCTCCTCCTCTTCCTTCTCGATCTGCAGCGCGAGGAGACGGTCGCGCTCCTCTTCCTCCTTCTCCTTCTGCAGCTGCAGCGCGACGAGCCGCTCGCGTTCTTCCGCCTCCCTGCTCCGGTCGCGCGACGTCTGCGCGGGGTGTCGTGGGGGAGCGGCCGGGACGGGTTTCGAGCGGGAGGGCGAGGTGTGGCGGTCTTTGGGAGGGAGAGGTGGGGAGGTCGGACGGGGTGGTGCTTGGGGCTGTGAGTGGGAGGGTTTTGGGGTGCTCATGCCTGGCGGCTCGGCGGGGAGGGGGAGAGGCGTCTTGTAGCGTGCTTCGAGGTATGGGTCCGGCAGGTCGGATGGTGGGTCGTCGACGACTGGACGGGGCGCCGAGTAGCCATATGGAGGTCCAGATGGTGGTATATATGCATGAGGTGCGGGTGGTGCATAGTGCTGTTGGGGAGGGCCGTACGACTGCGGTGGAGGAGAGCTGTAGGTCTGTGGTGGAGGGCGGTAGGCTGGGCCTCCAGGCGGGTATGGCTGAGGCGGGGGCGCATGCGTCTGGGGAGCAGAGTATGGCTGGGCTGGCGCCGTGTACGGCTGAGTTGGAGGTACGTATGTCTGCGGAGGCGGGATGTGCGGTTCTGGGATCGGGGTGTGGCCTCCACCTGGGCGAAGATATAGAGGCACCGACTCAAACGGCACTTGAGCAGGTGGGGAGGGATCTCGTGGCGGTACAGGTGCGCGGGTATGTAGGGGATGCTCTGGCGGGAGGAGTCCGCCACCAGCCTTGGGACTGGTGCCAGGGCTTGTGCGTGCTCCTCCGGGACGCAAGCTCGCGGGTATGGATGGTGGTGCCTCGGGTTCTTCTGGCAAGGAGGGGAGAGCATCGTGCTTGTGTGCCGGGGAGAGATGAGCACCTGGTGCCGCGTGACGCCCTCGAGAGGCATGGCTAGGGGTTGTGCTGCCTGGGTAGGGAAGAGGTAACTCATCCGAATCAGAGACAGTGGTCGCTGCGGGAACAGTGTTGACTGGCTGGGGCGCGGTACCAGGCGTGGCTGAGGGTACCGGAGGAAGATCGGAATAGATATATGTGGAGGTCGGACGAGTGAGCCTTTCCGTTGGCTTCCACTTCGATGCCCGGCGTTGCAGTGGAGGGGTCTTCGCGTAGTATGTCATCTCGAGGAATATCTCTCCGCGGTATGCGCCATCCTCCATCTTCAGCGGCACCCAATCTAGCACGCGGATGCTCGTCAGGAACACAGACAGGTACGGCGATGCTCCGAAGAGCAGGTACTCACCGTCAAACTCTCCTGTCATGAGGGTCTCCGTAATATCGACCGTCCCCCGGCCGATGCACTCATCCGCCCTTGGTTCCTTGGACCAACAAGAGACCTCGAGCTTCCTCGTCTCGTCCGACACGCGCTTCAAGATGGGGAAGCGTAGTTCCTCATCCCAGACGGGATGCTGGCCGCCCTTGACATCGACCTTCGTCTTCTTCGTTTCCTTGTTCAAGGTCGCCTGCGCGTATGCATCTTGCTTGTAGAAGGTGTGTTTGTCACGCAGGTTTCGGGCCTTGAGGACGACCACGACTAGTGTTCCGATGTCCTCGCCCATGCTTGAGGGTTTGTGAGTATGCGCTGCATGATTTGGGCGGCAACTGGACAATGCTCACGTATGCTTGCTCGTCGCCGGCCGTGTCTCTCAGTCGGAACAGTTCACTGTGCTATAGAAGTGAGCTCGAATGAACAGGTGGTGAGATATCGCAGGGAGATGGAGAGGGTGTGGACGAAGTGGTTCAGAGGAACCTGATGTGGCGTCGGATGTTCTTGTACAGTAAGTACGTCTGCGCGATATGCCAGTGCCTGAATCTGTCACCGTGCACTGCCGCCAACGCTGCTTATGCGGTTCCGCGTTCGCTGCGCACCGCTGCTTTACATTGCCCGCTCGCTGTCGCCGACGACGACGAGGACGTTGATGGCGAAGCTGTACATGATGGGCGGGCCGTCGAGGGCCGCCGCCGCTGCGTCACTTCGGCGCCTGTGTCCGATGGCCTAAGAATAGAATGCAGCCCCGGTGGGAGAAGCACGCATTGCCGCGTCGTCTGCCGTGCTCCGTCGAATTTTGTTATCGTCCTGCTCGTATGCCACCAATATAAAACCACTTGCGCAGTTATGGAATTTGCCCCGAGCCGCTGGCCTCGCCCCCCAGCCACGCCCCGCACCGTTCTGCCTGCAGAGATCCGCCAGTTCTGTTGTATCGCTGCGTCCTCGCGCGAGCAAGATGGGCGGAGAGAAGCTCGCCAAGGTGGACTCCAACGAGACTGACGTCGAAAAGGGCCCTATTGAGGATGTAGACGGCAAGCAAGCCCAAGCTCAAACCAGGTCTACCCGTAAGATTGAGATCGACACTGGCGAAGAACACATCAGGTTCCGCAGACACTGGTGGCAAATCTGGTATGACTACAGGCATTTCGTGCACGTAGAGATACTGAAGAGACTCCGTAGGCTGCCAAAGGACCCTCCCCCACCGGCGCCAGCATCCCTAGATGATGCCTCAGTGATTCCCTTGGCGTACTCGTCCATATTTGCCGTACTGTCCTATGCCTGGATCAATCCTATCATGGTACGCCGTTGGTCACACGAGCACGTCGAACTTCGCTGAAAGCTGCTGCAGTCATTGGGTTATCAGCGTACGCTGCAGGCGACCGACCTCTGGAAAATGGACGAGAGCCGCGAGGCCGGTCTGCTCGGAGCCAAGCTAGACGCAGCGTGGGCGCGTCGCGTTCAAGAGGCGAAGGAGTGGAATGCGCGCCTCGCCAACGGAGAAATCAAACCTTCTGTGTTCAAACGCGCGAAGTGGTCTGTACAGGCTCTCCGAGGACAGGGGACCTATCGCGAGCGCCGAGAGGCCCTCGAGAACCAATGGCGCGAGGTCGACGGCGTGAAGCAGGCCAGTCTTGTATGGGCATTGAACGACGTTTTCGGTCGTGACTTCTGGTTCGGAGGCGGCTTCAAGGTCATTGGCGACAGCTCTCAGCTGATGGGCCCTCTATTGGTCAAGGTAAGAGCAATGCAGCTCTGCGCACGCAGAAGCCAGTGCTGATTACGTCCAGGCTATCATCAACTTTGGTAAAGAGCATGCCGCCGCTTTCCAGGCTGGTCAGACACCGTCTGGGATCGGACGCGGCGTGGGCATGGCTATCGGCTTGTTCTGCATAACGGTGACCGCTAGTGTTTCCCAACACCAGGTCGGTGCTCATACCCGTTCAGGGTTCCTGTCGTATTGACAAGACCGTTTCAGTTCTTTTGGCGGTCGATGACCACAGGCCTGCTCGCCCGCGCCGCGCTCATCAGCTCCATCTACAAGCGCGGCGTCAGTCTGACGGGCAAGGCTCGCACGACCCTCCCGAACTCGGCCCTCGTGACCCACATCTCGACCGATGTGCGTATCCGTTCCCTTTCTCGTCTGTGCGCCCCGTGAGGACCATGAGGTGGCTTACGTCCGTGCGTAACAGGTCAGCAGGGTGGACGCCTGCGCGCAGTGGTTCGTGAGTATCGAGTTTTGCAGATTGGGTCTCCGCTGGCAGCGAACTGATTCGGCCGACGTGCCCCGATGACGGATGTAGCATGCTGGTATGTGCTTGGATGCATACGGTGCGAGTGTACGGGTATGTCTGACATCCGACGCAGTGTGGACGGCGCCGATCCAGGTTACTATATGCTTGATCATCTTGCTGGTGCAGGTACGGACCTAGGAGGGGGACAAATCCGTAAGAGAAGAAACGACCTAACTCATCATGTCACGCACAGCTCGGTCCCTCAGCTCTGGCCGGATTTTCGCTCTTCCTCTTGATCATCCCGATCCAAGAGCGGGTCATGTCGTTCCAATTCAAGGTCGGCAAGAGGTCGCTGAAGTGGACAGACAAGCGGGCAAAGATCATCCTCGAAGTGCTAGGTAATACATGCACTTGAGCTATGTGCCAACTGGTTGACCACTCCGTTATAGGGGCGATGCGAGTGGTGAAGTACTTCTGCTACGAGCAGCCGTTCTTGAAGCGTGAGTGCAACCATAGACGAATAGGCTGCGCCTGGCTGACCGCTACTGCCAGGCATATTCGAGGTGCGACATGAGGAGCTGAAAGGCACAAGGAAGATCCAGGTCGCTCGCTCCGCAAAGTAAGCCACAGTCCACCTCTCACTTTCCTTTCGACGGAACTGACACAAGCCCGTAGTGTCGCCGCAGCCTATTCAGTCCCAGTCCTCGCAGCCACGATCGCCTTCGTGACTTACACCGCGACGGCACACGACTTTGACGTCGCCATCATCTTCTCCTCGCTCTCGCTCTTCCAGCTGCTCCGGCAGCCGCTTATGTTCCTCCCGCGCGCTCTGTCCGCCACGACCGACGCGCAGAACGCACTCGCGCGTCTCCGAAAGGTCTTTGAGGCAGAGACCACTGACCCCGCAGATGCCTTCGTCGTCGACCCGGAACATAAGCTCGCAGTTGATGTGAGGGATGCGACATTCGAGTGGGAGGAGAGCCGGGCGGCGGCTGATGCGGAGAAGAACCCAAAGAAGGGTGCAGCAAAGACTGAGGCCCCGAAGCAGGAGGCGAACGCCACAGCGGCTGCACCTCCATTCCGCGTGAAGGACGTCAATATGTCTGTCGCGCGTGGTACCCTGGTTGCTATCGTAGGCTCCGTGGGCAGGTTAGTCCACACTCCGTACTGACGACGCGAGCGCGCGCTGACAAGATCTATCCAGTGGCAAGGTACATTGGGCTAATCCCGTCGTCGAATATTGCCCAAACTGAGCCTTCAATAGTCTAGCTTGCTTCAAGGCCTCATCGGAGAGATGCGCAAGGTCAAGGGTCACGTCTCGTTCGGTGGGCGCGTCGCCTATTGCTCCCAGACGGCGTGGATTCAGAATGCGACCTTGGTATGCGCAATAATAGCTCACAAACACACATGCGTGACTGATTCTGCGTCACTTGCAGCGAGAGAATGTCCTCTTTGGCCAGCCCTTCGACGAGGACAGGGTGAGTTGTTTAGTGAGGCGACTCGGTGTCATCTTCTTACCGTCGGTACTCTGCAGTACTGGAAAGCCATTGAACACGCGTGCCTTCTCCCGGACTTGCAAGTGCTCGCGGATGGTGATCTAACCGAGGTCGCTACCATGCCACACGTCTCAACATTTCCGATGAGGGCTAACAACCCGATACCCCACAGATCGGCGAGAAAGGCATCAACCTGAGCGGAGGGCAGAAGCAGCGCGTGAACATCGCTCGCGCTCTGTACTACAACGCCGACATCGTGATCTTTGATGACCCTCTCTCCGCTGGTGCGTACCCTCGATGAATATGCGCCAAGCAGTTTTTATAATGCCGTTGTGCATACAGTCGATGCCCACGTCGGCAAAGCCCTATTCGCCGATGCCATTCTGGGAGCTCTTCGCAACAGAGGCAAGACCGTGATCTTGGTCACTCACGCCCTGCACTTCCTCTCCCAGTGCGATTACATATACACTCTCGAGGTAAAGCACTCCAGCGGGATGACCTTCTTGCTCTGACCCATATCCCACACAGAATGGTCGGATTGCTGAACAAGGGACCTACGTCGAGCTCATGAGCCACGGCAAGGAGTTCGCCCGCCTCATGCAGGAGTTTGGCGGCAAGACCAAGGAAGAAGAGGAGGCCGATGCTGAGGAAGACATCACCGAAGCCGCCGCAATGACCGCCCCTGGTGCGATCGACGACGCCAAGAACAAGTCCGAATCTGTTCAACGCAAGGGCGCGGGAACTGGCAAGCTTGAGGGTCGCCTCATCGTGAGGGAAAAGAGGACAACGGGCTCGGTCAGCTGGCGGGGTGAGAGAAAGAATGGTTGTGGTGGTATCGGTAGTTTGTTGACGAGTACGCATGCCAGTGTATGGAGACTACCTCAAGGCGGCCAGGGCGACCTTCACAGGCCCGCTCCTCATATTGTGCATGTTGGCGATGCAAGGCAGTCAGATTATGAACAACTATACGCTCATCTGGTGGCAGGCCAAGTGCGTCCACTACGTATCCGCGTCGCTCGCGGTTCGCGTTGCTGACCAGGTTCGGCGATTCTTTAGCACCTGGCACAGGCCGAACTCGTTCTACCAGATACTGTACGCCTGCCTTGGTATCTCTCAAGCGTTGTTCACCTTCGGAGTGTACGTGCTGAACTCTCCTTCTGACAACCCTCGATGCGCTGAATCTGCTCGTTTACTCGCAGTGGTGTTGTCATGGATGAGATGGGTTTCTTCGTCTCCCAAAACCTGCATCACGACTCGATACGCAACATCTTCTATGCGCCTATGTCCTTCTTCGATACTACCGTATGTGCTCATCTCTCAAGTGTGATGCCACTCATGCTTATGGCCGTCTCAGCCCATGGGTCGTATCCTGAGCGTCTTCGGGAAGGACATAGAAAGTAGGTCAGACAGGTGCTGTACCGTTGCACACATTCTGACCTTGTTATGCAGACATCGACAACCAGCTACCAGGTATGTGAGGGATGGATGTGTGATGTACATCGCTCACCACGAGCCTGTATGGACAGTGTCTATGCGTCTACGTGAGTATCTGAACGAATCAAGACAACGCAGAAGCTGACTGCAATATAGTCGTTCTCACCATCGCTAGCATGATCGGGAGCGTGTTGATCATCACCGTCGTAGAGCATTACTTCAGTAAGCCAATCTACGTACAACCATATAGCACGGACGAGCCCTGATGACCGAATTTCAGTCATCGCCGCTCTTGCTATCGCAGTCGGCTACAACTACTTCGCCAGTTTCTACAGAGCTAGTGCGCGGGAGCTCAAACGACTAGGTAGGAACTACCTCCACCACTCCTCATACGACAAGCATTGACCGTATGTGCAGATGCGATGCTGCGCTCTCTACTTTATGCGCACTTTGCGGAGTCCCTATCCGGTCTGCCGACTATCCGCAGCTACGGCGAGATTAACCGCTTCCTTCGAGACAACGAGTACTACGTCGACCTTGAGGACAGAGCAGCATACCTGACGGTGACCAACCAGCGGTACGTTCACAAACCTGGCTCACCCCAATAGACCAAGGCCATTCATTGCATCGCAGATGGTTGGCTATCCGCCTCGACTTCCTCGGAGGGCTCATGACATTCGTGGTAAGCCATCCGCACGCTCAGTGACTATTACCGGAGCCCGACGATCATGTTCCTAGGTCGCTATTCTCGCGGTGTCCAACGCGTCTGGGATCAACCCAGCTCAGATTGGTCTGGTCTTGACGTATACCAGTGAGTTGCAGACGGTTTGATACGCGAGAAGTGGTGGCTCAAACTATGTTCAGCATCTCTCACTCAACTGTGCGGCATGGTCACGAGACAGGTGCGTCGTCTGCGCTTGACTATCGCGCTGAAAAGCTGACTTCGTCTCCGCATACGTAGTCGGCTGAAGTCGAGGTAAGGAAAGTCGCCCAGTCATCTTGACGCATTCCTCACCTATCATTCAGAACTACATGAGCTCCGTCGAGCGCAGTACGTAAATGAACTGCACATACCATTCGCAACATGTCTAACCTCATTTCAGTCGTCCAGTACAGCCGAGATGACCAGATTCCGCAAGAAGCGCCACACGAGATACCAGATCACAAGCCTCCCCCCGACTGGCCAGCCCGCGGCGCAATTGAATTCAAGGACGTTGTTATGCGCTACAGGCCAGGCTTGCCCTTCGTTCTGAAGGGTTTGTCTATGCAAGTCAACGGCGGCGAGAAGATCGGCGTGGTCGGGAGGTGCGTTAAGCATCTATATCCGCTCAAGAGGCCAGGGCTGATTCGCTGCATCAGAACCGGGGCTGGAAAGTCCACACTGATGCTTGCTCTATTCCGGATCATCGAGCTGACCTCGGGCTCAATCACCATCGACGGGTAAGTGTTATCGCCGCGGATGCACTGCCGTTTTCTCATTACGCTCTCCAGCATCGACATTTCCAAGATTGGTCTGAAAGACTTACGCAGCAAGATTTCTATCATTCCACAAGACGTACGTGCTTACGTTTTCCGGAATTACGAAGACGGCTCACTCTCAGTCCGTAGCCCTTGCTCTTCAGTGGTACGTCCGGCTAATATGTACATTCTCTCGGCACACAATACTGAGTTTTGTTCAGGAACAATCCGTTCTAACCTCGACCCCTTCAATCTCTACGTAAGCTTGCAACTCTCCACTTTGCGCTATGATCATGCTTACACGTCCCGGTCAGACTGATGCACAGCTTTGGGACGCTCTCCATCGCTCCTTCTTAGTCGATTCGTCCAAGGCGGAGGACAGTGCCGCTCCGTCCGACGGGACTCACACCCCTACATCACGCTTCAATCTCGATACCGTGATTGAGAGCGAAGGGTCGAACCTGAGCGTGGGCGAGCGGAGCTTGCTTAGTCTGGCCCGGGCTCTAGTAAAGGACAGCCAAGTAGTTGGTGAGTGCACCCTCCCTGGTTGTGATTGACGTGTTAGCTGAGTGCCTTCGCAGTCCTCGACGAAGCTACGTGAGTACACTCACCTGTAAAGTGGCCGATATGCTGAGGTCTTGGATCCACAGGGCGTCGGTAGATCTAGAGACGGATGCCAAGATCCAGCATACGATCCAAACCCAGTTCCGGCACAAGACGCTGCTGTGCATAGCCCGTGAGTGCAAGTATGGCAGCCGCTGAGCATAGTTACTGATAACACATCACCTCTAGACCGCCTGCGCACGATTATCTCGTATGACCGAATCCTCGTCATGGACGAAGGCAGGATCGCTGTAAGCTGACCTTCAACCTGTCCGGCACCGAGTGTGTGACTAATTCGATTCATCTCCACAGGAATTCGACACGCCGATGAATCTTTTCAATAGACCGGACGGGATCTTCCACGGCATGTGCGAGAGGAGTGGTATCACCTTGGAGGAGATTGAGAGATCCCGCGCGAAGGTCGCATAGAAGCGAACGGAGATTTCTGTAGACATTACCAGGCACGACTACGATACGTTAGAGATACAACTGCTACGACAGCACGACATAGATATGGTGATAGCTAGTGGGACAATACATCCAGCATACAGCGAGACAAGAGGAGTAGAGGCAGACAAGAATCCTACTGTTGTGGAGGGGCTCCAAACTCTGGTGCGAAACGCATCTGCACATCTTGGTCTTGGCCAGGATCCATCCAACTGAAACCTACAGTACTGTCAAAGAAGTGCTTCTCGCCCCTAGAACCGCACTACATACCTGGAAGTACCATGTTCGACCAACTGGGGTCGGTCAAAGACTGCATGGATTGCAGAAGGTCGTGATCGAATGGAAGTGGTGGCGAGTAGAGTTCTGTCGAGTCGATCATCTGACCATGCTGGTCGGGATATCCAAGTTCAAGGCCTTCGAACATCTGCGCGTCCCCAGGAGATATCAGACCAGGATTCTGGGACTCCTTCGCACCAGGCTGTTCTGGAGGTGGTTGAGGTACAGATACAGGCGTGGGAGGCATTGGGGAAGAGGAACCTGGCCGACTATCGGGCGTGGACGGGGAGGGAGCAAGTGGCTTCGTGGCGCGCTTCAATGAATTCGGTGAATGATCGATGCTCGCAAGCGGCGTCTCCAAGAGCCCCTTGAGGAAGCGTGAATAGAGCTTGGGCCCATGCCTCTCATCGACCGCTACGTCTGGGGATCCCAGGAAGTTTGCCACTTCCTCAACTAACTGCCGGATCTCAACTCGAGTTTCACGAGGGATGTGCTGGGCATATCTCGGGTGCAGGGTCTATGAGGAGCGTCAATGTCATGAAATGCATCAGGCAGATAGAATGGAATACCTTGATGAGGAAGGCACACGTGAAAGTCACGAACACAGATTCTGCGTCGGGGCCGTGACGCAGATATACCCCTGCATTTCTCATGGTGAGAGATGGCTCGGCAACGTTAACAGATGTACTCACTCATCCGAGGAGCACCAAGCTCATCCAGGAGTGTTCGAACGAGACTCTTCGAAGCACGAAGGCACTACGGAGGGACGTCAGAATACTTAGTACGGAACAAAATCGATACTCACCCTCCAGAAGAACGCGTCGCTGAAATTCTGCGACGTTTCCCTCCCGAACGTGTGCTGGAACGCGAACGAGAGGACTGTCATGCGAGCGTAGCTATACGCAAGCTTCAAGAGGCTTGTCCGAAACTCGCACACAATACCCTCGAAGTTGGCCTCTTTGATCCGAGCAAGCCAGGTTTCGCCCAGCTTCGCCAACTTGTCGTCGAAGGCACTGGCCACCTCCGTGACGTCTAGGTTCTGTACGCACGAACACCATGGTTAATCAAGAGTACAACAATCATAGGGCGGTAACGCACTTTGTTGAGACCGACAGGGTGCTCGGGGTCGCTGAAAATCGTGAAACGGTACTCGGCCAAAACCTTCAGCTCCGCATTGTATGCGCATAGGTGAATGTCGAATCCTGGGATATTGTACGGCGAACTCTTCCACCACCATTCCGAGTGGCTCGCAACATAGTCTGTATTGCTGATGATGGGCGCCTTGCCGTACTGGGAGCTCATCGACCGATCCAAGTTGAAGCAATTGAGCCAGGTACGCGTCCGGTTCAGCATCTCCCGTGCATGCTGCTCATTCTGGGGCTCAACGGTGTTGGGATGGTGTAGGTTCAGGTCGGTGGCGATTCTGAAGTTGCGATGAGCAAAATCCTCTACCGAATCCCGAAGATGACTTGCCGTATAGCAAGACCGAGATACACCCAGCATCGGTCCTCTTCCCATTTCCTTGCCGGCACAGGATAGAGGCTGAGTAGGATGTACGCTTGGACAGTCTCCACGCTCTTCTGACCACCAATGAGGGTAGAGCCCGCAGCCAGGCGGGCGCAGTCCATCGCTCGCTGATAGAGCTCCGGCCGTTCCGAATAGAATCTCGAGGCAATTCCACATACTATCCATGTCCACAAATCAGACCTAAGGATGGCAACACCTGCGAGGTCACTCACCAACAGTAAAGAGGAATGGACTCCTCCAGTAGGTCCTCTGAGCGGTATACAACACGGGGTCTAGTAATGATACAGATGGATTGATGTAGTCGAAGAATCTGCAGGGCGGACTCGTGAGGCTCATGTAAGCGAACGAAGGTGAGCAACGCACATCTTGAATAGCTTCTCCACTTCCACAGGGCTCACTAATCCGCTACGTAGGATGTACGGTGTTTGGTGTTGTGCATACATGATCGCGCGATCCGGTCCTGGACCTAAAGGATATCATTGAGTTCACACTACCGCAGGTGGGCAGGACAAAGAGCTTACTGCTGGCACGGAAATAGTCGTCGTTCGCTACTCCGTATTCGTTGTCGTCAACAGTGCTGACGCTTCGGCTTCGGCTTGACCTGCGACTCCTCGACGCCCTCAGGCTCAAGTTCGCGAGCATTCCGATGGGGGCCGCTTCGTTGGGTAGGATGGCCAGCTTCTCCCCTTGCCGACTCTTCTTCCTTCGTGAGCTGCGCGTTCGGGCTCCCTCTGTGCTGGGTGCGCCGCTGCTTTCGCCGGCCTGATCAGGCGGTCGGGTGCGCCCGCGCGAGACTGGACGATCGCCCTCCTTCGCGTCAACGTCCTCGACTTCAACATGTATCTCGCCTTCGCCCTCTTCCTCACCCTGCTCCTGCGGTTGCTGTTCACCCTCTTCAGCTTCATCTGACGAGCTGCTGTCCTTCCAGCCCAGAACATCCTCGCCCAACAGGTCCTTCGTCACTCCCGGCCCACCCATGTTGATATAACCGCCGAACGCCTCGATCGACTCGCGTGCCTTGGCAATCCAGTCGAGCACGTCGGGCTTCGTGATGTGGTCCGTAGCAGGCTCCGGTGTGCCAATGTCGGACGTCGTCAGTTCGCTCGTCGTTGCTGACATCGTGGACGGCTGGTCTGCGGAGTGCGAGGGGGAAGGCGCGTTGTCGCGGCCTTGCGACTTGTCGCCGGCACGCTTGTTGGCTTCCTCGAGCTGCTTCATGAGCTCCTCGATCTTGGTCGCTTGTTCGCGGATCTGTCCCAGGAGCAGGTCCCTTCGCCTATATGCGCATATACAAACATATATGAGTATTCTGCGGTAGTAGAACTGCGAATGCAACGTCTGCGTACGGAGGTGCGCGGCGCTTCTTGCGGCCAGGGATAATACACTCATGCCCGCCGTTGAGACAGCGCTTGCAGATGTCTGGGTTTGTCTTGAACTCGCACTTGACCTACCAGGAGAAGATGTCAGACGCCGCGTTCACCGGCGTGTTGTTGTATGCGTACCTTCAGGGCTTTGCATCGCGCGCAGGCTCCCAGACTAGGAAGCGGTCAAGGCACGCGGTGAGAATAATTGGCAGATGGACTCACGGCTTAGGCGGTTTCGGCTCCTCCTTCGACTGCAGCCCTCCCTCCGAACGATCGTCGCCATCCACAGACGACCCATCGCCGTCCCCCTCATCGAGCGCGCGCTGCCGCTTCGCCGCGTGCATCGCGGCGGACGCGTCTCCGAGCTGCATGTGCGCCTGCTCGCGGTAGGGCGTGCCCGGCTGGACGGCCATGCCGTACCCGTGTCCCAAATTAGCGTTCTGCAGGAAGTTGGGCGTGACGGGCGTCCCCGCATTGGAGAACACCGGGCGCGGGTGCGCCATCTGCGGGTCTCCTTGGAATGTCCGGACGGTCGGGGTTAGGCCGGACGCGGAGCCCGCACGGGAGTGCTGGCCCACACGCGCGGTTTGGCCCTGGCCCTGGCCTGAGAGGTTCGGCTGGAAGGCGAAGGGGGAGTCCCCGGTGTAGAATGGAGAGCTCGGCATGGACTGGCTCGTGCCGTCTCCGTAGGGGAGGCCTGCAGAGTGGAAGGACTGACCGTGGCTCTGCTGAGGGTAGTTGGCTCCTTGCTGTTCGGGGTAGTACTGGCCTCCGCCGAACAACTGCTGGTTGTGGAACGGCTGCTGTTGCGGCTGTTGCGGCTGTTGCGGCTGGGGCTGTTGGTGTTGGTGAGGGTCGGGGAAAGTGAACGCGTAGTCGTTCTGCCCGCCGAACGGCCGACTGTAGTTTATCGGAAAGCCGGCGTTCTGCTGCGAGGCGCGCCGGTCCATCTGCGCTTGGGGTGGGAAGTCGTTCTGGAGGATAGCGTAGCGGGATGGGTCTATGTCGTACTCGTTCTCCAGCTGCAAGGGCTGAGAGGGAGCGGCTTCGTGAGACTGGGGCCAGTCTACGTCGAGGAACTGGGGATGCGGTGGATGGTTTGCCATGATGGGTCTCCTTGGATGTTATGTAGAGATGTCTGGGATCGTTGCGATGAATTGAGACGCGTCCTAGCTGGTGAGAGGACAACCCTGACTGACCGCGAGGCTGGTGCTGGGTAAACAAGCTGACGCGCTAGATGACTAGTTGCGCGACTTGCGCGATCTGCACATACCCATCAATCGTGAGCGGAAAGACTCGCACGAGCATAGCAGCCATACTCTTTGGACGATCACAGACCTTGGAGTTGCGTTTGAGTCCACCGACTGTGACTCTGTACGAGCAGTACGCTGTAGAACGCTACAGATAGCAGCTCTCCTTGCACTCCCAGAATGCCAAGCAGTGAAATGATCGCTGGCGACAGTAGTGGTGGTCGGGGAGGAAAGTCTTGGTGAGCGGCTCTCGAGCTAGTCCCGGTACATCCAAGATTCAAGATCAATGTTGCCCCTGTGCGGTTGTCCCGGGATAGGTGCGTGATGCTGGTGGCAGGAGGAAGCGGAGGTGCTGAGCAGGGTGCAAGGCGACGATCTATCAAAGCAGCGTCGAAATCGTGTCCGAAAGATAGGTTGCGAGTGGGTAGAGAAGATGATGAGCAGAGGACGAGGAGCACTGCGTATGATGTATATCGACAACCGTCGGCGTCTGGCGTCCGCGGGTGTCCATTCATTAATTCACGCCAGGCACATGCGAACCGCCGGCAACACACGCACACACGGCGCCTGCACTGTGTTTGTCCATCCGACTTCCTTGCAGAATGCTTTTCCTCTCGCTTACTGCAGAGAAGACTCGAGGAAAGGCTGTTTGAACATATCTACCACCCGGGAAGCAATGCATGCCTCGCATGCATACTCTCAAACTCGGTGAGGATGCGTAATCAATCTCTGATGTGCTTCGAATGACCGGCTGCAGTGTCTGCGAGAGTCGTGATATGTTACAGTATATGAGTAGTGTCATCATCTCAAGGTCGTCTCTCTGCTCGCCGCGGCCTGAATCTATCGCATCCAAGAGTCGACCAAGAGGTTTGTGAAGCTCTGAGGACTTGGCTCCCGGTGAGAAATCGGTCTGGTGCCTGCGGGCTATATCCGTGTTTTTCTGGCATGCCAGACTTTGCCATAAGCCGCCAGAATCTGTGCACTATACCGGAAATTCCACAGAACGCTCCTGGCAGCTGCCGCCGTTTACATGTCCACTTCTGTTCTGTCCTGTCGTGCGCGGGAAGTTGTCCGACATGACAGAACACACCAGACTCTGCTGGATCTCCTGGTGCCACATCCTGTGAGTCCGCTTTCTCTGCCATAGCTCTGGCACCCTCTGGCGGTAGCCGTCGATTCCCAGTACTATCTGGTGGCTGCTGGCAGCTGCTGACATCTCTCCGGCTAGTGACAGAAACGACCGGCATGCTCGCATGCAGCAACCCGCCCCTCCCCGGCGCCCCTCCGCGCCCCTCCCCACCCCCTGCTCCTCCCGCCTCTCGCTTCTCCCGGCCTCATTCTGCTCTCTGCTCTGCGGTGCGCTCCCCTCAGTTCCATCTGCCCTTCCTCGCCCTCCGGCTCACCTCCCGGCCCCTCTGCTGCTCTCGACTTCGCCTCTGTTCGGATGTCCGCTCCTGCCGCCAACCGTCCTCCTCTACTTACCCTCTTCTCACCTCGCGGCCGCGGTTTTCGCCTTCCTACCCCGGCTGCATGTCAGGATTGAGTCGCTTTCCCTTTCCCTTTACGATCCTTTTGGACTACTTCTGGCTTGTAGTATTCCTAATATACCGTAGTTAGCACGACGCGCTCTGGCTGATTGAGTCATATTACCTTGCGCTTTTCCTCAGACATCTTGGCCCATGCCTCCGCGATCTCGTCGAGGGACTCCGCAGAGCAAAGAAGGGCATATTCGCGACTGTGAGCGTGGGTTCAGGTTATCACACACATAGCAAACAGGGTATGTAGCGCTTGAACTCACAGTGCATTAACTTCCTGTATAACGATGCCGAAACAATACATTTTGAGTACGTTTCGAGGCAGCCGACTGCGACGCGCTCGGGCGAAGGAAGGAGGCGTACCTTGAGTACATCGTCCGACAGAGTCCTCCAGGCCTTGTCAAACTCGGTTACGGTTGTTGATGGGTTTTCCTTCATGAATCTGTGTGCGAAAAGATTCCTTGACAACGCGGACATTAGCAAAGCTAGCGGGTTTGCCTCAACGGAATCGATACGACGTTCAAACGACGTACCGCGCTGACTTATGCTTTGTGACGCGCATCTTCGTTGGCTTCTTACGCCCGTCTCCTTTCGAGCTGGCTGCTTCGTCGACACCTGAGACAGTGGTCGCGTTTGTGGGAGCTTTGGACGGTCCGGGTTCCGCGGCTGCTTGCTTCGAACCCGCCTTCTTGTCGAGCAGGGTGTCAATAAGGTTCGGAAGCGGCGCTGCGGTCGGGTCTCGGAAGCTAGCACTGGGAGAGAGATATTCAGCCAGCACAGAGGAGTGAGAACGACAGTGAGGTGAGAACTTACAGGGGATCGCCGACCTGAGCACCGGGGAGCAACCGTGAGCAATCTCTCAAGACCAAGCCGCGGAAAACAGCAAGCATGCCAAGATGCGTACCGTGTAGCGTACATCTGGCTGTGCGACGCCCACAGACTCTCCGTTGCTACTGCCCGAGGCCTGAGTATCGGCTCTTGACGCGTGTCCGATTGTTTCTGGTGCTGATAGGCCAGCAGATGGCGAGCCAGAGTCTGCCAGGGTCAGAGAGGTTGTCCCAGGATCAGAGGTGCCATTCGAGGGAGAGCACGCCGTCTCCGACAGCGATGCAGGTAGCAGATCGTCTTTCGTAGACTGATGGTCTGCCGGTATCTCCGAGAGCGACGAGGGTCCTTCGCTAGGGCCAGCATGGGGTGCATCGACAGTGTCAGAACGAGAAGGCAGTGGGACGGAAGATGGGGACAAAAGCGCCGAGGAACCGAGGTCGTGATGAGATTGGGGGGATAGAGCGCGAGAAGCGGGCTGCAGTTCTGCAACCAGAGGCTCCCCCAGATTCGTGGCTTTCGGTATGCCTGGCACTACGACTACGACCGCAGGTGGAGATGGTGTAGGCGATGTGGCAGGGAGGGGATCAGGTTGAGGGGGCACTATGAACGTCTTAGACGGTAGCAACACTCGAGCTGCCATCACAAAGGACGACGTGCTTACCATCTGATTGGACAGCAGCCCGGGGCTGGTCATCAGCACGTCGTTTGGCGGCAGGTTCTTCAACGGCATCGCCTTCCCTTGAACGCTTCTTCAGTGATTGGTTCGCCGGCGTCGCAGAGGTTCTATCGGCACGGGTGAAGTCCGAGTACATCAGCATCGAGAGGTGCTTGATCTTCCAGTAGCCTTCGCATTCTGCCATCTCTGGGAACATATTGGTCACCTGAGCAATGAGGTAGAACAGCGCGGTGTCACTGATCTTGCTCCACGAGACAGGTGCGAGTTGCTTCTGCTGTAGGCCCTGGAAGATGCTGCGGATGAGGGCACGTAAATCCAGATAGCGCTCCGGTGCCATCGTGGAGCCGTCTAGGCCTTCGAGAAAGATGGGGATGGCCCTCGTCTTGCCGGTTGTTCCGATGGGCATCTCTTTGGTCGAAATATCGTGCTTGGCCCCACCTTTCATGTACGGCTTGAAGGAGTGTCGGGTGAAGAAGCGGATGTTTGCATGCTTGATGGCGTCGAATTGTACGATGGGCGGTGCGAGCGCAGACGCTACACTGAGGCCTGTCATTTGGGGCTTGATGTCAATACCAGATGTTGCAGACATGGGTAGTTGTAGCGGGTTCCCTGATGCGGCCAGGAGAGCCGGCTGGGCGGTCGCGAGCAAGGTGTATGCGTGCCTGGTAGTGACCGTTAGCAAATTACAGAGATATCATAATGACGCACGTACTCTAACGTCCGCACTGTTGCTGCAAGCTCAGCATTTGACTTCTCGAGGTCGTAGATCCTGCTCTTGAGCCGCTCTACAGTATTCAGGAATGAAGCCGTCGGATGCTCGCCGCTCGCAGGTGTTGTTCGACCGCTTGTGTGCGCAATGTTGGACGACATACTGTGAGAGTCGGGTGCATATATCTGGAATTTGGTGTATAGTTAGAGGACAGATATGCTGAACCAGACGACTCACTGCTGAGGATCCACCGGGAGTGAGCGACAGACCAAGGCCGTCGCTAATCAACGGCGGATCCAAAAGTCTTGAACGCATCATGGCCGGAGAAGATCCATACAAGGGACCTGATGTGGGTGTATTTGGAGAGAATGATAAGTCGGGCATATATGCTGGATGACCCTCCGCTGTCTCGGTCGGCGCACGAGGGGCTAACAAGCTGGTGAAGTTGCCAGAAAGACCCGCGGTCTGTAGGCGCGGTAAGAGCCCTGTGTGGATCCACTGAGTTCATGAAATAACTGGAGAGACTTATAGACTAGCTGACGGGTCTGCATAATGTGGTTGTCGTTTTGCATGGCGGCAGAGAGCAAGCATGCCTGGCAGGCGGGATGGGGTGATTTCCTAACGACCTTCTAAATTAGGAGACGCACTTCCACATAGGCGCCTGGACTTCCGCTGCTTTCGACACGACGACGACCATGTCGCACTCACTCAGTGGCCCTGGCTACACTGCTGACTACGACGGTAATCCCAGCATCTCTTTGGCGACACAGGACGACTATCTGGGTATCTCTAGCTCATCAGAGGCAGCTACTGGACGACAAACTTCTCTGGAATCCGAGATACCTGGATCACTGCTCGATTTTCTCGACACTCTGGGTTGCACACCCGCACACCCTGCTGCTAGGTTCAACTGTCTCTATGAGCTCTTTGATGGCTCGTTAACATCGTCCTAGTTTGCAAGAGCACGGATCTCAGAATAGCTCTGCAAACCTGCTGCACGCATACCATAGGTTCACGCTTCCTCCTGTCGGCGGTAGAGAATCGCCCCCCTCTGGAACCATCATGCTAGCCCCGGGCAAGAGGGCCGAGGCGTACAAGGAATTCCGGAGGTTCGCGAAGACGGCCGCCAGGGGCTGCGTGCGCATGAGCAGCGAAGCGCTCTCTATCGAGGACGTCCAAGCAGAATATATCACCGTCATGGAGTCCTTGGATGGGTTACGCGATTTCATGCTAACCCTGCCCTACAAGGAGTGGGAGTGGTTGGGCCCTTCGTGAGTCATTACTATCTCTTACTGTGCTTGGCAGTGACCGAGGTCGAAAAGGTACGTCTGCCGCCTTCCAGCGCCATTTCCCCCGGAAGGGATCGTGCAGGTGCAGGGAGCCAGTGATCCTCTGGACGTCCTGGACGCAGACACCACCTTGGTCGCTACCGAGGGTGTGTCTCATGCTGCGCCGCTCCCCGTTTTATTCCCCCTTCGTACAGTGACATTGCCGCCGGACGCGGACGTCCGTCTCGTACCTACCTCTGATCCCCATGAGATCGAGTATCCTCTTATGTTGGAGTTGTCACTGGAGTCTCGGCTGGAAATGGGTTTGTACAATAAAGTGTAGCCCTGTATAACAATGCGTAGCCTTGCGGCGTGTACATCACTCGTCTATGTCCATCTCCGGATCATCCGAGCCTGCGAGCACCCCGACTTTCAAGCCCAACTTCTCCACTACAAAGTATCTGGAACCTGTGTGCAGATGCGTGTAGTCTGTGTTATAAGTTGCTGCGTCCGGCATCTCGTCAGGGATCATGCCGACGACAGTCTTGATAGACTTGACATCGACGACTCGCAATGCAGCCGAGCCCCGGTATTCCCTGACCTCCACTGTCTCGAAAGAGTCCGCATACAGCTGTGCGTCATGTGGTCCGAATACTGAGATGAGTGCGACTGGCCGGCGCTGCGATCCGACCTGACAGAAGAAACGAACTTCGCCCACTTCAGTGGGCCCGTTCTCGCTGACCACAAACTACACCGCAGAGGCATGAGGGACTCAAGTTCTCTTGGCTGGCACATGTGATGCTCACCTTGACGCACCGCGCCAGACGTAGCTTGGATAGCGGCTTATTGCACTCCTTCCAAGCCGACCTAGCAATGAGCGCGTTGGGTAGTCGCAGGCGTGCCCACTTGCGTGCCTTGAATTCAAAGTCGTCCTGCGAGGGGAAACCTGCAGCGAAGTCGGGCTCTGCATCCTGGAAGTAGCGATAGAAGGCTTGTGCTTCACTGGGCAGCAGCTTCCGCGCGCAACTGTCTAATGCGCGCAGCAGCACGAAGCCGTCTCCGATGTCCTCTGCGCCGCGCGGGAGGGCGTGAGCCTTCGCCTGACTCCTGTCGAGTGCAGGGATCATTGCCTTGATCGCGTT